>VWZG01002276.1:48744-139903 GCA_013396735.1 Grallaria varia
GAGCACCTGGGCCCTCGTCAGGGTGATCTCTGCGGGGAGCTGGGGACCTCCTCCGAGGGCTGGGGAGAAGGGGCAGATGCGGCCGTGAACAGGGGCTGTGTCTCCTGCACACCCATGCGGAGGCGCAGCTAAAGAGACTCGCACATCGGCCGGTGTTCAGCAGAGGCAGAGCTGCGGTACCCGCGCTGCGCTGCAGTTCGCACATCAAGGACTAAGCAGCGTCTCTGCAGTTTTAGTAATTGGAAAGACTTGGTCTCGGCTGCTGGTGGGAGTGCATGGGGTCTGTTGTGTCTTGGTACCTTGATATTGGGACACGTATGCAGTGCTCACAGTTCACATTTGCTAAAACTGCCTGTTTACAGGCTGGACTTACTGTGTTTTAAAATTTTCTGTGTGATGCTGGAAAGTAATCTCACAGGAAATGCTCTATGCATAATGAGGTAAATGCAGCGCTTAAAATCAGGTTAAGTATATTTGTTCAGTTAGTGAAAATGTACTTTAGATATTTAGGCAGGCAGGTAAAAATCTGACCTGATGATACTCAGGAGAAAGTCTCTCACATGGAATTTTTACAGACATGTTTCTGTTTGGAAGTGACTGTGATGTTGCTTTTTTAATTTATTTATTCTGAAACTACGGAGAAGCTGCTCAAAGCAAAATTTAATTCTGAATATCCAGTTTTCTGTCACTTGAGCACTTCATCATTTTGAACATATGGCAAGCAAGTCAGGTGCATACTGAGGCTGCCTTGTGTGTAAGATACTATTTGTGTAGTTTTTCTCAGTGCTGTCAGGCTTTAGTCTGCAGTCAGTGCCTAGTGCTGATGTGGTTTATTTATGTTCTATGCCTCCTATGGCAACAGGTTGTAAATGTCGGTAGGTTTAGGGCAGATTTAGTTACAAAAACTGTACCTTTTTAACTTGCCAGCATCTGACTTGGCTTGCCATATTTGGTCTCTGAAATGGAAAGGTGGTGGTGTGGGTTTGGTTTTTTTTTTTAGTGCTTACTTAGGGGTTTTGGTCTGCCTGTAGCTATGTGATTTGTGACTGGTTTCACTCATCTGGTGGTTGCTGGCACTAGTGCAATCTCACTCAATGGAATTATGAACTTGGATTTTCAAATGTAAAATTCAAAAATGTAATAAACATACCCAGAACCTTTGCTTGCGCTTCCTGTGGACAACCACATCTTCTACCATCCTGCCCCATCCTGATTCACTGCCAAGGGGCTCCCCTGTGGAGCTTTAGCAATCTAGCCCCTGGTTGACTGAATTTCAGTTCATGGGGTTAATCATTGTTGCATCACTGCACTGCAGTGTTGTATTTGTGTGGATTGCAGTGTTAAAGAGAAGGAGGCCAGTCCAGTTGAAACAAAGATCTGGACATCATGCTGCTTCTGAGCTCTGTTATTTAGAGTTGATGTATCATGGTAGCAGTTGCTGAACTAATGTATCACACTCTTATCTCCTCTCCCCTTGTTAAACTTACAGTGAAAGTGCTAAAGCTTTACTGTTTTTGGAAAATACTACAATATTTTTAATAACAGGATATGTCTGAGGTATGATAATGCTGCTGCATATTTGAGTGATGATGTTCTCAACAGCTAGTGTTTAAAACCCCAGGAATTATGCTTAGTGACTTGCACATGTAGAATGTTAGTGTCAACCGCAGAATAAAATGCCAAACCTTTTAAAGTCTTTTAAAGATGGACACTTGCAAACCACATAGAACATAAAGATTTTCATTATTATATATCTTGTTTAGTAGTTCACAAGATCTATGGTTTCGGTTTTTCTTTTTATTGAAACATAGTAATGACATTAGTAGCTTGTTTGTTAATTTATGTAAGCCTTTCAAAGTTTCACAGCTTCTTTTTATTCACTGTTTACTTGAACTTGGGAAGAGTTGTACTGGCAGTTCCTGTAGCTCACTGACTGCAGTGATGCCACACTGTGTGTAGGAAATGAGCTGGCCACATGCTGCAATGAAGATTAGCATAAACCGCTGTTCAGTTCTCTTTATATGTGTCACTCCTCTCTATATCATTCTTGCAGTTCTCACAATTACAAATTTCATGGATAGATTTGTCCTCTTTAATGCTGTTTATCTAGCATATTTAATTACTAATGTGAACCCAGCCAAGGTTCTTTTAGATATCAAGAAAAGGTTAACTGCTAGGAGCTTTTTACATCTGAGTTATTTTTAAGTAGGTTGAATACATATTGGATGTTCAGAGGTATCCTGAGTTACAGGTTTAATAGTCTTTCTGCAAGTTCCTGATCATTATTAGTATAACCTTAAGAATGTATTAGTGTTTTATGTAGTATCGTGAACTGGTGCCAGCCTGGAGGAATTGCCCAGTAAGATCATATACTCTGTGTTTACTGTGACACATTTGCCACCAAAGGGAGAGGAAGAGAGTATGGTCAGAATTCTGCAGATTCTTTGATGTGCATGAAACTCACCTGAACTTAAAAAACTTGACTGGAAATCATGTGGAGTTGGAGAGTTCAGTAGTGTCTTTGGAATTGAAAACTTACGTGACTTTGCTTAGCAGGATATTGTTAGTATTTGCAGTATGGCAAGTGCCCTTGTCTTAAAACTGCCCATTCTGTCTTGCTTAGTACATGACTTCACATTTTTAGCAGGCGTAGTGGTTGTTTTCCTGTATTGGGAGGACATTTTGGCAGTGCTGTATTTGTCTATTTGTGCAATTACATAGGCTCTAAATTGTCTTTAGTCTAAAATCGAACAAAAAATGTCAAAACTTTTGTGTACTTTCTCTTCTTCTACTCTCTAGAATAACAGAACTCACGGTAGAGAGCATGCCCTGTCTTCTAGCCTTGCTTTAAGATAGCAGTTAGAGAAGTCATCTTCTCAGTTCATCTTTCACAAACACACCCAGCATTTCCCTGAAATGGTTACTTTTTCATCTGTTTGCTTAATTCTTGAATTCAAGCCTCAGTTACCATGTGTGACCTCTCTCTCCTCATGGAAGTGTTGCAATCGTACTTTAGAAGCCTCCAGAAAACTAAACTTGACTTAGAAAAATGGTTCAAATCTCTTTTTAAGAAAACCAAGTTAAATGGTAGCGTGTCAAACTTGCACAATCTTCACTGTTCTGTCATAAAGGCAAAATAAATTTTTTTTCACTTCGTCCTGGTCCTGGGATATTTTGTCCTGTAGAGTTTCTGTAGATTTGATAACCAACTGCAGCCTAAGCAGTTTTCACTTTCTGACCTATGTCCAGCCCTAGAGCAAGAAGCACATAAAATGAAATTCCACTAAAAATATCTTTTAGGCTGAAGAAAACCAGTCTCAAGAAAAAATTAAAGGAGGAAAATTAGTATTTTGAATCAGGACCTTTTTTCCTTTCATTAATCTTTAGCAAAACATTCTTTTCCAGATAGGCAAATACTCAGTGGTGTTGTGTTCTAAATTACTGTGTTCCTGTGTTGAACATCATATTTTGGAGTAGTTGTTAACATCATCTTTTTGAATAAGGCTGAGATAATTGTACTATTTGTAGCATTATTACTGTTCATTCTTCTTGATTTTCACAGCCCATGTGTTGGAGAGATAGGTTTGAGTTTTCCCTCTTAAGTCAATTGGACTGCAGGGAAACAAAATTGTCTCTAGTTCTTTGATCTAATCTTGTTTTCCTTTGTTCCATATTTTTCTTGATCTTCATCTATGCTTTGAATGCAGCGCACACTGCAATGTGATTTCTTGCAAGTCAGTACTGGTTCTCAGAAAGGTAGCCTTTGTTTTATGGGAGATTATAAAGCATGGAAGAGACCTAGGTTTCACCTTACTACAGGTTTTAAGTCTTCCATCTTCAGCACCTCATTGACTGAAAATACTTTGTAAGTAAAGGTGGTGATGTAGGATTGAGCTGACTGAAGCCTTGAGGTTGTATTGCTGTCACTGTTGCAGGTGAATGGTCTGAGCACCAAGGTGGAGATGGAAAGTACTTCTGGAAAGGCAGCAGAGGCCCAGCTGTGCGCAGGGAAGGCGGTGGGTGCTGGGTGCTCCCCAGCGGGTAGCTTGTCGTGAGCAGTGTGTTCTCAGGTGACCCCACCAGTTGCGCTGTGGTGTATCACCAGCAGTTTTTCTGTTGCCTTTTATTTGGTTGCTTTTGGTCTGTTTCCTCCGGTCTGTTTTCTCCGCATAGATCAAGATGTGGTCACTGGTTTTGTTGGAAACCCAGTGGTGTTCTGTTTACATTTCTTAAGCTGCTGTGTTTTTGTAGATTGAAAATGTTCTTGTATAGCCACCCAAAGTTAATGTTAGTGAGCAAGCTGTGAATAAAAATTGTGGAGTTGACTTCTCCTGTTCCTAAGCAGAGCCTTGAGATAGCTGGAATTAATAGAAAATAATTGCTGACCCCCATTGTCATCTGTCAGGAGGGTGAAGTTTTGTTGGGTTTTTTGGTTTTGGTAACTTTTCAGTGATGAATGCTTTTCTTCCTTAGTTATAGTTTGGAGTATTGGGCAGTGAAGGTTTTACTCAAAGGTTTAGATTAAATAAACTACAGGATATGATTTGTAGTAATTTTCATCAACTACAGAACCATCAGGTGGCTGATTAAATGCATTGTGTAACTGTTGTGACATGACATATTGTACTTAGTCAGAAGCACAATTCATACACTGTTCCTTTAGTTTTGTTTCCCTTGGAGCGGTACCAATGCTCTGCTTTGTTTTTGAAAACTCACTGACCTGGAACTATGCATAATTGTTTTTTTCCACCTCTTTCAAGTACAGTGTATGTAACATACCATATTATTCACAAACCTCAATGATTTTTTCTTTTTTATCCTATCTGGCTCGCTTTTACAACTACTGGTATGTTCAATTTCCACAGGAGGCTGCAGGTTATCTTGCACTTTCCTATTGCTTGCACACATCTTAATGAGCTGTTTCTTTTTCTTTTGCCAGAGATGGTGCGTTGAGTCATTTCCAGGAGAGGCTGCTGTTCCACTCTGAAGTTGGAATACATTAAAGAACTGAAAGTGTGAGAGTGCACCAACATTCTCCTGGCTAAAAAGCTGCCCCCCAGCTGAATGTATTGAAGATTTCTAGACTTGGTTGGAGAAATATCTCTACCTCCAGTTTTATGAATACTGCTTGCCATGGCTGTGGAACTCTGTTTGCTGCTGCTGGTGTTTTGTGGAAGTACTATTTCAGAGGTAGAGCCTATATACAAACCACCTCCTGGGACTTTGGATTTTGGATTTGTACCCTCCAAGACTTATGATACAGGTGCATACCATGAACCTGGGGCAATAGGAATTTTGTTTAAAGTAGTACATGCGTTCCTGTACTTAGTGCAGCCAAATTCTTTTCCTCAAGGTAAGCAAATAAACTACATTTTTTAAATACAGATTTGGTGTTTATGGATTCACCCTGTTGTAGATACCCAGGGTATAGTCAGGAAGTAAATTATGTAAAGGACTTTGTAAGTACTACTGTTATGACCTGGAAATGTGTATAGTTCTCGATAAAACATATTTCTGCTAAGTGTAGCGGGGAGGAGGTTGTTAATGAAAATGAAATATTGGTGAAATTTCACAGAACTTCGCTTATGTATCTCAAAGCTCTTAGTGATGCATCTGAGGCTTTTTTTCTTCACTGAATCAGCGTGAGATAGGAGTGGAGGATAAACTGCTTTGTATTTAACATTAAATCCATAAGAGACAGCTCTCTGAGATTTGCATATTATGATAAACAGTCAGATGGTTATAAGATTAAAAGATTTAGCCCAGAAAATGGAAAATTCAAAATAAATTTAATTTATTTCCAAATCTGTGCATCCATGGTCAAGTTTTATAAAAGGACATTTCTGTTACACAGCTTCTTGTTCCTTTGAAAGCTGTCAAGACTTGAAACTGCATTTGTTCTATTGAGATTTTGTTTTTCCATTCCTTTCCTACTAAATTGTCCCTTCTAAAGGAAATGTTAAGATACTGGAGAAGTGTGTGTTCATTGAGATTGCATTGATTTAAAGGTGCTTTTGGAAACCCAGAGTACTTGTGGATGTGGTAGTTCTATCAACTTAACTTCAACAATCTTTTTGTTTCATTCAGCTTTTAAAGTGCTAATGTGTTTGTATAATATTGGCATTTAAATTATATTGAGGTGAACTTTTAATAAAATCTAAGAAAGACTTTGATTAGTAACTCCTTTTGGTGGTTTGGCTGTGACTGTGTATAAAAGGTAAGTATATTATTTTGTAGTACAGCTTTCCACTTATATATGAAAACTTTTAGTAATTTAAAGTCTAAAATAAATTCTTTGGTCATATTGGTTACTTTCGTGTATGATGTCTGTGTACCACTTTGCTTGTATTTTTGATGTTTCTTCATGCAGCTCTGACATAGCTGTAGCAGAATGAGCTCAAATTAAATTGAGTGAATGTATTCTATTTAGACGAGTGCTCAAGGTCCCAGGGGTTAACAGAGGAATGGTATCCTGGCCTGTTTCCTGCAGGAGCTGTCTTTTGAGCAGGTCTTACACAAGGGGTAATGAGGACAATTGCATAAAGGTGACAGAAATCTCGCCTTTTGGAAGAACTGTTTCCATATACCTCTGCTTCTTTTGTTTCGTTCATTCTGTTAAGTATGCAGGTGAACTATTTGCCTCTCTGTGAGACCTGATGTGTGAGGATTGCCATCTGCATTCAACTCTCTACAGTTGTGGAAACTTGATTTCAGTATGATGTTTACTGTGGTTTTATATTATCTGCAGTTTTGTCTTGTATCTTGTATGTGAAAATTAATACCATGTGTCCCAAGCATGTGAATAATTAATTAGTATAAAATTTATGATCAAGGTTATTGTCCTGTGGGTCTGCTTGTAGTAGGTTCTGCATCACATCGGTGTTGAACATTAAAGAGAAAGGAGACATCTGGAAGTAAATAATTTGTTCTTAACTTGTAAGCTTTGAACATCTCGTACCTCTCTTTCCTGCCTTTAAGGTACTTTTTGCCAAATCAGTTATTTTCAGAAGTTTGGCTTTCATTATTTGAAGTAGGTGAAGTTCTGTTCTGATGCCCCCACGTACTTCAGTGCAAAACACAGATTTGACGGATCATGTCAGCTTGAGTCATACCATTTAATTGGCTAATCCCCATAATCTCTTTTTCCCATATGCTGTTCTATTTTCACATTGAGCATATTAATGGTGTAGTTACATATTTGAAATGCTTTTTTTTAGAAAAAGAAAAAAATTCCAACTTGAAATAGAGTTAATTCTGATTCAGAGATGAAAATAAACATAATGATAAATGGACACAAGAAAACAAGTCTTTTGATGTTTCTGACTCAAAACTTCATCATTCTCCTTGGACTCGTGCTTCAGAATAGCTAGCTCCAGATTGATGACCCAGTGTATTGCATATAATCGTAACATGGAGAAGTATGATTTGTGTGCAAGACTTGGCATCAATAACTTTAGACCTTTGATCTTAGTAGTCTTTTTTCCTAATACTTGGAAGTACTTCTTGTTCAGTTTTCCAGTCTACTATTAGGACTCTTAGCTGGGAGGAAAGTAAGTGATAAGATTGTCTAATTGCACGTAGATATTCCTGCCTTTGCAAATCATCTTTGTGCTTGCAATAGTGCTCTGATGGAGCTGAATGTGTTACAGTATAACATTCATACTCCTTCATTCCCAAGTATGTCTTTTCGGGAGAAAGCTGGTATATGCTTTGTACTGTTATGATAAAATAAAATATGAAGTACATGAGAGTCTTTGGGAAATGTTGTTCTTAAAGTAATTGCATACTGCTAAGCCTCGGCAGTTATTTAAATGTTCATGAAGGAAAATACAAGTTACTTAATGGTTGTAATGACACATAAGTTACTTAACAATTGACAGGGATTCCTTCATTTAAAGAAAAAAAGAGACAAGAAATATTTTGTAAGGTGATTTTAGTTAAATCTAAGTAATTATTTATTCACTTCTGCATTTGTTCATGCTGTCCAACTTGTGGAAATACAACTTTTAAGTTTAGAATTAATAGGTAAGTTATTAACGAGATTAAGTATAGTTCTTATGTAAAGTACAGTAATAGAACGAGGGCAAGGAACTGTAACACCTTAAATTTTTTTTAAATTCCTGAGTCTTTAAGACCAGCTCAAAAAGTGAACTAGGATATCTGATTGCAGTGCTTCAGTGAGTGTAAATGGATTCTGCTTTCAACTCCACCAGTCAGATGCCTTTGTACTCATTACTAGATGGTCTACTGCTGTAAACGGGAGTGCATTTACTCAAGTGTAAACTGCTACGTGTAGAAGCAGCTTCCACTTTGAGGTAATGATTCACTGGAGTGGAAAAGACTGTTTTGGCCACTGGTTTGCTACCTGAGGCTCAGTAGATCACCTCAATCTCGTGCCTCTGTTTCTCCATTTATGAAATGGAAATGATGGTGCTCCTTTTGTTGAGGACTGTGTAGGACAGAGCATTGTTATATTTCTTGTTAATAGCACCACTTATAATAAATAGAATCACAGAATATTCTAAGTGAAAGGGACCTGAAAGGTTCATTGAGTCCCATTCTTGAGTGAGTGGCCCATATGGGGATCAAATGCATGACCTTGGCATTACTAGCACTATGCTCTAACCAACTGAGCTAATCTCAGGGTAATGTAGATGATAATGGGAAAATCGCAAGTTACTTCTGTCAGAAAGAGGACATCTAACAAAACAAATGGTCAGTTTCTCTCTTACTGGAATTGTCATGAACTGCAGCATTTATTTATTAATGAAGTTGTCGGTTCATGGTTGTGAGATATGGTATATGTCACCTGTTGTGTTGGAAACCTTCAGATGTGAACTTGGTGCAGACAGGGCATAGTCAGTACAATCCTGTGGCTGCTATGAATTACCTTAGTTTTGTCTTTGTTCCCATGGAAACAATTGTTAGTTGCAGTAAGATGATGTTAATGTGAGATTCCACTTCCCAGCAGGATGTGCACAACAAAACTTTGGCTTCACAACTTGTGTTTTGTAACAAAAATGTAAAGAGTTCATAAAGTTAAAAAGCTGGGAGTAAAACTCCTGCTCCTGTTTTTAGGTGAAATAAGACCAAAACTTGTAGGCCTGTTTATCTTACTCTGCTGTACCTGAATATATTGCAGGCCAACTCTACCAGTCAAATTACAATTGCTTTGCTCCTGCATGTGGATTTCATTCAAGACAACCCTATTTCTGCTGAAGCAGGAGTAAAACTTCGACATAAAAATCAACTGTTGAATGCAGGTACTTTCTGGGTAAAAGGTAGTAAGGAGAGTTAAATGTACTGTTTGCCCGTTGAGAATATGAACAAGCTGGTTTTTAGACTTGGACTTCACCTCTCAATTCTTTCTGATTGTGGAATCTTTGTTGTTGAACATTTTGAGAATAAGAGTGAAGATCTGAACTTGACTATTTTAATGGAAACACCTGTCTCTAACCCCTTTTGGTCTTTCTTTCTCTGCATCTGGTCTGCCTTAAAGCCACTTCAGATTGTGAAGTTCAGCAAGTTAGTCTTGTGTTATCTCTGTGATTAATATCTCACATGAATGTGTTCAGCAGTTAAAGCATTTTAATGTATATTAAAGAAGAAACACATAACAATGTGAAAATAAACTTTAGCTAGCATAGCTGTTAATAGAAGATGCATGTGCAAAACCCTGTTGCTGTGGATAGGTTTGATGAGCTCCTAGAATACTGACTTCTTAAATCTATTGGCTATGAGGTTCTAAAGCAAGTAATCAAAACACTTTGTCACCCCCTCACTTAAAGGCAATAAGTCAGAATTATTTTTGTGTATGTGGCTAAAGCTGGCTTCTTTGCCTTTTGTAACTATTTAATTCTTTGTTGCCTGTTTCTACTACAGTTTTGCTTCCTGTTAGTAATAAATCTTCAACAGCTCCCCTACAAAAAAAAATTGCCTGTGTCTGGATGTTGGAGCTAAGCTGGTATGCCCTTTTATTTTTAAAATTGAGTTTTTCCCAGGAGCTCTGGGCGTGTCCACACGAATGCACAGTGAAAGAACTGTGCCCTGCCTCTGCAGGTGCTGCAGTCCAGCACTGTAAGGTTTTGTTCAGGTACCCACAGCCGTTATCACATTGTATAAAAAGTTAGAATATCCTTTTCCAGCTGTGTGAAGTCTCGGTTTCAGTTTGGGTGTGAAACCGCACTGATGTGATCGACTGCTGTTTTGAGCTGGTGTTTGATAGCTACCCCTCTGTGCATGTGGGTTGGCTTTCTTTCTTAAAGCTTACATCCTGGAGCTTGGCTGGGAGCACAGATGGAACTGCTGGTGCAGGAACGGAGAAGAGAGAAAGAGCAAGGTCTGCCCTTTAGTAAGTTAGCTGTTAGATTGGCTACGTTCTATTGTGAAATGACAGTTTCAGTAAACTGTAGAGTCAGTGCCTTCACCACATCCCTATTTTTTCCATTGCTGTGACTAGAGCTGTGATGTGAATTTGGAGCGGTAGCTGAAGTGTGGGTATCAGATGCAGTTTCCAGTGAGAGGTGTTACGTACAGCAAGTAGCATTGGTGTCACTTGTGTAGAACTGGGGAAGAACTTAGAGTGCTCCTTTATTTGGTAATATGGTGTATGCTCTGAAAGAAATTTCTTGTGTATTATGTTGGAATATTGAGGAAGAAGGAATAGCAGGAATATAAAACATAAATTAGCCTTTTCTTTTCTCTGCTCACTTTTATACATTGAGGAAATAGTGTTTAAAAAAATCATTGCCCATTTTGTACTGGGAAATTAAGAGATGCTCTACTTTATGACATACCCATGTAGACAAGGAACAGTCTGAGAACATTTCTGAAGCAGATTAAAGGCTGGCTTTTTAATTTTCTGAGGCATCAGAAGAGTAATTCTTTTTTCCCTGAACTATTCCAAACTGCAGACTTTTCAACAGATTGCTTGTCAAAAGGATTTTTTTGTGGACAGAGAGGAGACAGAGGTTTTAGGGAGGGGAGGCTTATATAGATTATCTACTAGAGACTACCACAGAAAACTACAGTTGCAGACATTAATATTTCTCTGATGTCTTCTTGCCCACATCTTTTGGATTATGTAAAATGTGGAAGTAATTTTTTAATCAAAGTAGTATAGCTGATCATCTGAAAATCTTGCTCTATATGTACATTTGTAATCCTTTCTCTACGGTATCCTCAGTGCTTGCCGTGATCTGGTTTAGTACTGCCTGCCAGCTGTGCCTTGGAGAAAAAACATGCTTTGACAGCAGTTGAAAAATGACAATTCAACTTTACAATTTCAACACTATTAGAAGGGAGAAACTAATGAAAATGAACCTCAGGTAGAGTTTGAGGGAATTTGGATTACTTTCTGTGGGGAGAATACTCAGAGGTGATGTTACTACAGATGGCTGTGGTAATAGCTGGAGGGTGCCCCAAACAGCAATGCCTCTTGGAGTCTAGATAATCATCATAAGTCAAGTGGGCTTACAGTTGTGCAGTATTAAGACTCTGCCTTTTCCCCCTTCCAAATTAGACAGGTATGTCCTTTCTGTCAGTTGGGACCATCTCTGCCAAGTGGGTTGGGCATTTTCTGGGTGAGGTACTGAGTTGGCTCAGGAAACCTGCTGGTAGTTACAGCATGGGCAGTGCTAGGCCAGTCCTTGAGACTATCCCAGCCCTGTTCTGTTTGTCTGTTGATGTTAATGGAAGATGCAAAGTATAACCAGAGAGCTGCTCAGCACCATTCCCTGCTTCAGTGCACGGGGCTAAAGTTCTAGACACAGTTAAATCCAGGGATGCCGACTACAAGGAAGGGAAGGGTGTGAGGTATGGGATGGTATTGTGACTAAATGTGGCCTTGTTGTCTGTTTATCATTGGAGTTAAAGAGGCTTCTTTGATAGGATTTGAATATTTTTAAGAAACAAGCAAAGGAACCATGTCCTAGAAATGCATGTATTTAGCTAGTTAGTACTGTTGTGTGTTGGCTATATTGGGACTGGGGTTGGTTATGTTAGGTATATTGAATGCAGCATGGTTTCCTTGTACTAGCAATTAGAGTAAAACACTGAATTAAGCTCTGTGTGCATTCATTTTTCTTAATCTAAAAGATTGCCCATGGCAATTAGTATCTCAAAGAGGTAAGCATCTTGGGCATCAACTTGGTCAAAGCCTAAGTTTTGCCTTTCAGGCGCCAGGGCACAATTGCAGTCAGAGTACACCGTGTCAAGAAGGTAGTTCTGTTAACAGGAAATCTAAACCACTAAAAGCATGGAAGTTTGTTGGAGACTTCCAGAGCATACCTGCAGCATCTTTTGTGGTAAGTGGAATGGATAGGTTTGAGTCAGCCACATTTTCTGGTAATGTGTACCATGCAGGAACCTTTTTGAACAGAGATTCCTGCGACTGCACGAATCTTACAGATTTTCAGGGCACTGGGCTAAGGCTTCATGATTTTCCCAGCTTAACAGTGGCTGCTACTTTGCTGTCCCTTCTCCCCCTTCATTTAATTTTTTCAGGTTTATCTATTCAAATAGTGCTGAACCTCATTCTCATTTTTAACTCATAGTTCATGAAACTGGTGGGGAAAAAGAGGAGGGGGAATGTCAC
The DNA here is from genome assembly GCA_013396735.1 of Grallaria varia. Classification (NCBI taxonomy): domain Eukaryota; kingdom Metazoa; phylum Chordata; class Aves; order Passeriformes; family Formicariidae; genus Grallaria; species Grallaria varia. The sequence goes on from VWZG01002276.1 coordinate 61,340, forward strand.
TGAACTGACTGGGATAGTGCTATCACAAGCCTCTAAGGGACCTCTCAGTTCATTTGTCATCATGGCTATTATGAAGCATTTTGTGTTAAGTTGTGGGAAATACTGTACAGATCCTGCCTGTTGTTGGAAAAGCAGTCATTTGACTCTTTCCTTTGTTATACACAGTCGTAATAAGATGCCATTAGCCTAGCCGTCTTATTTTTGTCTGATGATTTGCTTTGGTTGTTGTTCATATAGTAATAAACTCCTAAATCTTGTTCAGTGATGGCTTTTTTGTGAATTATTTCAACTGAAGAAGGATTTGACAGATCCTTTGAATTAATTTCTCCTCAGTCATATTCAATGTTTAATACATTGAAAATTATGACAATTAAGTTTTTTTCTCTCCGTTTTTCTCACTATTATTTTTTGTTCTCAAGATGACTGTGTAACTTTAGATCTTAACCAAAGTGATGGTTTTTTCTGAGTGAATATGCACTATTCAAAAGTTGCTGGATCAAAATAAGTATCAATTTTGGTGAGTTTTGCCATCCTTTTAACAGTGTTAAATTTCTCCATGTAGGTTTTAAAACTTTTGAGTATACTTCTTCCTTTTTTCACTAGTGAGATATCTTCGTGTTGGAAGGAAGACCAGCTGCCACAAATGCCAGCGGCCTAATCAGTATATACGTCTTAGTGTAAGCCTGCCAGTTAAAAACAAAAACAAACCAAACCCGCTTGTCACTTGTTTTAATAAGATTGATTTCTTATCTAAAAAGCACTCTATGATTAAATTTTGACCTCTACTGCATCATAACAGAGTCAAGATCTTTCTTTTCTCTTAAAATGCAGCAAATTATTTTATTTTTGTGAACTTTAAACAGTGATTGAAGATGTGAATGTGAATATTCTTGCTACTATTTAGTATTGCTTTGGCTGTTTTTACTCAGATGAAAGATGCCTGACTGTACCTGTACAGAACAAATCCGAACTTCAGGCGCCATTAACTTCAGAGTTGCAACCTTTACTTTTGCTTTGATTTTTGAGTGAAGTAGTGATCTCTGTAGTACTTTGAACCAATATGCATGCCCCAGTTATCAAACATGTGGAAAATTGTGGCCCTTGCAAAAATGGGGAAACAGGGAAAGGGAATTACAAGGAGTCTTAGGGAAGCTGCCAGAATTCCAGTCACTGAGGTAATCCGGTCAGCAGGGCTCCAGTGTGTCTTTCCCAATTAATGATATGTGTACATACGTCCAATAATCCAAGTTATGCAAGAGAGAATTTTCTGTGCTTTCCTCAGTTTTCAGCAGCTCCTGAGGTGAGAAGAGGAAAAGTGCTGTTGTTCATATAGACTAAATACTTACTACTTTGGTCTAAGTTACAGGTCCAGTGTGTATACACAACCCACTCTGTCAAGAAGTTGCTCAGCCTGTGCAGTGTGCTAAAACAGACAGACATGTACAGTGCACCAAGTTAAATCTTTGCCCGTAATCTGTTGCAAATCCTTACCAGATGGTGGCCTAGGGAGAACTTTACGTAGCTACTGCGAACAAAGCAAGTGGCATAAAATAGCTGTCGTGGCACAATGTGCTGCACAGGTTTTGTTGCCTTCAGAAAATGAGGGAATGCAGTTTCTGTGTGAAATACTTCTTCAAAGCTTTCTACTTCACTTCGTGTCTGTGCGATGCATGCAAATTTATTGCAGCCTCCCAAGGAAGGATTTTTCTAAAGACTTCTCCTTTTGTTCTTTTTCCAAAGCTTCAGCAAGAACAGAACTTTCTTTGTAGCAAAGAACAACTAGAAAGCCCCTGCAAAGGTTATTTTCAAAGGAGAAATCTTGCATTCTGTGTGTCCTGTAACAGTCAATATCATGCCTATTTCCTTTTTCTTCAAACGTTTTCCTTGGCCAAGCTCTTTAATATTGGCTGGGCATGTTAATGGATAGAGAAATGTGCCGAAAGAGAAAATGTGATGGCAGTAAAGGAATAACCTCAAGTTTGGGGCAGCACTAAGGTGTGAGGATTTCCTGTGAAAGACTTAATTACCCATTCAGTCTTCCTGACTAATCACTTCCATTTTTGGGAAATGGGGAACTTTTTTGTGTGCATGAACAAAGTTCATTGACTGTTACTATTATCTGATCCACTGCTGTATAATTTCTCTATTGGATCAATGTTATTTTCTGTCAGGAAGGGCGCTAAGGGGTCTCCTTATTTTCACATTCTGGTTCCCTCAGCAGCTGTTCCTGCCATACAATTCCTTGTCTTCAGCAGTTCCACCATACTTAGTCCTACCTGTGCTTTGGCTAAAGCTCTCCCTGGTAAGACCACTCCTGCAGTTTCAGTCCTGCTCATACCTGTTCATCTCTTCATTACCTAGTTCATTGCAGCTCTACCCACTACTCTCTCTGATGTTGCCCTGCACTGTGACATGCAGTATAAGCCAGGGCACATTTGTGAGTGGTCTGGTAGCTTGTCCTTTCAATTGTGAATGAAGTAGCATGTGCTTCGCAAGTGTGCCAAGACTTTAAAGATGTATTTACTATGTTTTTGCTTGTGTCATATTGTGTGCTGCTAAATGTTACGACAGCCAGAGTACTGTAGCATAACAACATATGATTAACGTGGAGTCAGAGAATGGGAATTGATGATCATGTTGATGAGAGGAAACAGCATGCTGACGGCAGAAAAGGGTGAAAAGACAGCTTGCCGTAGCAGATGAGAAGTTAAAATACATAAGCAATTTAATATGTATTTGTTGGGGTTTTACCTTCTTTCAAGAAAGTTCTTCCAGACATTGTGGAATAACAGGTTCTATGGCTTTTTTTTGCACGTCAGTGGTTAGGTACAGCAGCAAGGTTCCTTTCTTACTTGCCTTTTTTTCTTGTCCAAAGGCATGGCATATTTTTTAAGATCAGTTTTTGCACATTATTTCTTTAATGCAGGTGAATAGATGGGTGATTGGACAGAAAGTTTCCTTTCAACATGTCTGTAATGTAAGTAGGTGGTCTTGTGCGTGGGCTACAGACACGAGGGAAGATCAGTGTGTCACTCAGGAGCTGTGCTTGAAGGGAAGAGAGCCAGAATGTCTTCTGGCATGGAACAGGAGGAACTCAAGGGGAAAAAAAGAAGTGATTTGTATGGAAAGAGACCTTGCCTAAAAGTTGGGGGAGATACTATCTAAGACAGCTGGGAGTTTTTTTCTTAGTTGAGGGAACAAAATTATGTCCCAGGTCTGTCTGAGGGAAGATACTGTGAAGAGAGGAGTCAAGCTTTTCAGCCTAGAGTTGGAAAGTAATGGTTCAGACTACATGAGTGAATGCATCAATTACGCTTCTTAACTGTGGACTAAAGTGGTCTTTTATTTTTTGGGAAGTGGGAAGACCTCCTTGTCTGTGAGGCTTCCCACTTCTCTGTAGGATTCATGTAAGGTTTTTGTGCCTGTTAAGTCTGAAAAGTTAATACAGCTTGCCTGATTTTCTTGACCTTTCAAGAGATATTCATTAGTCTGAGTAATAATTAGAAAAAACCAAGCTTGAAGTAATTTTAATTTGTTAATTTCAGACTAATTGACCCGTATTCAGACAGATGCTAAACTGTTCAGTGTGTATGTAGTCCATTGACTCTCTCTATGATGAACAGGAATGGGCTGAAATACTGTTTTATACATTAGAATGAGATGGCAATAAAGTAGTTATTAGTTGATCATGTGTATTGTCTATGTAATTCTCCCCTATTCTGAAAAAAAAAAGTCTATTCAGTGTGATATGAATGCTTCAGTCATGGTTCTTGCTGGTTTGTTTGAAGACCTTTCAGAACAGAAGCCTCATGTATTATACTATGCATAAAAAGACAATTTCTGGCATAATTTGATTAATGCTGGAGTTGTGCTATAGCTGAACTGGCTTAATGGAATTGCTTGTGTGAAGAGGAGGCATAGCATTCCCAGAGGTTTTATTCCAACTGTTTTCCTGTCACCTAGACTTGAAAAGCTTTCTTGGCAGATGAATTTGTAACTAATTTATGTTGGTGCTTAGTAGCCGGACAGCTTATTTTTAATTCTCTTATTATTTTTGCTATCCCTTTCTGTAGAGCCGTTCCAAGAAGCACGCCTGATGATAACCTAATTTTCTTGCCAGAGTAATGAGATATTGAGTGTATATGCACAATACTCATGCAATGCAGAAGTTGGTGATTATGTTTTCTTAACTGGAGATCCTCAGAGGTGCTTAATATTTCTTCACAAATTGAATTGGTAAATTAACAGTTCATCTGGCTAGTTGGATTTACTAGGGCAGATGGCATTTCACATGTGTGATGAGAGAGGAAAAAGACAGCAAAGCAGTAATGTAATTAGCCGTGTAAATGAGCCTCACAAGGTAAATCTCTTTAACCCCAATGATAAAGTGTGTTCTGTGCTAAAGCCTTGGATTACTGGTCCTATGAAACAATGTGTGCAGCTGGTCAAGCCAAGATTTCAGAAGTAATCCAGTTAATGTGAAAATAAAGGACATCACTTTTTATCACACTTTGCTAGCATGTTTATATTTGAAACAGAAATGGTGGTACTCTGCCAATAATTCAGGAGAGAGTCCTGTGAAGTTACCTTAGTTCAGTTGTAAATAAAAGCTTATTTGAATCCTAGAGATGAGGTGTTCTAGCTAGAGAGGATAGGTTCTTCTTAGAAGCAAACCAAAATCACAGGCTGAATAAAATGCAAGCTGAGGTTTCTCTTCATTGAGCTGCAGTGGGCAGCGTAGCCGTATGTAGCTTGTGTTTACACAGTACGTGGGACAGGACGTTCCCCCATGGTTACTGTCAGTGTAGAATCACAGAATGCTTTCGGCTTGAAGGGACCTTTAAGACCATCTAGTCCAACCCCACTGCAATGAGCAGGGAGATTCTGGTGTTGCAGAACCACTAAGGTGTGTTTGTGTGTACAGGTGTGTGGATGAGTAAGTGGAGATAGTCTCATATTCAGTTATAGCCAGAAATACTTTTTATGGGAATATATATGACTTTCACATTTCATTTGAAATTAATTAATCATAGACATGACTAATTCCATTTATACTGAAGGCTGTTGAAATAATAAATTCATGGTAAAGATGGGACAATCACTGTGTGCTGCCTGATGAGCAAAACACCCTGAAGCATCGTGTTACTTCTGAAAAGTGATGGCAGAGTAATGTAAGTAGTGAATCTTTATTCAGCAGGGAAACCTCACGTTCTGTAAAATTAAGGGAGAAAAGTGAGCTGTGTAGTAGCAGCCATTGTGCTGCGTGTGAATTATTGTTCTTACTATGAAACTTACTCAGTCCATGTGGGAACCTTTCATACCTATTTTCAGGCTTTCTTGTTTATTGTTAAACTTAAAGGGGTTTTATTTTCTGACGAACAAGCTTTAGAGTATCTAAATTTAAAAAACACATACAAAGTGCTATCTTCTGCATAAGTTTGTCATAGTGTATTCAGATTGATGTCTGTTATTTTTTTGACTCAGGCTATAAAATATGGAAACAATATAAATGAAACTCTGACTCAGGAACATTCAGAGCAATTTAAGCATATCACGAGGACTCAGAGTATGTTTTGGATGGTTTTTTTAAGTTTTGGTTGTTCTGCTTGGAGATGCTCAAAGCCTGACTGGACATGGCCCTGAGAAACCTGGTGAGTCACTCTGGCCTGAGCTGGGATGTTGGACTGGATGATCCCAGGGGGTCCCTTCCAGCCTCAGCCATTCTGTTTCTCTGGAGTAGTTACTTCCATGTACATACACACATACATACAGAGGTCCATAAATATGCATGTGTATAGATGTGTGTAAAACTTCATGTAACCAGTTTAGGGGGTTTTTTGGGTTTTTTGTTGTTTGTTTGTGGGGTTTTTTTGTGGGTTTTTTGTTTGCTTGGAGGTTTTTTTGGGGTTTTTTGTGGTGTTTGTTTAGTTTATTACAAGGACAAACACTCAGGTAGGAGAGGGAGTAAATTTTTCAACTTCTATTTGACATGGAAAGCTAATGATTTTAAAATCTTGCACCAATTCCCAACAGTAAGAAATGTATCAAAGGACGTTTTTGTCAGTAATAAAATGTTGCCTTTTTGCATGGTGCCTGGCAGTGTTTCCACTACTCCACTAAATAATTTATAATAGAAAGTCATTATGATTGCAGGGTAACTTTGGAATAATTCAGATTGGAAGGGACCTCCAGACGTCAGTGAGTCCAAGGTTTCAAACTGAAGCAAGATGAACCTCTGAGAGAGAAGCAGCCTGGAAGTGAGAGCAGGTTGCTGTGACTCTTCTGGTGGGCATCAGAGTAGCAGCAAGGAGGGTGATGCCGCAGCATCCTGGGCAGTGGGCTCCTGCATTTGTCTGCTTGCACACAGTCAGTCTGTGCTGCTTCATGCCACTGAGGATCACAAAAGCTTTTCCTTTTTATTCCTTCCTGTCACGCTTTCATTTAAGCTGGTAGAAGTTTCTCATTAGTGGCTCTTCTGCAGTGTGTTGTCACACAATGCTAAATAGTTGAAACAATACATAAACAAGTGGATTGTTTTGAGTTTTTTTCTGTATGCTAAAAGCTGTAAAGAAAATTCAGTGTGTTTATATTTTAGGCACTGGTATTTCTTAAATTTATTTATGTAATATAGATATCAAGAGGAAGGAAGAAATGTTACCTCTGCTGGAGAAAAAATTGCCTAACAACCAGTGTGACTTACATCTTTGGGGTTTGTGCAGTTTTGCCTCACTTGGCTGTGTATCTCGTTGTTGCTGAAACTTTTGGAGAAGCACCTTTCTGTGGTGAGGCAACCTCAATTTGGAGAGTCCTTGCTTACCTACTGGTAGCAGTCTGTTAGAGAATTACTTTCTGCCCCATGAGTGATTTGTAGCTTGACACTTAAGCGATGCATTAACTAATTTTTACTTTTTAATTGTCAGTCTTGCTGGCTGCAGCTCTCTTGCGGGGAGGAACTGCCTGCCTTAGAGCAGCAGTTGGTGTCTTACTGTTGTGTGTTTTCTTTCCTTGGACACAGTTTCTGTGTCTTATGGTTGCAGATCAGTTGAGTCCGTGTGCCCTCTGCAGTGTGTTGAGAAGGGAAAACTGCGACGGTCATATACTACACAGTCCCATCTTAGGGGGTAGCAAGCTGGAACATTTATTGAATACATCCGTGGCAATATATAGAATCGAAAGGCAGGTTATTTTAATAGGGAGGCAGGATATGCTGATAATAGGGACGATTTATGTTAGTTAGGGCTTAGGCAACTAATTAGCTACATTTCGCAGCAGATCAAGCATTCCTCATACCAGAGCCACCTGGAGGAATACAGGGCCTCAACAGGATGGCAAAAAATTAAGAGTCCATTCGCTCCCGCCAAGAGGAGACAGGGCTAGATAACTGCAAGCAGTCTTCTCAAGGCCAGGTCTCCTGTCTTATCAGGGAGAGGAATTCCTTTAAGTTTCTGTCATCCATGGCCTGCCTGCTCATCCCCTGATGTCTGATTCCAACAGAGAACTATGGGCACTGTTGGCTTAGGAATTTGTTTTTCTGAGCCACGTGCAGGGTGAAAGAGGAGTAAGATCACAGCCTCTGTGAACTCCCTGAACGTATTTCACGAGTGCTATAATAAGTTCTGAGAGGTTTGGGTTTTTGGGAGGTGAGTAGTGAGTTTTGAATCATCAGGTCCTCTGTTGATGTTCACATTAGGTAACTTACTGGTGACTTTTATCAAGTATATTCATTTTGCATATGGGGAAACAAAAAACGGGGCAATAGTAGCATGAAGTCCAGCTCTGTATGAACATAGTGGGCAGAGTTCCTCCCTGAGATGTAATGGGCTGCTTCCTAATGTTTTTCCTCTTCAGAGGAGTCTAGAAGTTCAGTCTGTTATTTCTCCTAAATATCCAAATACTGCTGCTTTTACACAGCCTGTTATGGCGCACGCCCAGAGTTGCTGGTGCTTCTCTGAGTCAGAGGGTCGCAGAACTCTTCAAGTGCAGGGTGTCACAGAAATGACTAGGAGCCTCAGTTCCTATAGAGTTGTCAAAACCTCTATAAGGGTAGGTTGGTGATGTCCCAAAAAGGGGATCCGTTTGTTGCAGCTATTGGTATTTACTGAAAGTGACGCTATTTGTGTTAAATTCCTTGGTGGTTGCTGTATTTTTTTATGTTGTGAATATGTTAGAATGAGTGTGTTAGATGGAGCTTCATGCCCAGTAAATAGTAAAGTGTTAGGCTTTCTGATTTGTTTTGGTGTTGCTGCATAGTCACTGTTGGTCCACAAATTGAAAAAAAGAAAACACCAGAAGATTGGGATAATGTTGGCAAGATAAGGGTTTTCTTCCTTGTACCCTTTAATCAAGAAGTTACCATTAGCATGTTTATTTTACATATTATGTATCTAATGCTGTGTGCATATGTGTGTGTATATATGTCCACGTACGTACTTGGCATAAACATGTAGCAAAGCTGATATCCAGAACATTGTCCAAGTAGTTGATACATGTGTGATGAACTTTTAATAATGGTTTTATGGTACAGAGGATGACCGCAGAGAAACCTTCACTATATTTCAGTAGCAACTGATTAATTGATAGATAACCTGGCTATCTTTCTGTGAGCTCATAAACACACAGTTGATTAAAAATGTTGTTGCTAAACAGATTTATGGGGACACTTATGTGCTTGCCTGTGCTGTTGATTTCTGTTCTTAATTTCATCTTGCTTACCTAACCATAGAATTCACACTATCCTCTTTCCTCCTTTTTTATAAACTGCATTGTTTAAAACTCTGGAATATTCTTGCTTATTTTCAGATCTCATCAGAAAAGTAGCACAGCAGCAGTTTGGAAATACACAGGGCGATTATCAAAAGGTAAATTGTGTGTATCTGCATAAAATAATGAAAATTATGGCTTTGAAATTAGTTTTGTTTCTAAAACAAGAATTAGTATTTTAACACTGTATGAACAAGATAGAAATACTGGTTTTGTGTATAACAAGTGTGATAATTTAATGAAAAATGTGGGACCGAAACTTCTCAAAAGCAATTAAAAAGAAAATTCCATAAGCCAATGTAAAGAAATTAATCATAGTTAAGGCTAACTTATAAATTCCAGCTGTAATGTGATTGCCGTGTCTGTTGCACAGAGCTTGAAGGCTCTTTGTATTGAAAAATACTGCTTTTATTTTAAAAAATCCTTAGAACAGTTACTGCTCAACTCTCATATAAGCTTCAGATGTTGTCCTCAAAAAGCTGAAGTTATATGCTGATTCTGGTGCCTTTGTAAAATGAAGTTTCCATAGCCCACTTATAAAGGACATTTTAATTTATGTACCATGTTAATCATGTAAAGGATATTTTCCACTATCTCTTTAGGTTTGTGAATGTCCTTTAACAGTTGAAATTCTTAGGGTATCTGGTAGTAAGAAGATGGAATGTAATGTACATCTGATTTTGAGGCTGTTCCCAAGGACAGTGTTCTGCCTTTGAAACAGTATCAGGGTTTGGGTTTCTGCAGTAGGAGTCTTAACTGTGATCAAGCAATGGACAAGTTACTTCATGAGGTACTTGATTATAGTCCCTGCAGTGTGGTGTGCCTGTCAGGAGGATGAGGATGGCACTTGGCATACAGGCACAGAGCTACTGCCTCGAATCAGGATGGCCTGAATGATCTTGGTATTTGAAAGGGGAAAGCCTTGTGCTTCCAGGTCTTCCTGACAACAAGCCTCTTGGTCCAGTAGTTGGATAACCTCTGTATGAGATCCTGGGGTGTGGGAATTGTTATGATGCATCAGGTTACTCTTGCTGATCCCATATACTTGTTTGGTGGGCTCTAAGGAGTGTTGCGTTATTGATTGTGGCTGCACACCCAGGGAGGAATGTTGGGTTGGGCTTGGTTGGGAGAGTCTTGGGACAAAACTGTTAGACCATAGATGGTATGCATGAGGACAGGTTTAGTATTTAGTAACTAGTACATAAGTCATGAAAAATCTGAGACCAATGATGGCTGTAGTCCTGCATAGGGGATGTGCTTGTTGAAATAGTGTGTGATTATGGGGTGGCAGTGACAGTATTAGGAGTGCTTAAGAAACAGAACAGATACAGGTCATTTATGAGTCCAAATTCTGAGCTGAATACAGTGCAAAACTTTGACATAAATTTGGAAAAGGAAAATATATCAGGACAAGTATGGTGCCACTCCGAAGATAAGCATTAGTGAGAATCAGCTGTGAAGTGGCCAGAATAGCTGTAGGTGTGACCTTGGAGGAATTTCCAGTGGAGTTAGGGAAGTGTGAATGTCACTGACAGGTATGGGTAAGTAGTTAGAAATGTTTGCCTGTGGTTTTGATCATTCACATTCAGGGAAAATTAACTTAGACTAGGATGAGTTCAGAAAATGTCTGTTAGAGTGGTCTGGAAAACCTGTGGGTCTTCAGAGGAGACTGGAAGTGTTTGCTTTGCTTTGGAAAAGAATTGATAAAGGGTGTGATTACCCTTTTAAAATATATCTGGAGAGGAAGCATCAGAAAGAAAGCACTGCAGAAGATAGTGCTAGCGCAGAAGCAAAGGGCCTGAAATGGACCACGTGCAAATCCATGTGAGAAGAAAACTTGCTCACCATGCATTCACTAGCAAGTACAGGGAATCTGCTTCTCATATTTATCCTGTTAAATTTCTGCTGTCGTTCCTCTGTTTCATTTTTTTTAACCTATTTATAGAATGTGTTAGTGACCCAAGAGGCCCTTCCCACTTCTGTGCTCTGTCCTGGTGTTCCCAGTTGGACTCTTACCATGAGCATCTTGCTGTCCCCTGCCAGGGACAGCAATCTGCCAGGACAGCCCAGCAGCTGAGCTGTGCCTGCTCAGGGAGAGCCAGCTCGCTGCTGCTGCCACTGCTTTACTTGTGCTGGGAGAGCCCTTGCTTGAAACGCTCAAAATCATGCTTGGTACTAGGTCTATAAGGGAAGGGTAAGCATTTGTTTTCCTCCCATTAATATGGGAGAAAATATGTTGATATTTTCAAAATATGATTTTGGACGTGTTAAGTAATATTGTACAGTAGAGGTTTCAGAAGGATGTGTGTGATGCTGAAAAAAAATTCCTAAAACTCAAACGTTTCTGATTTTCACACATCAGACTTTGGTTTGAGGGGTCTTGCCGTCTTTAGCTTGTCCACTTATCTTCCAGTTAGGAGAAAGGGGAAAGCATTACAAGCTGTTCACTTGTCATGCAGCCATGAAGGGGAAAGTACAAGAAATTCTATTTGCATTGTGGAAACGAAGGGGAAATTGGGTTCTTCTGGAATTTCTGTCACTGACTATTAAGTCCTGAGTGTTTTTCTGGTCTTACAGATAAGAAGACAGTTAAGAACCATTAAATATATTTCTTCAGATTTTCTTGAATGCCTTTCTTTTTTTTTTTTTTACTTTGGAATAACTTATTTTAAACCTCTACAGGATTAGTTAAAAGTGAAGGTGAATTTTGTGTGTAATGTGTTAAGGTCCCAAAACTGCTAGTCAAGCTACCAAAATGAGCATTGAAAAGAAGAAGTTAGTCGGGAGTTTCATATCAGTTATGACAGGTGGAATTCATGAAGAAATCACTAAACCACAAAGTAATGCAATCTCTGGCTTTCTGTGAGATGTGTTGGGAATTACATGAAATAGATATTCAATGTGGAGGTAACTGGTCTGTCGTTCATTGTTTTAAGATGGAAGTATTTGTTGGACAAGTCCTAGATTCCTTTCACTTGCCAGGGAAACCAGAAAATACCTGCTATGTATTTTATTGTAAATATTTTTCTATGGTGCTTCTGTGCATTATTTTACTTTAATGGCTTTCTTTATTGTTTCTGTGTTTTTAATTGTTATGGTCGTGACTAATTACTCATTATTCATGAGATTTGTTTTTTTTGTGCATGCTGCCTGTGTATTATACACATTCTCCATTTGTTTTGACTTCCACAGCCAGAAAATGTTGTCCTGACTCTTCAGGTAATATCTTATGGTAGATGTACAGCTTTGAAAGGAAACTAACCATATCCATGTGCATTACTTCTCTTAGAACATCCATAACCATTTTTAATGTTATTTTAAATACTGTTTTTTCCATCTAACCTATCTTAAAAAAACTTAATTTGTCAAATACTTTTTTTAATGTTCAGCAAGCTAGAAAACAGTAATTCTTTTGCAAAATCTAGCCAAATTCTTCTTCCAAGCATCTAGTTCATATTCTGGAGAAGGAAGCACAGGTTTTAACCAGCAGTTAATAATTAAAAAAAAACACACCAGTTTTCATCCTAGAATTGGTAATTAGGTCAGAAATTTGCAACTCTGCTAATGGTGATGGGTTGCTATATTTGGCTCAGTTGGTAATTAGGGATTGTGAGAAGGGGCATCAGCAAAGCTGAAACTGGAGCATGATTGATAGATCGTGAGAAATTCTAACTTACTTTGCAGGACAGTTACACAGCCTCAATTTCATCCTTTTTATGCTAAGCTGTCCTTACACTGGTGAACCTGTAAAACAGAAGAGGACTCACTCGTGTGAGAATTAGTTCTCCTAAAATTGGGAAAGGAAAGGAGAGAGCTTTATCAGGGAAGAAAGACCACTGGGATGTGCCCACGCCATGCTGTTGATCTCTGTGTGCAGTCACCTGCCTGATCCAGTTTTGAATGGGTTGACTTGTGTTTTCAGTAGAGACAAACAGCACAACCAGCTCACAGCTTGTCCCCTGGGAGCCATGTCACTTTGTGGAGGTCTGTGTCAGGGCTGCCTGGCCCAGCTTCTTGGTCTGGGGGCTCTTCCAGTGTAAAAGCTAGTTATGGTACTGCATTGCATCATTCCCTTTCATTCCCTACCTTTTGGGGGCCGCTGTTTTGCTGTTTGGCAGCAGAATAAATGTCTTTACCTGAGAGCTAAAATCTGTCGCTCCTTCATGTTTTCCAGTCCCTAAGCAGTTTTTCATTCAGCAGTTTGAAGGAACCTTTGCCATTGTAATCGATCATCCAGTGAAGTACTTCCCTTTGTGGTTCATAAGAATCTTTCTACTTATAACTGAATAAAAGGAACAAACTAAGCCTCCCCCCTCTGATGAAGTGTTGCTCTAGTTAGCTCTGCTGACATTTGTGGAGCCTTTTTGGGAACAGATGTGAGAAACAGTAAATTTGTGGCCTGGGAAATTAAATGTGTTAATTTTTAACCTGTTTCAATCACATTAATTCACATTTATTTGTTTTGACCCTACTTCTCTCTTAGCACTCACTCTTGTAGTTTGCCTAGCTAATAGTCTAGCTAAATAATTATTAGCTATCAGTATCTACAATGTTATATATCTTTTTGTTAGAAAAGTTGTCAATTATTGACAAAATATACCCAGTCCATAACCTTGGTAACTTAGTAGGTGGTTTAGTCTGTAGTGTGATTTTTAATTATTTGCTCTATATTGATTGCAGTTACTGTGTGATATCTGCTATTACCACTATTTTTGTCTGACTTACAGGCCATCTACTATGAAATCGGTTTTATAGTCTCCGCAGCCTTGGGATTGCTATTTATTTTGTTACTGCCTCTTGTGGGACTTTGCTTCTGTATGTGTCGTTGCTGTGACAACTGTGGTGGGGAAATGCATCAAAGACAGAAGAAAAATGCTGACTGTCAGAGGAGCTGTTTTGCAACATTTCTTTTTGTTGCTTCTTTAATAATAAGGCAAGTGTGATAAAAAGAACAATATGAAGCCTGGTATACCACTTACTTTGCAGTGTCATATGACAAATAATATTACTGTATTAGCCTCCAGGTGCAGAAAATATTTTATTAGACTATAATATTATTGCTTATTAAAGAAAATATAACTGCATGGTAAAAATGCTGCTACTATTACTATCCACAGGTCATTATGTACTTGAGGAACATGTAGGTGTGAAACCAAAAAAAAAATTAAGTTTGAATTTGGCAAGTGAAATTATGACCAGTCTCAGAATGGCAGTTGCAGAATGTTACATTGAACGTATGAATGTGAGAGACTTTCAAGTGTTCAGTTATCGTCCCATAGAGAATCTGAGGTTCAACGTACTGCTTTGTTCTTGATAGTGTTGTAGTGATGAGAAAAGCAATTGTGTGACTTCCTTCAGTATTTGCTGTCCTCCAGATATTCTCATTAGTTCAAAATAATGGTTTTCATTTTGAGTCCGGAGTTGTTTAAACCGTGCATGAACTCACTGTAAATCCTGGATTTTTTAGACATTTTTGCACTGTTGGTATTAGGAGCACACTCCTGTACTGGTTGTGTAATGAATGATGAGGAACTACAATCAAGACTCTTCCCTGCTTTCAAATACAATGTTTGCTTTCAGGCTTTCTGTTTTCCTTTAATTTCATATTTTCACCTGCCTACTATACTTATTTTGTGATTATATTGAAAGAAAAAAAGGTGTCTTTTGAACTATACCATATACTGTTCAGTCAGGTGGAATGTACTGTGTCACTTCATTGTAATCTAGAATTTAGTTTTTCTACTGCTGTGTGTCATGGCAAATTGAGACCTTGCCCATGCTCAGATGGGGCCATCAGATATGGGAACTTACTCTTTTCTCCCAGACATCACTAACAAATATGACCCCTAAGTGTTCTTAAGACTAGAAAGCTGAATTGTGTTGTAGGTGATAGTTGCATCTCTGCAGTGATGACAGACAAAAGTTCTTCATGGTGCAGTGGTGCCTTGAAGACTGTAAGTTATTAAATTACCTCAGCATGCCAAAGCCCAAGGTGGCTCACAGAGCTTGCCAGCTGTCTTGACATAACATTGCAGGATGCTGCTTTCTGGTTATAATGGCTGAGGAACGTTGCCTGTCAGTAGAGAAATTAAGAGATCGTCCCCCTTGTTAGTCTCTTTAACTTGCACGTTTGCTGCCAGCTATCCTTGTGGGATTAAGCATACCCACCACTGACAAATGTCTCTTCCCAGGTCGTGACTGGCAGATCAGTGATCCCTAGTAATATGCTTTCCAGAACTAGCGAAATTGCCTCTTTAATTCCTCCTTTTTTTTTCTCTTTCTGTATGAGACATCAGGAGTATCGGATGCATACCCTCAGGGAGGGGTTGGCTTGAGATCTGTCTGCAGGTTTCCACGAGTAGAGATAATCTCATATGACTCCCTGGCTAAGACTCTAATGCTCTGAGTGCTGTGCAAGGCAACACAGAACTTTACAAGGCTAATGTTACTGATCCCAGCCTGACTGAGGGCACAGGCCTCTGCTACACCTCTGTACAAAGAGAGATTCGCCTGTCCTTCCTGGGTCTCTTTCACAAAGCAGGAGGAGGTGCCATGTCTGGATCTTTCTAAGCCTGTGTCAGGTTGCTTGTTGCTATGCTGTAACACTGAAGGACAGTGTGACTGGCAGCCATTGCCCAAAAAGGAAAACTTGGAGAGGGCCTGAGACTTACTTATGACTCTTTCTATATATCTTTTACTGTACTCAAACTAAGTCTTCTGGATTTCTTATCTACTTTTCCCCAGAGTTCCCATGCAGTTTCAGCTTAGGTGGAAGATTTACCTGTATTGCTTCCCAAAATCACACTTGTTGAGGACTGTGCCACAGCTGAATACGTAAGCTGTGATAGTAACCAAAAGGGTATAGTCCTGTGTGAGTAAAATGCTTATTGCTGCTTGCAGACGTAGCCGAAAGAATGAAACCTTGAGTGATATCCACCAGTGCAGGGTTACATCAGGATTTGCTGTGAAATCACAAAGGTGGGTCCTGTCATCGTTTGGGTGTAGTTTTAAGTTCTTGCAGCACTGGGGGCCTCCTTTGGGAGTAGGTCTCCTAAACCCCTGCCAGTTGACTGGAATGCCGTAGGCTCCTTCACCAAGAGCTGTGCTGCTTCAGTAGGGGCATTTAGCAAGGCTGGCATCCATCAGAGTACCCTGAACCCACACCTCTGCCAGTGGAGCTTTGCTTTGAAGGCACTCCCGTGGAACGTACATGCAGACAGCTGCTAGAGGGACTGGGAAGGATTTTTGGGGGGTGGACTTCTTCAGGATTGCCGTCTAAGTGTATATGCTGCGTCTTCCTCTCTCTCTCTTGCAGTGCCAGCCATTCTGGGATTCTGTCAGTTGGAGGGTCAGAAGAACATTTAAGAAAGCAGGGAGCATTGAGCCATTCTTTCCCTTTTTTCCCCTCCCCCCCAAATAAATTTATTTATTTATCTTTTTTCCTTTTTTATGAAAGTTTTTATTTTTTTTCAGTCCTTAGTATGGAAAAATGTTTCCAAACTGTCTTTCCTTGGCAAGTTAAATGCACAGTGAAGAGTATTAATAGGGGAAACACTCTGAATTTAAAGCCTGCTGTAGATCCCGTATGTAGGAAACAACTCTAGAAAATTGTAGTAACATGGGAATGGATCTTCTGTGTGACAGAATGCAAGTTCACACTGACATATATATATGCAGTTAATGTAGATTTTAGAATATTTCAGGTAGTAACTTTTAATTACGGCGAACATTTCTTCTCACTTTTCCACTGATGTAGTGCTCTGGTATTAGGAAGAGGTTTTAATACTAAGCTTACTGGAGTGATGTGTAAATGAAATAAAAGTATGACAGATTTTCTTTTCATTAAAAAAAAAGTCTACCTAGATCTGCTTTCTGCAGGTAGAGCATAAAGTGAGAAGTACACTTTCCTCAAGGAGAGGTATAAGAAAGAAGTCAGAAAATTTCTGGTTACGTATGCAGTTGTTTATCTTAATAGGCCTTTAGTGTGTCATTTTTCAGTACTTGCAGTTTATGATAGAAATACTTCTTTTTATAGATTGAGTTGAAAATGCATGCTGTGTTTTTGGTAATTCACAGGTTTTATAATGGATGTTGTCCTACAAAGTAGAGTTCTATTGCTGAAGAGCAGAGGATACAGAAATAATCTATCAGATACATAACTAAGTAGATTGGATATTCCAGATGTATAATGAGAACAATTATGTGCTTTTCTTCAAAGGTTGGCTGAGAGTTTAGGGTCAGAGACCTGCTATTACCTCTTATTTCCTAGTCATCTGCAAGCTTGGGCAAACACATGTTTTTTTTTTCTGGGAAAGAAATGTGATTTCCTTGCTTTCTCTGTCTTACTGAGGGAGGAATATTTGCTTTTTAAGAAAGCATATATTGCAATACCAAATTTGCTGGTTATAGATAATGCTGTGGCTATTGAATAGAAAAACACATAGTCAGTTTTCTGTTGTTCTGAGGGAGCTTGTGTTGTAACCACTTTTTTGAAGTTGTGAATGTTGTGTCAGAAGTCAGGAAGGCCAGGTCTGGAGGAAGGGAATGGTATTGTCATCTTGGCAAGTACCTCATGCAGGCTTCACAGATGTCCTCTTGCTTTGTGAGATTGGTAATAGATGATTCTCAGAACCTCGAAATCAGTATTATCTGAAAGAATTGGTGAAAAGTTGATACAGAAATCTCTGTCCCATTATTTTCTTAAATTCATTAGCTACTAGGGAGGAAAGGGCCATTCTTCCAATACGTAAATCTGCTCAGGGTTTCTATTCTGAGCCTTGAAATTTTTTGCAAGTTCACCTAAAGGAAAAGCTTAGGTTCTCCACTGTGAGTGGACTAGTAACATTTTTATCAGTCTGTGAAACCTGACAAGAAACTTGAGTGTGGAATATCGGACGTCTGAAGAATTGTTTAAACAATTCCCCAATCTGTTACAGAAAAAACACGTCCTTTTTATTTCTGCTTTATGTCTTTCCCTTGTAGTGGTGTATTGAATGTTGACTCAAGGCTCAGTTATGTAATAGATTTTTCCCCTTTCATGCTTGTGTTTGTTTACATTCACAGTTGTTCTGAGTGCCTTGTCTGCTTGAAGTATCTCCACCATCTTGTTTCCTTCCATTTAGGAAGCTGAAGAGAAATATGATCATGCTCAAGCCTTGCAAAGTGCTGTTTTGTTAGCTTCCAATTGACCTTTCTGCTCTGTGAGCATAGCATTGAAAGGACATATAAACGCTGGTTGTCTAAAGAACAAGGATGTGGTTATAAACTCAGAGCCTCAGGGCCATGTATAAATGTTTGGTTTTCCTGATAGCTTGAGATAGTTTATCTTCTCATTGACAAAGAAACACAGAAAGAGTTTTGACAGCAATTGCCATCACAATAGAGTGAAAAGAAATAATGTATTGTATATGTCCAAAATCAAGCCACTTACTTCTGTGTGTCATGGAATCACAGGATGGTTTGAGTTGAAAGTTACTCAGTTCCTTGATATTTATGCATTCTGAGTTCTCATTCCTTGGGTGGTAGCTGATGTTTGTGGTTACTTGAGTGTTGGTCATAGTGGAAATAAAGCTATGCCATTTGCTGTAGATTAAGTAAGCAAGAAGATCAGTGTGTGTGTCTCCCTTCATTTCTTAGTGATTTCTGAGGGGTTAGTTAATAGCCAGTTCTGAAGACATAGCTGTGAAATGTTGGGTAGAGAAGCAACCTCTTCATGTCAAACTGTCATCCTGTTGTGAATATTTTTGGATACTGGGAAGAACGTTAGTGAAGGGATCCTAACAGACCTGCATCTATGGCATATAGTTCTTGCCCTCTTTCTCTGTAACATGCTCTGAAATTAGAATTTTCCTTCTGAGAGTATTTGTCAGAGCAGCAGAAATTCTTATACCTGAGACCAGTTTTACCATGAGAAAGCTAAAGCAGGAAAAGCAAAATAAATATGAAGGTCTGGTTTTGATTCACTGAAGAAGGAGATGAGCATCATAAATCAGGGTGTTTGCTCCTGACTTGCCAGGATACACAAGTCATGTTGGTTTAGGTACCGGTTTGCTCTCTACCATCACATTTATGTGGCTGGATTATGACTTCTTTTGAACATAACTTCTTTGGAGCAAGAGTTATACTTACTGTTTATCTTTTTCCCCATAGATAGCCTGGTGTAGGGTTTTCTTTAAGTCTTATTTAAAAATGCTAGTATCTAGGTCTTCTTGACGCCCCAGCTTAGGAAGTTTACAGTACCATTTGTGTTAGTGATTCTCTTCTGTGATTGGATGTCTGTAATGGCTTTTCGGGGTACTGCCTCTCTAGTATTGAGCTGTTGCATTAAAGTACAAAAAGGGACTGAACAAATGTACCAACCAGGAATTGCCTGTAACACACCTGACTGCAGCCTCAAGACAGTGTCTGCCCTTTGGGGATGTATCCTGCCTGTGGTGAATGGGTCTCTGCTGTCTTCTGGAAAGTTAGTGCTTAACCCATAAGGGGGTTTGTAGTCAGCCTGATTCTTGAGGCTGTTACCACTCTAGTGGTTACTCTTGACCTTTCTGATACTTGTCTGAAAGGTTAGCAGTTGTGAATGTGATATGTTTAAAAACAGAAGCCATCCTTCTGTTTAAGTCTATTTTACACCTAAGCTAAGCAAAACACTAAGGATCGTGTATGCCAAGAGGGCTTCAAAGACTCTCATGGGATCCTTAATTGCCTTTTTACTTACTGTTTGTGCAGATCTGCCATGCTGCAATTAGAATTTTACAGTAGGGAATGATCAAATAGAAAATAATCAGCAGCAATGCTGACTGGAAGTCTAGCTCACTTTCCACCTTTCGTTTCAGTACGAGGAAATGCTTGTATATTATTCTAGCATTAATAGGGACTATTCGTGTGCTTTTGAAAAATCCATGCAATTATGTAAATAAATTGTGCCATTATGAATAAATCTTGCTAAAGTTATCAAATGAAAAATATTCCATTTTGCAGTTATGAGCATTTGCTTGTAGCTGTGTCAAGGTTAATGATTTTTGTAAAAGAGTTTAACTTTTCTAAGTCTCATACATTTTACCCAGGCTGTATACATTTTCTGACAGTACCCATGCAAATGGATTAGTAGTTGTAAGTTAATAACTTCTGAAGGCTTTGATTTAACATTGCTTTTCCTTTATTTTTTTGAATTAGTAGTACAATATTGACCCTTATGGCTCATTCCTCTACTCTGTCTCATGGTGCATGTGAGAACCTGCAGTAAGAAAAACAGAATGTGTAAATTTATGGAGACCTTTCTTTTGATAATGTTGACTTTTATTTGCTGTATTTTTTTGGTTTTGGTTTATGTTAGAATGTGTATTTACAGTAACAAGGAAATATCTGTTATCTGTATTTTTTGTAGTGTTGGAGTGCTCTGTGCATATGCTGCCAACCAGCATTTAACTAACCAAGTCCGAGGAGCAAAGAAACTGGTTAACAGTAATTTTAAAGATCTGAAAATTTTCCTTAACGACACTCCAGCGGTAAAGAGTTTTTTCTTTATGGGGAATGAAGGTGGGAGGGAAGAGGTATAAATAAGAAATATTTCAGAAAATAATTCTTTCTTTCTGTTTGGTATGAATCACACCTGCATTATTTTGTTTATGCTTTGTGTGTCGGTCTCACTAAGTAGAATAAATGATGCAAGGTAAGACATTTTCACACAGCAGTAAGTGTTTGGGAGTTATCCTGATGAATCAGCATTCTTTGAACAGCTTCTGAGCTGTTCTCTAGGCATATGCTGCTATGATGCTGGTTGGTCCTTGTCCTCCTACTGAACTAGTGTAGATCACTAGCAGATGATAAATAATTTGGAAGAATAAGGTTTAAAAAATAAAAACATGTTATCTGAAAACTTGGATTCCTTGTTGCTCTTTCCTGTTCCCTTGTATTCTGTAATTAGTTGTGTGTGCTCTGGGACTGAACCACAATATCTTCTTTTCCAGGAATATTTTTGACTGTTATTTCTTCAAACCAGAGTCATACTGTACCATACTGAACAAGAAAGATTCGTTCCTTTCAGACTTTCCTTAGAGTCCCATAAGCAGTCCTCTGCATATCTTGTTTTGTATTGAAAGAAAAAAAGAATTGCTAGCAAGGAAGACTTATAAACAATATACAGTTTCAATTCTTTGTGATTTTATTGGGGGGAAAAAAGTCTTACAGTCCGATTGCCTTGGCTTTCATTAACTTTAATTATTTGAATTTAATTTTGATAATCTGTTTTGCTTCTATGAAATCAGAAATAGGTGGAATTGACACAATTATGTGGAATCCACAAGTGTGGCAGCATTCCAGTCACAGTAACTGCTGCTTTTTTTGCTGGCCATAGCTGTATGAGAACAGGAGACATCTGAGGGTACCATAATATGTTTTCCTATCTGGAGATGTTCCCTGTAGAGTTACTTGTTTGTATATGGTGCTGTGACAGACTAGTGGTGGAGGTACATGGCAGGGAGTGGAGGTCATGCCAATAACCCCTCTTTAAACAGAGTGCCTTTTGTCAGTCCGGAGCTGACACTGGGCACAGAAGGAGAAATCCAGTCGCTTTAGAAACCACTGGAGTCCCCTTGACAGCTGAGTGCTGACAATAGGAAATGTCAGAGAAGGAAATACGTTATGTAGAAATAACTTATCTTAATAGACAAAAAAAAAAAAATAGACACTGGCTGAAAAGTTAATAAAAATGCTGAAGTATTAAATTTAAAAAGAGTCAGGACTTGAGACACTTGTGCCAGAAATTACTCAAAATCTCACTTAGCGTTTTTTTTAGTTTCAAAGCAGGATTATTACTTTTTCTTTTTTAGTCCTGGTGCTGATGCAGTCTTCAGCTGCATCTTCTAAGTCATTTCATCAGACACGGTGCATGAGTATCATGCATACACACACATTTGTAAGAATTTCTTGAGGAAAGAAGTGCTTCAGCTTTATGAAAAAGCTCTAGTATCCAGCCAATTGGCTATAAAGCTCTGAAATCCGAACTGATGTCCTTGACTCATCAGTATGAGGTGTATACAGCATGTAAGAGGATTTGAAAAAGAAGTCCTGTGTTAAGAGTTCATGTCACAGAAGATTTGCAGACTATGAGTACTGAGTGATAACACTATTAGTTATACAGAATCACCTTTTGTCTGTGACATTGGTGGAGACAATGCAAAACTTACAGCCCTGCAAAGTTTTGGTCCTTCGGTTAGCCTCGGCAGGCAAAACAACCAAACAAAAATATGCCAACAGCCTTCTTAGTAAGAAACTCAAATATTTTTTCCCGTTTTACAAAAAGGAGGTCTGCTTTAAACATTGTTGTTTAATGATGTCCATCGTTGTATCATCAATAGATTGTTCTGAGGATGTTTTTTTTTTTTGTCTTTATTTCACAGAAAGTTTGAGACTGCAAGCCAGATATACTTTGTAGTGTAGATACACATTTGAGTCATGCTTAAAATTGAAAACCCATTTGTCTGGTGCGTTAACCTTTACACCACTCTAACTTGGTTGGAGTAGAATTCATAATGCATTATTTTAAACATGTAGAAATCAATGAAGGTTATTTAATGTCTTCTCAAAATTAGTATAAAATTTCCACTTGGGATAGTTCTTTGATGTGCAGTTCTGCTAAGGAAATAAAATACTTAGTTAACAGAAAAAACAGAGAGCCAGGGAGTTTGCACAAATATTTAATTGTTTCAAGGTGACAGTTTGACACATTCAAAAGCATCACTTTTCCAATTCTTTTAATTTATTTTTTTTTAATCATCTTCTTTACAGCAAATTGACTATTTGGTGAGCCAGTACAACACAACTAAGGATAAAGCACTTTCTGACCTAAATAGTAAGTACTTTGATTTAAAGGGGGTTAGCAACATGTATTTAAAAGCTTCAGTAAGATAATGTAATTAGCTCATAATTCAAAGTGAAACTTTATCTATGAGAATATGATTTTCAAACAGAAATGCTTTTCTCAGTAGCGTATGAGACCAAAATCTAAAATTCTTTTCACAAAAAATGTCTGAGAGCTGATATAATGCATAGTATTTCCTGAAATGAAAGTCTTTTTTAAAATTGTTTATACAATGAGCCAGACTAATATTTTATTTTCCTTTTTATTGTTCAGTAACGACTAATACTTAATGCTTTTTTTGGAATATTTTTCCTCAGTTTTTAAATTGGAGTCAAATACCAATGAACAGAGCTACTAGCAGTTAGGATGGTTCCAGTGAGTGAGAGATCTCTGTTTTTCTTCTTGCACCTTTGTCCTCTACTCGGCTAGAAGCTGAGGTATAAGCTTATCTCCTTTCTAAAGCTGCTTAATGTATTTGCCATTTCAGAGTAAGCAGTTGAAGAGCAGGAGATAAAACTTGAAGTAGAACTGCCACACTTTCCCCTTCAGCACAATGAGAACAATGAGCAGTATGAGGCATCACCTTTTAGAGCTCTCAGTCAACAGAAACAACTGGAAAGCTGGGGTCTTTTTTATACTTTAAGCTTTGCTTTGCAACTCACCATATTCAGTGCATTGTTAGCAGGTGTAAGTAAATGCATACAGGTCTGCATTTCAGACTGAAGGATTGTTGCTGAGATCAAACTCTGCAACTGTGGCATAATGCCACTTACCATAAGTTGACCTCTCATGCCCAGAATTTATACTTCTGTCTAGGTTTAAAACATATTTTAAAAGTAGTTTTCAATGCAGCGAGCTTGGCGCGCACTGAGGTTGATATGTCTTGTCTATACGAGACTGTAATGCACATTGAATGTGCTTGTGAAAGTAGTAGTAGCAGTGAAGTAGTTTTCCTGCTTAATTCTCAACAGGAACACTGTAGTCTAAAAAAATATATGTAATCTTTAAGATAAAAATAATAAAAAAAAAATGACATCTGCATTTAAAGTACTATCTTAAAGCTTCCCAGCCATTCCAAATTGAAATTTCAGATTAAATGTTTATTAGTTCTCAATGCCAATTTATTATGTTAGTTAACAGGAACCTAGCTGGATCTGTGATGAGAGTGTTCATTAGTAAATAAAGATAGCTTTTATTTTCCTGAAATACCAGAATTAAGTCTGTGACACCTGGGTACAAAAAAAATTCATTCTAAGGCAATCAGTGGAAGCTTAAACCCCTAGAGAATTGTACATGAGTTCAGTTTGCCCACCTTGAGGAAATGCTGAGAAGTGTTTTCTGCTTGATAGAAATTCTCATCCCAGGGCAGACGTGACAGCGCTGACAGTAATGGATGCTTCTGTATCATGCAGTATTCCCATCTCATGAAAAGCAAAAAACTCCAAAATGTGTTTACTGTGATCTGAAAATGGAGAGGACCCAGTGACTTCTGAAAGGTCACAATTAAGTGCTTCACCAAACTCGGTGTTTCTCTGTGGTTTTGCTGAACTAAGCTTCTTTGCTGTTTGTGGACAGTGAGACCGCAGTGTCTGGAGGTGGGGGTGACTGTGGGTGAGGATGGAGCTGTGAGCATCCGTGCGGGATGCTCTGCATGAGCGCGCAGCGGCTGCTTCACACGCTTAGGGGATTTCAGCAGAGCTGGCTGGCGGGTCTGGGTTGTGTGTGACCTTGACATTGCTGCATACATGAGGAACAGGAGAAAGGAAAAGAATCCATTTTTCAGTTTCTCTTGCTCTATGAAAACACAGCGTGTAGTAAAAGAGTATGCCAGAAAATTCCGGTCCAGATGTTGGGCCTCTCTAACATAGATTGTGGAAAAAATCACGTTTCCAAAAGGGTAGAAAATGCAAAGAAATACATACTGTGGAGTTTGTTGAAATGTGGTGTGTCTTTACCTCTATGGTCAAGTGCTAGTGAATATTTTCCACCATGTTTTGATTTGCTGCTTTCATTTATAGGCCTATAGCTAGCTAAAGCAGAACTATGTCTCTGCAGTACCTTCTGTCACGAAGTTCTGACTGTCAGGTCATAGAAAAATTTCAGTGATAGATGTATATTTTGTTGACTAAGAGTCTGACAGCTCCTGCACTAAGAAATCATTTAAATTGAACTAGTGAGTAATGTTTTTTTTTAAATCTCTCCATACTACAGATGTTGGACCTGTGCTTGGAACCAGAGTCCAGGAACAGCTGGCAAAAGAAGTACGTCCTGCACTTGATGCAGCTCTGTCAATGGCAGGAGGTAAAGATGTACATGTGTTTGTATAATTTTCTGTTGCCATGGTAAAACAGGCATTATCTTTCTAGAACACAGCATGGGATAGCTTTATGCAGTACCATGAGTCAGCTCATTCTTCTACATGCCTTGATGTGTCTTCTAAACTGAGGATTGCAGATATTTTAAGATTTATAAATATATTTTAAAACTAGGTCAAGATTTATGTGCTATTATTGATACTTGGTTTCAGCAGTCATTGAAGAGAGATGAAATCCAATTTTCCTGCTCCAGGCTGTTGTCCCTTTCTGTTGAATATAAGGGAGACTAGGAAAACTGTCCTTTTAGAGCTGTCCATAGGTATTTGCAGGTCAGGGTATGAACTCCAACGTCCTTATCCTGTACACTGCCAAGCTTATGAGAGTGCTAACCAACATTTCTTCATTGTATCTTTGAGTTTGATGTTGCTCATACTTAGTTCCTTCTGCCTCTAAAGAAAATCTTCCTTTAACATTTTTTCCATTTAAGTGTTCCTTTTTTCAGGAATCAGGTACAGCTTATAGGACAAAGGGAAGGGCACTCATGAACTTGTCGCTTTGGTTATGTTTTTTTTGCCCATGAGTCCTTTCTCATTCACTTGTCATCATTCTCCTTTTTTTGCTGTATTTCTCCTATTTGTCTTGAAGTCAAAGTGGAAAGGGCTATCAAAGGTAAAACACAGTAAAACCTTGTGTTGTGTGAAGTGCACTTTATTTTTGTAACTTGTATATTTTTAGTTGTGTCTGTGTGGTTCTTTGTGTGCTAAACACCTGTTCAGTGTTTGGGATTTTTTTTTATTTTGTTTTGTTTATTTGATGTGATTGGGATGAAATCTAAAGCCACTGCTGACCACTCATTAATGCTTGGCTGATTCAACATGATCTCCTTACCTTTCATCTTGCAGCTGCGTAATTTGTGAGTTGGATTATAAGCAAAATACTGAAAATACTGGTTTGTGGATATGGGCTTTCTTTTAATTTGTGATGACCAAGCGTTAAAATTATTCTCTGAAATCACTGAGTAAGGAGGGGTAGGGAAAGGGTAGAAAAGAGTATTGTGGGAAGTGGATGGCATCTCCATAAAAATAGTCTGAGCACATCAATTTCTTTGTAGGAAAGCATAAGTGATTTTTTTTTATGTGCAAAAAGTATATATTCCATGCTAAAGGATTTTTCTGGGAGGGAGACAAGGTTATTTAAATCAGTATTGTTAAGACTATCATAGCATCTATGCATGTACACTTTCTCTTCCTATCTATATCTATAGTCTGCTTTCTAACTATAGTGTATTTTAAAAAAATTCACTTCCTTGTAGCCATCAGAGAAACGAAGGAAGCACTGGAAAATGTGAGTGTCTCTGTAGAGGTTCTGCAGGAGGGAACAGAGAGGCTTCATGCAAACTTGACAGATGTTAAAATGCATCTCAGTAACACCCTCAATGACTCCGCATGCAATGCAGCTCAGGCTGCCTCAACTTGCAATATCATCAGGAATTCACTAAGTCAACTGAGCATCAATGCCAATTTTAGTGGGGTAAGATTTTGTAATAGTATTTTTCAACTCTTAGAGCATGTTTGCCTTGAATAAGCCCAGCAGTTTTTCTGCAGCTCAGTGGCTTGGTGTGTGCTATCATGTGTGAGATAAGTGAGCTTCCCTAGTGCTGTGTTTCTAGGTAATTCCAGGCACTGTTTGCATCTTCTCTGTAAAAAAGATAAAATGTGTCAAGCAGCTATGTTAAAGTGCTGCTCTGGGCAGTGAAATAACCTGCCCTCCCAAAAATGCAGTGGTTGAGCTTTGCTTTTGCTTTTTGTGCGTTAGAAAGATTCTGCTACAAATCATTCTGTTTTTTTACCCTCTCTACTGACTTTGAAATATTTGCTAAATTAGCAAGACTGCTACTTCCATGTGACTCAGGCATGTTTTTTGCTTCCTAGTTGCCAGGAGTGAGCTCCCAGCTTGCTAAGGTCAATGATGTCCTTAAAATAGACCTTTCTAGTCTCGTTCAAAAGGTATGTTTCTTGACAGACTTGTAAACTGTTAATAGATAACCTGGGATTCTCATGTATCACTTTTTTTCCCTTGGTTTCTCAAGCAGAATTCTTTTATTCCCACCTCGTCCTGCTTTGTGGTGGATAGCTCTCATTATTCCGTTGTTTGGCCAGGATACATACTTGAAAGTATGAATGTAGTACTTTGTATTTCCAGGTTACTACAGGTCAAAAATGTTTGCGAATTGTCTGATTGAAAGAACAATCCTAAAAAAAAAAAAACAACGCAGAATCATGGATCCAATAGCATGTGCTGTATTTTTTTGGTTCAAAGTAAAGAAATAAAAAAACCTCATGCTCTCCTTATTAGTTTTATTGTGTTCCAGCTGTTTTGAAATACTTCTTTTAAGTTCTTTATGTACATATTTGGTATTAAATCTGGTGGACCAAGTGTAACGTTTGCTAGGAATTGAAGGCACTTCCTGGAACCAAAGGCTGTATTCAGAGGGTTAGACCCCTGCCTGCTTTTGAAGTGATAAGGCTTGCAGGGAGTAGGGCTTCAAGCATCCACTGCAGTGGCTTCTCCTTTCTGTCCAGATAAGCTACTCAGCTTTGTCCCCATGGCTTAGACCCTTCCTTTTGCCTTCTCACTGAAGAAAGCATTGCAGTGTCTCTAGAGGGAGTTGGATTTCATTGTTCGTAACTTGTATTTCATGTTTGGAAGGCATAGACTTGGAAAGAGGAGGCATTTGGCTGGTACACAGCAAACCCTTTCACTTGGTGAATTTTCATGTGTGTCTTGGTTTTAGACAAGGTGGATCTGACAGGCAACAAGGTTTGAGGTGATTGTGACTGATAGTCACTTATTTAAATTTAGCCCTTTTTTTTCTCCAGGGAGTATTCCCAAGAGCAAACTGAATCTGAAATACACTTAGAGTTCCATTTTGCTTTCACCTTTTCTAATGGGTAGTGATAAAAATGTATTTTTCATAGTTTTGTGACATACATTTAACTATGTGTATACTTTTGATCCTTGAATAAAAGGGAAAAAATTGCAAGTAATTTGACAATGAGAAACATGCTCTAATTTTTCCAACTTTTATTCTTAGGGTTATGCAGCTTTTAATGATACTCCNGAGAACCCAAAATTAAATCTAAGAAAAGGCCGTGTGGTATTTTATGGAAGAGTTTTGTCTGTTAGACTTTTTACTGCTCAAGTCATGAGAAATCTTGGGATCCTTCACACTGGCACTTTATTTGGTTGAAAGACTGATTTTCCTTGACTGATGTGTTTATGACATATTTAGGAGTGTGATGTTAAAAAATACTGAACCTTCCTGCTGTTGTATTAAAATGTAGTGGATGGCGAAGGGAAGGTAAAAATGTGCCTTAAGGGTAATTTAAATGGCTGTCTTAATTGTTTTGTTATTTGGGCCTTACACTTTCTACTCTTTGACCGTACCTGTATGGTAGTATAGTGTATGTATACTAATCTATTTTAATTTTTGTTCTTGCATTGTGGACCTGTTCTGCATTATATAAGCAGCTGTTCCTTGTAAGTTTTTCTGTTCTTTTTCTTCCCCTCCTGGGCAAAACGAAGCACAGTATAGACACAAGCATAGTGTACTGTGTGAACTTGCCTCAAATGAGCCAGTTTTAGAAAACTGATGTTATACTTTTCATTGGGAAACCTAGAGCAGACTTACTCATTTTCAGCATCTGCTGATTGATGTAAACACAGACAAGCCATCTTAATTTACCTATTTATAAATTGTTGGGAATTCGTTTGCACAAAAACTGAGTTTGAATTACAAAGCAAATAAATAGGTTTACTAGAAAAAAAATGCATTTATTTATAAACTTTTAAAACAAGAGTGATTTATTACCTGGTTGATTGTAAGTGTAAACATCAAAGCAGACAAACTTGTCCAGTTGTTTGAGAAAGAAGAAGGTGGTGCCTACTGCCAAATTGCAACCCATAGTTACACATCCTGCTGTTTAAGTTGAAAGAAGGGAGAGAGTAGAGAGAAACACAGGCAGTATGTATAAGTGAATGAATCACGTATCTGTAAATCTAGTGTGTATCCAAACTGTAAATATCGGGTAGCATGTTTGTTCATAATCTGAAGGAAAAACGGCTTAATTGATCATTATCTCAGGAGTGTTACGAACTAATTGAAAAGAATTTATTTAAGTAATCTCTTTTAATAAGGTTGAAAATAACTAATATAGATTCTCAATATAGGCGGTATAATTTCTTTCAGTCTTGTATTCCCAAGGCATGAGGTTTAAATACATTTTGATCTTCTCCATTGTAAACTTAGTGGCTAATTGTCTTGCTCAGTGTTACCATTTGCAATATTGCATGAAAAGCAAGATTTAAGCTGGCTAGATAAGAAGTGGCACATTCATTATAATGAAAGGCAAGAGGAAGACCTCTGGCTCAACTTCTACAGCTTTCATCATTAAACTGAATGCTAAAAGCAAAGTGCATTTTAAAATGCCATTGTGTTACTTCAAAGCTCAGTGTTTTGTTGCCTGCTTGTCTCTTCCTCACACTTGTCTTCATGGCTTGCTTGTTACATGTGGCAAATGGCTTAACAGCATTTTATAACGCGTACATGGAACGTAGATTCCCTCTATGGGTCTGTAACAGTGAAATATATATATTCTTTTAGATATCAAAACTGTGCTGGAATCCATTGGTTCAAATATTACTACGTTCACAAAAACACTCCCTGTTCAGAAGATTTTAGCAGATTTGATGATATATCTTACACAGAGTGAAGCATACGTTCAAGATTATTTTCCGGTAGTGGAGCAATACGATTTTTACAGGTATGTACAAGAAATAAGGCAGGAGTGAAGTTCTACCTGTTCTTAATGCTTTTAAATGTTTTAATGTTCTATAAAGGCAAGTGAACTACTAATGATGCTATAGGGCACGCTATGTTTGTTACTGGCGTAAAAAGCCAAAAATGGTAAAAGCCAAAAATGAAACTGATCAACAACTGTTGTTCCACCACTGTTGCTGTTCCACCACAGATCAAGAGGTAGTTTCTACTCTAGGCCTTCAGGTCTTTTTCAGGAAGGATAGGTGTAGGTAGGTGTCAAAGATGTAACACCTAAGGAATGGATTGTTCTGTAATGCCAGGGTGACTTTTTATTTAGGGCTTGTTTTCACTGAGTTGCAGGTAAGTTGTGAGAGCATAGGACCACAGAGCCCTTGAAGCCAATCCATTGTTATTGCACCCTTTTTACTGCAGAGGAGGAGTAGCAGGGATTCATTATTTGTAGTTCTGAATAAATACCCTCTTACAAATATGTCTGTCAGCATTAAGAGTTTTCTTTTTATTGACTGTGCATTTTCATTAGAATACTTCTTTTACAGAGTTTTCTCTACAAAGGTACAGGGAGGAGAAAAGGGAACTTAAAAAATATAGCTGGGAGAAGTGACAACAAAAGGGAAAAAGAAGTGCAGAGGGAGTTGGGAGAGGATGAAAGGGTAGAATGTGATATATAATATGTGAATAAATGGATGTGCTCCAACTATGTGGACAGATAGAACTATGATGTGATGTAATTGATAAAAATGAAAGTTCATTTCCTATCGAAGATCTTTCTCCTGGTCAAGTTCTGTTAACTGTTCCATTCATTGAAAACATTCCAGCACAGACACACAAGGCCTAGATTTTTACAGCCTTAAATATAGTTATTTACAGTTATAAGCCTAACATAGTGTGCTAAAGGTTAGTAAGCCTCACTGTAAGAGCATCTATGTACTTCATGACCTGTAGCCAGTTCACATTCATAAATTTCTCCATTGCTTCTGGAATAAATTACTGTTTGAACATCTGCTTCCTCTGAGTCATCATTTGCCCCACTTGGAGCACTTTGATACCTCAGCACAGTCCACCTGCAGTAACTGGGGTTGGGAACACCTTGTTCTTGTGGTGTCTGTTCCCCAGTCCTTCAGTGGCAGCTCTCTGTAATCCAGCAGTGACTGTGTTCTGGCCCAAAATACATGCTAGGGTAGAAAAAGCTTTTTTTTAGTTGCTAACATTTGTTGCTCAAACAGAACCACAAGTAGGCCAGTTGGGAATATAGTATTGCGTGATGTGTTCTGCAGGTCTCCAACATGTTCTTTGTATGAAAATAACCAAGAACTTTGTCTTTTATTCCTTAGGTGGCTGGGTTGTCTCATTCTGTGCTGCATGGTGGTCCTGATTCTGGTCTTTTTCTATCTTGGATTACTATGTGGCACCTGTGGTTATGATAAACATGCTTCTCCAACAACCAGAGGCTGTATCTCCAACACTGGAGGGAACTTTCTTATGGCGTAAGTTTCACTTCTTGGGGAAAAATTAAATAAGTGTAACTGTAGAGGATTGGTTTGGTGTATTTGGAAGGACATAGATATAAAAAGAATCTGGTTTGTTACCTATGTATATCTGCTGAGGAAAAATGGAAATAAGTATTGATCTCACATACTTACACTGAGGGACAGGGATTTTGGGCTGCTCTTTCATAGAGGGTCATAGCTGAAGGATAAAACCTCTGAATAGACTGTTTCAAGGTGAGTGCTGTAGCTAATGATTGTCTGTAAGCCCCTTTGGAGACTGCAAAAACTGAGATAATTGAAAGATAATTGAAAATGTAAGGGGACAGTCATAGCTTTGTAGTACACTTGAGCATTTGCTCAAAATTTAAAAGCTATGTGAAGAGACAAGAAACACCTGACTTTCTCAGAGCATTTCAGAAGGTTTGGGGTTGAAAAGTGCCTACTAGTGGTTTAATGTCGTTTCTGCTGAGTGCAGGAGAAGATGGCATCTGAAGCCTGTTTGAAACTTTTTTGAGAGCACAAGGCTAGAGTTGAATTTAATAAAGAAAGTTGTATGGTTTTGTGGCTCTTAAACATAATTCTTAAACCAGTTTGCACGCCTAGTGCGAATGTTATTGTTTTAGCTGCACTTTAGCTGAAGACTTCACAGTGCTGAAACATACAAGACGTTTCACAGGGCAAGAACATACTTGGAAAACAGAGGTGTTTCAACAGTCTGTCAGTTTTCATATCTGTTACACTGCTAACTGTTGGCTTCACTGTTGCCCCAAGTGTGTGCATGTGTGTGTGTATATATATATTTAATGTTCTCAAAAAGCAAATGCTTATTCAACTTACTTCTTTTTCAGTGGTGTTGGATTCAGTTTTCTTTTCTCCTGGGTGCTGATGATTGTAGTGGTGCTCACCTTTGTCACAGGTGGAAATGTAGAAAAACTCGTCTGTGAGCCCTTTGAAGATAAAAATTTATTCAAGGTGAAGTTACTCATGTTATTAAAAAATTAATAGAATCCTCATGAGTCCCAGTGGTTTTGTCAGTTCTGTGTGGCATATTATTTTTTATAGGACACTTTAAGTGAGTTTGATTCTGGTTTTACTATCTCCTTACACACCAAATAGGGACATTCATCCTTTCTTGGTTTAATTTGCTTTGCAGTGTAAGTACTGTGAGCCTGTCTTCTTTGGAGACAGATCTTTGTGATTTAGCTTTCCTTGCTGGTGCAGAGCTTTAATACTCACTTTCTGCATGAAAGAGTTTGATCTGCTCTTTTGCTTGTCTTTTCATTAGTGGGTGATAAGCTTAGATGTGTGTATATGTGAAAAGACCACACATGAAGAGACCTGGAAATATAGTAATGTTACTGAATTTTCTCTTCTAGATTTTGGATACACCTTACTTACTAAATCAGCACTGGAAAAACTATCTTGCTGGCGTCCTCTTTAAGAATCCGGATGTTAACTTGACTTTTGAAAAAGTGTACAGGTATTGAAGTTATGATTAAGATTCAATTCAGTTTGTATTCAGTTAATTCTTAGTTCATTCAATTTATGCATGCTGGTTTTGTGGTATCTTCCATGCTTTATTTTTTAGGCACATCCAAAAATTGCACACTATCCAGAAGACATTCTGGTTTTCTAGTGAATCAGTAACAAAAGCAATTTTCTTCTATATATGAGTTGTTAGAGGTAGTTTTAACATAATATATTGTATGATGATACTAGTTGAACTCTTTGATAAAATATTTTGCATCTTTGAGACCAGCAGAAAGGGTTAATTATTTTTTTTTTATAGACTGAGCTTCAAAAGTACAGCCAGTGGTTATTTTTCAAAGGACGGATTTTCAGAACAAGAAAAAATCTTGACTCATGGTCTCAATACTTGGTCCTTCAGGTGAATTTTTGGGCTGATCTATGTATTTGTATTTTTTTAGTGATTGCAAGGAAAACAAAGGAATTTATACTTCCCTTCACCTAGAATACCTGTTCAATATCAATGAGTTTCTAAATATTAGTACGGTAAGTAAAGAAACTATGAGTGAGTGCATGATTGTTTCTGAAGGATATTTGCTCTTTCAACACCATATAGTGTGTCTGGGGTTTATGGGAATTTGGGGTTTGTGGGATTTTGGTTTTTGTATGCAAAACATCCTTCAAGGAGGCAAGAACTGTCCACGCTATTCTGAAAGAAAGATGTCTATTTACATATAAGATGTTCTTTACCTGTCTTGGTAGTCCATGGAAGATTTTCTGATGTACTTTTTTATGGGTGCTAATAATAATATTGGTTTTAAATTTGAAGCCTGCGTAGGAGGTTGAAGTCTAGTTTCTTCCAAAGGCTGCTTACGGTGTTTAATGACAGTCTTTTTATATAAATGCCTTTCTTGGTGTATTCTCTTCTGATTCCAGTCAGATTTGTATTGATCCAGGATATGATAGACTCTGGTCCTAGGAATGGTTCTGGTTTTGGTTGGAATGGTTTGGCATAAAATATAGTCTTTTTAGTTAAGCTGTAATCATATATGACAGCACTGTCATTACATGACTGTAATACCTGTCTTCATTACAGCAACCCCTTGGGTGTGCATGTTCTGTACTGCCAGGGACTGTGCCCACACTTAACAGATAGAGTCCCTGTCCCAGATAATACATATATTCTCAAGGACAGCATTTCCTGCAGGGATGTTAGTCTCTCTCTTAGGAGGGACTAACATTTATCCAGAGCTTAAAACAGAATGGAAGGCATGTAATTCATTGATATGAAAGAGGCATAGGTAGGTTAGAAGATGGCATGGCTGGATGCTGCAGGAAAGGGAAGAACATTACCACCACCATGACCTGGTGGATTCTGTTGAAGTTAATCGAATTAAACCGATGTAAGCAAAAATCAATGTGTGCTTCTTCATGGAAATGAGAAGTCAGCAAAAGCAAGATGCTTTGGGCAGGGGCTATAGCTATAGCAGAATATACAATTTTTGCAAACTACTTTTGTGCTTTGTTTTGTTTCCTTCTCAGTATACAGAAGATGTAGCACTTAAAATTGAACATATTCAGATAAACCTCAGCAAAATCATTCTGCTGGATGAAATTGGGAAGGAGAACCTTCTGAATTTCAGCTCTTCAGGAATAGATGGCATAGACTTCTCAGCATATTTGGCAGAGGTGAGACAATAGTCAGCTAGACATGACTGGGACAAAGTATAAAATGAAATGTTTCTTTAACAATGGGCAAAACAGAAAAATTTGCTTTTGTGTGAAATGCCATGTTTTTAAGGATGATAAAAGTTGGTAGAAAAGCACTTCAGAAGTTATGGTCAATAAGTATTTAAGGAAAAAAAGAGTAAACAGAGTGCATGGTGTAGTTAAATGCAAACTGCTGCAAATGCAATAACAATATATGCCTTTTCTTATTGTTCCAATCTTGTTTCAGATCAATAAAAGTGTTACCAAGGTTGATCTTCTCTCCTTTGCTAATGACTTAGAAGCAAGAGCAGACCAGCTAGTAAGTTTAATTCAGTAATACCATAATACATAATATGTATCATTTATATACCATATAAGTCTAAATGCATGACAAAGTAGCCTTTCTGTGGGAAAATTCTTGTACTTGAGAAACATAAGGAAAAAATTTCAAGAAAAATGTTGCCCATGAGCTGTATTTTAAATGCAGCTAATTATTGATTATTTTTTTTTATGCTGTTGTACAGTTTCTGCTTTGGAAGTGTATTTTCTTGAATTCCACTATTTGCTTGAGAAATGAGGGGAATGCATCATTTGAGTATTTCCTGTTATGCTCTCTACGTTTTCAGGTCCCATTTGGAAATAAAATTGGTTAGATCATGATAGAAAAGATGATTTGAATTAATTTTCTTTCAGCTAGTGAGCAAAAGTCCTTTCAATTAGTGATAATATTAATACTGTGGCAGCTCATAAGGTCTCTAATGAGAACTGGTGCTCCATTCTGGAGGGAGAATGCACAAAGAAACCCTTTCTGCTCTGAAGGGGTTTTTGAATGCAGACATTTTGAATGCTACAACATTTCCCACAAATGAATCTGCAGGTGGCACAGATCCATGTTAATGGATAGTGACTGTTCAGTTGGTATGTTTGTATGTGTGTTAAGATCACTTTATATTAATTTCTCAAACTGAGAGTCAAGGTTTGCACACTGGCCTGAGACAGATTCCTGCATTGTGATGCAGGAAGAAGAGTTATGCCACACGCATACTGCAATTAGTTGGATCACTGAGGGACCCAGCAGAGTGAGACCACATTGTTTGGAATTCCGTCCATCCCTTCTCCAGGGAGAGGAGGGCACCAGTAGAGGTCCCTGGTGTATTTACTCCAGCTTTTTGCATAATTTACTTGCACCTGTTGCTGGGGGTTTTTTTGTTAGTTGGGATTTTTTCATGCTGCCTGTGCACTCACATCAAGGTTAGACTGCTCATGGGGTTTTCTTGTAGTTAGCAACCTCTCCAAGCACCATGGGTAAGCTGCACATTGCCTGCTTACTCATGTAAGTTGCCTGCTAACATGGACAGATACCAATATTTTTGGCCACACTTTACTTCCATTTCCAGTTATTGCTGTGCCAGTTTGAAGGTTTTGCAGGTGAGGTGGTTTTATTGTTGATTTGGAGCTATTTTCTACATGAAAACTGTAGTTCTTCAAACATGTTAATATGGAGTTGCCCCCGAGATGTTTCTTTAAAGGTATATTTTGCATAGTACCCTGAAGGAAAATTTGTTGTGCTCATAGGCTGCTTTCATTATTTTTTTTAGTAGTATCTTAAGGAAGTGTTAGAACTGAGAAGAGATCACAAAAGCAAGTACTCCTGTATAAAAGACAAATGCAGTAGTAAATGTGTCCAGTGTTACAGTGGATGTTTTTATTTCTTTGTTGTGATGCTATTTAATGTAATCTATGAAATGTCTAAAAAAAACCCCAAAACAAGCCTAAACCACAACAATGTATTACAAAAGTTAAATTGTTAAAAAAATGGTACTGATTTCCAAGGATATTTTATAATCCCACTTTGTTATTAGTGATAGTTCTCAGAACGACCAGTTAAAAGAACCCTAAAAACATGTGGAATTAATTAACTTCAGGTGTATAGTTTGCATTTTTTAACACCTTACACAAAACTGAACGTATGTTTTTACACTGGAAGGAGCAAATTGAACAAAACTTGCATTAAACCAAGGGAGTCAGGATATGGAGGAGAGAGCAATAACACCGATAGGTATTATGAAATGAATGAATTCACCTTGTCTGTACAGGAGCTGAAGCATCCTGAAACTGCTCAGTGACTGCAGCTGACTGCCTACATGAACACTTCACAGGAAAGAAACACATCTCTGAGCATTGAGGTCTGCCATTGTCAGACTTCCAAAATGGAGTTAACACTCTGTATTCAACGTGTATGCAGGGAGCCAAGTGGTTTTGCTGCCAAAAGGAAATGGAAAAGAAATTTATTTCTGAGAGTAAAATGAAATTTTTAGGATTTTGCAACAAGCGTGAGCTCCATTACATGCATTTGGACTTGAAAATCAGACACAAACTCGTACCTTCTGACTGAAAGGTGAGAGCCACAAAAATGGAAAATACCCTCCACAGGCATCTTTCCAAGTTACTGGCTGAAAATACTTAAATTTCTGTGTCTCTCAGAAGGCAGAGGGTGCCTCAGGGTGATATCCACATTGCCAAACAAAAGCAAGTACTCCTGACTGGGAGATGCTCGTCCCAGCTGGGCTGCAGTGCTGTGGGGTTCTTGCAATGAGGTCTGGCTTGTGGCGACTGCGAGGAGGGTGTGCTCACTCTTCTGTGTTTAAAATTACTTAGTGCACCATGTGAAAATTCTCCTCAGTTAAATCTGTGCTTATAATATTGTAGCCAGAAAAGCAAGGTGATATATCTGGTTTGGTTACTGAGGCTTGATCATTAATATGGTGGGTTTTTTTCCCCTCCTTGTGTTGAGGAATTCAGTTTGCTGTATCCCATTTTTAGCATCAGCTGTTCTGGAGTGAATGAGTATAATGTGCAACTTTCATTGTTTTTTGCTTTGTTGGAAAGCTTTGAGATTACTGAACAATACCGCATCATTGCATTTTTTGCAGCCAAAAGGAGCACTGGAAAATGCCTTAAAAGGACACGCAAACAACATTCGAATGATTCATAACCAGCAAGTCGTTCCACTAGAGCAAGCTATGGTAAAACATTAAAGCAATATTGAAACATATTTGTATAAAATATGAATCTCTAAATATCTTAAATAGAAGTTAGAAAGCTGTACTTAGATAAGCACAGATTGTGTCAATGAAGAGTATCTGGCTAAAGTATATGTTTAAGAAATAGTTTTCCTACTTATAATGCTACCATTTTATAATACTGTTTAAAATCATTACCTTTTTCTTCCCCATTTTTTTCTGTAGCTGTTTGTGATTATATATGAATAAAAGAGGATGCAGGGGAGAACTTTATAAAACTAACTCTAAAGCACTCATTTTCTTTTTTGCTTTCCATTTGTCTTCAGAAGTAAAAGCAGATAACACTTTCACACTTTATTTCTTGGAGTTAGCAATCACCTAATGGAATTGAAAAGTCCTGAGATAGTATTTAGAGCCAAAGTCTTTTTTTTTTTTTAATTGATGCTATGAAAGATGTGAAAGGGCTTCTTCTGCCTGATTTTGCCAAACATGGATTTGTATAGTATCAAGCTGTGAATCTCCCACATGCTGCGTGTTGCTTTTTCCTGTACATAACATAAAGACCTTTAATTTGTCCTGGCATCTGATACAGTATTTCTGCCACTATCAAAGCTGGCTTGTAGACCTTGCATTAGGTCTTCGGGTCCACTCTGACTCTATGCTGTTCTTTCCTAATTAACTCCTAATTATTTTCATCTCTTTTTTCTTTTACAAAACTGACTGTCAAGAAATATGTTAAAGCTAGGGTAAGTGCTTTTTCCCTTCAGAAATTGCACAGTGTAGAATCCTCTGAACACATGGTTCTGATTTTAACTGTTCTGTCCTCCCTCCAACTAAATCTTACTCAGTTTGTTGCATCTACCTTCAGTTAAATCAGTTCTATTAGTGAAATACTGATTAAAGCCACAATGTTTTAATTTTAATGCAATTGTTGTTACTGTTTTACATAGTGTGATTCTTAGTATTAATAAAAAATAATCTATAGAGGAGCCAAGTATGAATATAATGTTAAAACAGGTGGGCTCTTACCTGTGTAGTAATGAGTTGAAGCTTTTTTTTCTCTTCTCTTTTCCAACAGAGCACTTTAAACCAGAGCATTCGGTTACTGAAGAGAACATCATCCGAACTTATGGTAAGCTTTTTTTTCTGGCAACAGGAACATTTTTGTGTTTTAAATCCCTTTGCCACATATGCAGGGCATGTATTTTCAGTACGGTTTTCTATTTCTGGCTGTTCTGTTACTGCAAAGAGATTGTAGTGCACTGAGGTAGCAACAAGGAGTTAGATATCCCTTCTGCACAAAAAGGGGAAAAAAAAGAACTATTGAGATTTTTTTTTTGGAGTATGAATTGTATACTGGATTGTCACATGATAAAATAGGCTTCAGTACAGTTCTGTACAGTGCTATTCATTTTCCTCAAAATGTAGGGTTTTGTTTTTTTGGAGAATCTTTGGATGCAAAACTTGGGGGGAATGACCAAGGAACAAAATGCAAAAGTGCGACTGACAAGAGAGAGCTTAGTGATTCACATCCTTAACCACCTCTTGTTCCGTGTCCGTCTCCTACTGGAGTCTGTTTCTTTAGGTTGTTCTCATTAAATTACTGCTTCTGCAGCATCAGCCTTGCTGGGGAAGCCTAGATCTGTACAGAGGCTTCCCCAGGGCAGCCTATTTTTCTTCTCTTAGTAGCAACCACTGCCTGCACCACAGTGGGACCAGCTGGCTCCACACTCTGCCAGAGCATGAGGCCAACAGGACGGGTACTGTTCTGGCAGCAGAGCTCTCTGTTGCCACCAGCCTGCCTTGGCTCCAGTAGCAAGAATCTAGGCACACTAACGCAGTCATAGTCACAACAGCTCTATGGGCCACACCTGCCTTGGTGCTGCCCATTACAGCTTGCACCCATCCACAGCAGCAGACCAGCTAGATGTCTGTTAGAATCTGTGATTGGAACCTGGCTGAGGAGGTAAGAAATGACAAAGTGTTGGTAAGAAAGGAATGATGTTTGACCCTAAAGTATATTTAAGAAACATCTCTACATTTTCAGGCTTTATGTACACTATCTTTTGTATCTATTCTTTGAAAGACTTTATGGGGCTTAACATATACTGAAAAAGCATCTCAGTCTTTTAGGATATCGATTAGGGGCATATTCTGGCTGTATAGAATCCTACTTGAGTCATCAAGAGTTGTTGCGATAATATACGGTCCAGTGTTTTCTTCCTGTGCGCTGTGTGTATCTGTAGTGTGTATACAGGCATTTGTGTAACTTTCTACAGTTAAGAAAAAAAAAAGAGTGGAAGATAAAGCTGATCCTAGTATATAAATTAGTTACATGGTTTGCAGGAAAAGATCCTGGTTTTAACCACTGATACAATCCTTTTTTAGTTGTGAGAGAATTTTGTCAGATAACTATGAATCCCTAGGTAGGCTCATGTTCTGTCTAGAATTGCATGAATTTTTTTGGGTTTTGACAAGACACTGACATTGCTTTATCAAGAGAACAGGTTCCTGACAGTGGCTCCAGAGCCATTGCCACAGCTTGAATGGGATTTATTTGTGTTAAACACCATCTCTTCCTCTCCAGGTTAAGGTGAAAAATGTCATTAGTGCTGTTAATGCTGCCCAGTTTCTCATAAATAACAACGCTTCTCAAGTTATTGTCCAGGTAAGCTTTATTTGATCAAAGTACATTAATTTATGATGTCATGGAGGTAGAGGTTAACTTGCTTTTGTTCTCTTTTATCTGGTCCTAGGAGACAAAAAAGTACATGGATACCATAGTTGGCTACTTTGAGCAGTACACTGACTGGGTCAAGGAGTCGGTAAAGTGCATTTATTTCATTGAGAGAAGCTGTATTTAGAAAAACCCGTAAGAAAGCTAAATAGTAGTAATAGTACTGCTACTAAACATGTTATTTTGATAGTATGTTTTATAGTTCCAGTTTTTAATATGTTTGTACTTACTGTGAGTAGGAAAGCTGGTCTCCTGTAGTTTTGTTGGGTTTGCAGAACAGAAGTTATATGTTGGTTGGAATGCAGTGCAAATTTAACAGTATCATTTTCAGGGCTAGCCTGAAATATACCATTTGTGGCAATACTGCACTGAGCCTGACCCTGCATAGTTCAAATTGATGTCATTATCATGTTGTTTTATTTTTCTCCAGCTTCAGCTTTGAGAAAGTAAGCTGATGCTTAAAAAGATATTCAGTTGGTAACATATCCCACTGTATTTATTTTGAATTCAAATAGGGTGAGAAATAACAATTCAGTAAAATATTGCTGTAAGCAAGTTTAGAGTTTCTTACTTATTCTGCTAGATACGCCAGCCTTAATTTTTTTAAAATCTTTCTTTCAGATTGCCATGGAAGTAGCAGCATGCAAGCCTATTGCCAATGTGATAGATACAGCAGTAGATATTTTTTTATGCAGCTATATAACTGATTCTGTGGTAAGAAACATTTTACGTTACTCAGAATTGGGATATCAAGTGGGAAATTCTTTCAATGTACATCTGCATTGAATTATTCTGGGTAGACTGTTCTGAAGTAAAATAATAAAGTATCACATATATAGCTATGTAAGGAAAATGTTTCGATCTGGATCAAGTCCAAGGACAAACCGGTGCTGGACTTACTAATAGTTTTCATTAAACTTCAGCTTCTGTTAGCAAGAATTCTGTAAAATTAACTGATTCTGAACCACTTAAAAAAGGAAAAGCAGAAAGGTCTGAAATTCCAGCTGTAACTGTTTCTAACTTACGGGGGTGGGGTTGGGGCACAAGTGGAAAATACCAAGGAAAACTTTCTCAAGTATCATTCCTGGAATCTAAAAAACCTGAATGAGGTTTTATCACCTGTATCGGAAAGATCTTGATTAATTTCTGTATGTTGGAGACTTGGAGCATGACTCGTAGGAGTATATAAGGGCAATACTGACTTTTTCATCTTGCCAAAAGAGCTTGGAAAGAAGACAGCGTGTATTAAAAGTAAAGAAAGCAACCATGTGCGTGGAAAATACCTAAAATGTCCCCTTGCTATTGCTTAGCTTTTTGGCACTTTTAGCCAGGTCCTAATCATACCACCAGTAAATACATGTAATCTATCAAAGCCAAAGCACTGTAACCTTGATAATGCTTAACTATGAAGTGCTTAATCTTGGTAATACTTAACTATGAAAACCTCCTGACCTTCTGGAATCATGTTGCACTCATTGATTAGCTTCTGTTCTCCTTTGTGGAGCCATTAACCACCTGGTAAGAGATGAGCCATAATTTTCCTGATGATAGAACTTAGCTGAGTCACCTGAAAATCAAAATGCCTCCTGCCAATGCAAATCAAATTTGAAAAGTCATAATTTTAACATCAGGTGATAACTCAGTTCAACTGTATGATAATGAAATTAGTTATGCAAATAGGGCTGCAATTAGGTTATAAAGTACTTTGAGAAAGTGCTGTGAATTCATATTTTGACAAGAACTGCAAGAAACATGGTTTAAAATATCAAGTAAAAAAACCAGTGTGGTTAGGAAATTAATGGTGAGATGGAAAATTACTTTCTAGCCCACAGCCGAGTACACTGAAATAACTTCTTAAGCCATTGTAGCTCTGTGGCTT
Organism: Grallaria varia; assembly: GCA_013396735.1. NCBI lineage: Eukaryota > Metazoa > Chordata > Aves > Passeriformes > Formicariidae > Grallaria > Grallaria varia. The sequence continues at coordinate 103,416 of VWZG01002276.1, forward strand.
TCAGCAACGTTGGCCATGTTCCTGTTTGGTTACACTTGTAAGATTAGTGGCGTTCTTAGGGTGGTTCACACTGGCAGTGGGGTATGCTTAATGTGCCATGTTCCACACTAGTATAAAGGAGCCTCAGAGAGACCACCAGACCAGTGCCACTAATTTCTACTGTGCTCTCCTGGTAACAATGGTTTGAATATCAAGCAGGGGTTCAGTACTTTTCTGTTTAATTTTCTCCATGATGTTTTTTCCCTTGATTTTGCTTTGTTTCAGAATACCTTCTGGTTTGGTTTGGGAGGCTCTTCAATATTTTTAATTCCTGCCATAATTTTTGCTGTAAAACTCTCTAAATACTATCGTAGAATGGATACAGAGGATGTGTATGATGAGTAAGTACATAGTCCTAAGTAAACTAAATGACACATGGCTTAAAAAGTTTTTTCTAGTGTTTCATATGAAGGCTCTATAGTCCTTAAACCTGTGCTGCCAGATCAGAACGAGATGTTCATCTGAAATGCTGCAGGTTTGGGTCAGCACCTGCAAAGGGCTTCTTGCATGTGGCCTTTGATTGCCATGACTCTGCAGGTGGTACTGGCTCTTACCTTCAGAAACTTACTTCACAATGAGGTCTTGAGAGCCTCGTGAGCAGCACTTACATAAATAAATTCCAAATGTGCAAATGACTAGCTTTGCTAAGTAACCTGTTAAGGTGAATTATGCCTGGTTTGTGATCTCCTTTATTTAATGATTTGCTTTCTTGCTGTCTTAAGTTACTCCTAACCAGTCTTTCCTTTTTCAATTGCAGTTCCTCTGTCTCAGGGACTTGGCATTTTACTTTATGATAACTGTTCTTACGTATTTTCCCATCAGTTTTGTTTTTACTGTTTTCTTTTCTACTCTTTGTTTTGCTCATTGTTCAGTTAGCCCGTGCACTGCATTTCTCACATTTCACACTGGTTGTTTTTCATTGCACAGTGACAAGTCAATAGAGCAGAAACAGTCACGTACGGCTAAAATTACTCACTTATTAGTGTCTCGTTAATTACTCCTACTTTTCTGTGTTTTATAGTGTTAAAACTATACCCATGAAAAAGAAAGGCATTTTTGCTGAAATTTGTTAAAATTATTTTATTAATGCAGGAGGGTTTATATTTTTAATGTAACTGGTTACTTCAAAGGAGGTAACATATTCTGTTTCACCAGGCTTTATAGGTTATACTAGAGTATCCAACTCAATAAGAATAGAAAAATAATGAATTGATTTTTGGAAAATACAAAAATACTTAAAAAGGTTAAATTATAATTATGCCATAACTCCCAAAATTTACAAAGGCAAGGTTATATTCTATTGTACAGACACAGCTTATCTTTTCATATAATACCATCACCCATGTAACATGTCTTAGAAGCCATACTGTACATAGTGCATCTTGTAGTTAACATGGTCTTTCTTGGTGTATTTATTTTATTACAGTACAGAAAATGGTAATAATGGTTATCATAAAGAGCATTTATATGGTATACACAATCCTGTTTTTACAAGGTAAACCAAGTCTGAAACTGCATGCCTTCATGTGTCCTTAGTTAAGCTACTCTTTTAATCATCTCTTCAATTTTCTGCATGCTTTCAAGTGAATCGATTCTCTGTTTGGTTTTTTGCATGATTGTTCACTATAGCAAATGCTGTGTGATTTATATTTCTGAAATATTCTTTACATAACAGCAGATACTGTAGTAATTTCCAGCAACTTCAGAAAGCAATTGCCTAAATTTTATCTTAAAATCCATGCAAATTAGGTATTTAACTAGCACAGTGGGTAGCCCTAAATTGAAAAACCTATTAAAATATTCTGATAGCAGTTGAGTATGATAGGATGGGGTGCATTTGTACTCCTGAGCAGTTTTATTTTTTAAATGGTGAGAAGAGCTTTTCCTGTGCAGAAGGCAGGTGACCCAGGTATGCAGAAAGCATGAACATAGTAAATGGGTTTTTCTGCATGGGTAGGACTGGAATGTTACATCCCAAAAGAAGTTCAAGTTGTGTCAAAAGGAGATTATTTGGGTTCTTTTCTGCCTCTACAACTGTGCTGTAAAATGTTAGCTAGCTGTAAGACTTTCAGTTTCCCTGGGAATAACATAGGATGTCCCACAACTTCAGTATCTGGATTTGCAAGTTCCTTAAGGAAGGATCAAATTTATGATTGAAGTCTGTAGCTCACTGTGCCTTACACTGGAACTTAATGACTGAAAGAATAAGTTAAGTATTCGCAGAGGAGGTATCACCACTCTTTAAGTAACAGGCACATACCAAGAGAGCTCAAAGTCTGGGTCTTGCCAGATTTTATGGCTGCATCTGATGATGATGATGATGATTAGTAGTAGTTGTATTTAGAACTATATTTTACAGTAACTGTTTGCTGACCAAATCTTGATTCCACATCTCTTTCTGAAGGAAGTCTTTATATAACAATGTATTTAGTGATATTTATGATCACAGTTTTTGTGGTCTGTTCTGCAGCTTAAGGGTACTTTCTAAATTAACTGACAGGGTATTCAATTCCAAAGTACTCTCCCCTTGCATATCTAAGGACTCTCATTTTTAAGGATTTTCAATATTTTACATAAGAGGAAACTAATAATTCCTTAGTCTGTAGAAGTCCCTTTCTGATCTTTGAATCTTTAATATAAATATTAATACTTGTGAGATTCATAGTATGTTTTCTTGTGATATTTCAGTCATTGATGAATAGTTTAATTCTGTGTTCCTAAATAACTTAAAAACTACTAGCGTAAAATAATCTTTTACACAAAGATCCACTAGTTCAGTCCTGACTTCCTTTTCCTAAATTTTAAGTTACTCAAAATGGGCTTCCATAATAAAATTTAAGGGTTCAATTTGAAGCAGTGCTGTCTTCTGATCTGCTGAGATAATTTGGAAAACTGCTAATTATGGCATACATGCTTTGAATTTCTCAGTATGGGATTCCCATCTGAATAAAGCCTTGGTTTTAATTTTCATTTCAGCATACTTTTTGCTTTTATCCTTGATTTTTCTCATTTCCTACGAATTATTTTTGGAGATACTTTGAGAGATACGACTTTGAATAGATCTCTGTACACCTGTACATTAAAGAATCCCATAGAGCTGGGACATTTTCTTGGCCTTCGAAGTCAGATGGATTATTTTGCTGGAATGAGATGCAAATATTTTTATAACATTAAGATATGTAAGTACAAGTGACAGGTATATGAGGTATATGTGTCTCACACAGATATTTTTATATACATGACAAAGATACAAATGACCTCAAATACAACCACCATTTTTGTGGGAGCAAAAATGTGAGAGCGGCTGGATTAAGTTTGCTAAGGAGTGGTGCTGAGTAGGCAGTCCAAGCATTTCTTTCCATCATGAAACAAAAATAACCAGAAGGGTTGTTGGAGAAAACCATGAATCTATTCCCTCTTGTTTAAAACATGCTTGATTAAATGGGTAAAAGACTGAGAAGACTCTGTGCCAACTGAGCTTGTCTCACCTTAGTTAGACACAGTATTTCTGTTCCATTTGTGGGCAAAAGAAAATGATGAGTTTGGTTTGTTTGTTTGTTTGTTTTCTTGTATAGCTCTGTGGAACAGTGGTAACATATACTGGAAACATTAAGGGGTAAGTAATAAGCTATTAAAGTCAATTCTATGTCTGTTACTACTTTACTGTTTTTAAGAGTGCTGCTCTGATTTCTGTAACTCTCTAAGGTGCTCTAATGTTTAAAAATACAAAACTTACTCAACCGTATTAGTGTTCATATGAAAATCTAAGCCTTTATTCTGTTTAAATGTCATTAAAATTCTGTCTTTATCCAATTTTTATCAAATTTTCCTGAATTGTTTTTTGTTATTATTTCTAGGCTGTATAAATAAGGCTCAAGATTCTTCTGTGGGAGCATATCATTATTCTTCCCAGCATATTGGCATTTCCATTCATCCAGCAAATCCTGAGCCAGTTGTTTCATGTCAGCTGTACTGTAAATCCCAAATGTACTAATGAATGTTATGCCATAAATTACTGTACAGAATATTTTCCAATCAGGGCACTGCCTCTCAAGTACCACTGTTCAAGGCTTGAATTAAAATGTTTTCTGTTTTTTACTTTTTTACACTGGGCTTTTTACCTTACATCACAGTATATAAATTAATTAGATTAACAGCCTTTGCCTAGCAATTCTCTGAAAGTTGTTCAAGTTCTTAAATTGTTGATTTGTGTTAAATACAGTACATACACGTTTACATAAAAATACATTTTGTATACAGAGACTTTTGTATATACATTTTTCTTAAAACTTATGAGTGTTTAGTTAAGATTTTAATATTATATAATACTCTACACAAATGAATTTACCAGCATGATCAGTGTTGCTATTTGGTGCTCTTGAATGACCACATTGGACTAAATTTGAATTGTAATGGGTTCCACTGTGTCTCTTTGTGCATCTGAAAAGTTCAGTTGTAGTTTTGTTTTCTTCCTTTTTTAAAAAAAATATTTAATATTTAGTGGGTTTTGCAGTATAGACCTAAAAGAGACTTGTTGGAGAAGTTTGTTTTTAAACTTTGGGAGGGAGGGTTGGGAGTGTGCAGGATGAATAATATAGTGAAAAGGCTAAGCTTTCTAGAGTTCAATAGTACTCAAAAAGAGCATGAGGGATGTCCTATGTTGTCAATTTTTAGAATGCTTTACATTCTCTGTCTTCCTTTTCCTCTTTCACACCCAATTCTGTGATGTCCTTAATAGTATCACTGAGGCTCTTCTGGGGGCAGTGATAATATTGTTACTAAATAATTTTAAACTGTGATTTCCAGTGTTAAAATTCAAATATGTTTAGCAATGGAGTTAACATTTGTACTATTAAGAGTTATTGCCTTGACTTTAGGCATACAATTGCATTGCTGAATTAGTTAACAGCCGAATTCATCAATAAGGCCAAAAGTATGTATGTTACCAGTTTAAAACATTTCAGCAGGTGAAGTAGTTGGAGATATTGATTTAAAATAATCTCTTCATATATCAGTATTGTCAACTTTGTTTCCAGCAAGGTTCATTATGTTGAAGTAGGGATAATTCTGTGAGTCATTAATATAATTTTAAAGAAATGCTGAAAAGTGATAAGAGTCTTTAATCCGGAATAACCTTAAATTTTTAATTTTTATGTCATAAATGGAAACATTTCTAACGGACAGTATGTAGCATATGTGTATATGTAATGTTCAGAACTGCAGATTTTTAAAAGTTTCTATTTTTAATTTGAGAAAATGTTCCCCATTCATTTAAATAAAAAAGAACTTGCTTAACTACTTGATGTTTGATTTTCATTTGTTTTGCTGTGTAGACCTGTCTCAGAAGAGTTACACTGAGTTAAAATCTTAGGAAAATTAATTTCTTTACCCTGATTAAAGATTTCTGCTGTATTTGACTTTTATTTTTGGAGCAGGATGGACTGAAAGAAGATTGACTGTGGGTGAGGTAGCTTTCAACTCCCACAAAGGATATGAATTATGCAAAGATGGTAAGATTCAAGCTAATGAGTTGTGTAGTATATTGATATAACCTGTTTCTGTAGCAGCAGAATTAAACATTTCCTAGTTCTTCAGCTTCCCTAGTTCAATGCTGGCATTCCAGCTTACCTTGTGTAAGGACAATTGTTTTCTACTGGTATAAGAGACCATGTACTGTTTTATATGAAGCACGGGCAGACAGAGGACACCAGTGTCAGATGGGAGTGAGACAAACACTTTGCAGTAGCCTTGTACCTGTAATGTATAAATATACTTGAGTCCAAGCTTTGGTATTTATTCTTATCCTTGTAGTTTATTTGTTTCCATGATTAGACTTGAAAAACTTTGAAAACAAGAGATCTGAAACTGGTATAAAGTAACTTCTAAGTTGCTCAAAACTCTTTAACAGTTATTAGAACGAGGGAGACAGATATCTTTAGTTTCTAATCAGGAACTGTCAGTGCTGTTGTGCATAACAAAGTGTAAGGGCAAGAAGATTCTTCTGTCTGTATGTCTGGCAGAAGGGTGAAAAGACTGCCCAGTAAACAGAAGAGTGAATTGTAAGTCTCAAGTAGGCTTGTGGCATTGTTCCCCCTGAGACCTGGCTGGAGACTCACGCACTGTGCCTAGAAAGAGACAGACAGGAGAAACTGCTGGCAAGAATAGAGATGAGGCCTCTACTAAAAATGTTATTAAAGTAGCCTTAGAGAGGGGATGAAAAGAAAACCAGGTTGTTCTCTCTGTTAAATGGTAGTTAGTCATGGGGACCTTGATGACACATTGACTGGAAGAATGAGGTTCAAGATATTCAGGTGGCTCCACCTTCCAGTGAGCAGGTTTCAGATTAGCTGGGATGCCACAGCAGCTGGGACTCTTGTCAACTGTTTAAGACACTTTTGTTGTTGTTCTGATTTGCCCTCTGTGTTAAAGGAATGTTTTTACCTTGGTGTTTTCTTTAACACAACCTGGTGAGTGATTAGGTACACAAAATGATGTATGGCCAGGGTTTCTAGCACCCCAGCTCTTCAAGCATACCCAAACAATACAATACCCTTGCCAGAAGCTGGTCAGGTCAGGCTGGGTGTAGCATAGTATGTCTTTAGAAGTGCCTCGTTTGAGGGTCTTATTAGCCAAAAAGGTATTGTGGCTTACCACAGTATGAGGGACTTTTCCTCATGACTTTCTGGATGCCAAGGGGGTTACAGTGGTTTTTCCTTAGCTCTGCTTTTAGTTACTACAGCAGAAACTTCTAGGACAGGATTCTGCACTAAAATATTTCTATTCTCTTGCCTTTCTTTTATGGTGTATTTACAGCTACTTGTAACAAACAGGAACATACCTTTATTAAAAAAAAAAGAAGTAAAAGGTGATGAAGCACAAATACCTGTCTGACATGATCTGTGGTCTGTTCCCTGCTACTCTGACCCATGATAAGTTAGTTCTGCTGTCTTGCTCTGTTGGCTGAAAGTAACGTGGTGTGACAATGATGATAAAACTTCCAAATGTTAGGTGTGTGTTTAGGGCTGTAATACCTTATTTTACTTAAGCTTTATTCCTTATCTTGCTTCAGTATTTCAAGTGTAAAAATCTTTCATGGCTCAAAGAATGTGCCGTTGATCCTTCCATGTGTCCCCACTGCATGTCATGTGCTGACAAAATGAAGTGCTGAAGTTGCATCCTTACTGTGTAAATCCACAGAAAACCCATTCCACAAATCAGTCCTTTTTACTAGGACACATTTATAATCATCCAGATGTAGCTGCAGAGATTACTTTGGCACTTTTATCTTTTTTTATTTTGATATGGTCTTACAAGCTCTAGCATGAAGATAGCTATAAAGCAGCTGGAGAATGGAAAATATCTGTTAAAAATCAAATATGACATGTTCATCTTGGGTAGGAATGTGCTTCTCAGTTACACAACTATCGTTCTGTATTTAACTGCATTTACAAGACTTGTCTTGTTGCCTTCTTGGGAGTTCACACTTCCAAGGTTATTCGACACTCCCTCAGGCTATAAATTATGGGCACATGCCTACTGAAGTGTGATTTATTATTTTTATAAAAAAGCCCAACCCTTATATCCCATGTTTTGCTGGAAAGAGGCTGCTTTGTGCACCAAGCCTTTAAATTGTGTGCAGCCGTTTACTTACTGCTTTCACTTTTTTTGGATCGTGTTGCTCTGGGATCTCAGTCAACTCCTCTCACCATGAAGAGTTTTGTTCTTCTTTTCCTAGTTGTTATCTGTGGCTTGGGAGGACTGGGACTGAAGCTGAAACCAAAGAAAAGAAGCAATGGTGAAGAAATCCAATTTCGGACTAAAGCCAAAGATGTTTGCACAATGAGCATTAATGGGGATGATGAGGAGATGAAACTTCGAATTGAATGCAAAAGCCAAGGCATGTCTTACTGGTGTGAATTCACTGGCAAGCCATCAGTCTGTCGTGCTTTCAGAAACAATCCAAAGATTTACTGGAATCAGATCGCTGCAGAACTTAGAAAGATCCCGCACGCTTGTGAATCCACGGAAGTGTTGAAGACCACCATGTGCCAAAAGGCTCCCCCAGAGGCTCTCATGAAGCAAATAGCTGCTGGTATGGAGCCAGAAGATCTAGCAGACCAGGAAAAATCGGTCCAGAAAACTTCTCTGAGAGGAGCAGGGCAAGAGTCTGAAAACGAAACAGAAGCAATGAAACTGGCACGAGAACATTGCTGGGAATCCCTACATGGCTTCTGCTCCTACATTATTGGCATCTTTAGGGGTTAAGGACTTCTTTCAGGTAAAATTTGCATCTGGAAGCACAGTAGAATATGCCTAAGAGTAATTCTATTCTGTTTTACTTTGACTTTTGGAGTCTCTGTGGGATATGGACAGGGAGGTTCTAGGCTCGCTTACTAAAATCTGATACTGCAAAGCCTGTTTTGTGGCTTCTGAGGGCCTGGGCAGCCTAAACTTCCAGTAATGCATATTAGTTATATTAGCCTCCTGGGAGGTCTTTAGTATGTACTGAGATGTTTGCCCTATCTATTGTTAATCCTATGGTAATTTTTCTCATGTCATTCCTTCCTTGTTGTGCTGACTTCTAGATTTATGCCAGGGAAGTAAGGTGAATAACAAATGCATCGGATCCAACAACAAATACATCAGCTAGAACAAATTAAACCTATATTCAGAAACTGAGAGGATAAAGCTAATTTATTAAAACTCCTAGTTAATAATCAACTGTTTTAATTTCCAAAATTAGTTCATAAACAACTAGCAGAAATTAGTAAAACCAAATGGACTGTCTCGGTTTGTAAGTCTGTATACTGTTGGGTTGACGGGATCACACACAGGTGCTTGTCTGGTAAGTCCCACGTTTTCAGCCAGGATTTAAAAAGGCAAAGCCCTTCATTGCAGAAGTGATTAGTGTTATACCCACTTCCATTTCAGCTCAGAGAGAAAGCCAGGAGCTGGTGAGTGAACCTGGCAAACTTTTGACAGAAATGGGAATATATGATACATGCAGCATGAGCTGGCAAGTGTTTAGCCTGCTAATGATAATTTATGCCTAATACAGCAAAATGACTAATCTCTTTTTCTTTTTTTTTGTGTTTGTTTTGCAGAGCAAAATTATTAGAGCTGAAGAAGGGTCCTTGCTGTAGTTTAATAATTTAGACATAAGGATTTTGATTTTAAAAATGATTTTTCCCTATAAATCTTATAGCTGTTTCCTTTTTATGCCCCTAAAATGAAACACTTTAACAGCCCTCAAAGTGCATGAAACTGGAGTGACTGTGCTTGAAGTGTTAGGATGAACTAACTGTCCTTCAGCTTGTGTATTTATGTAATCAAGGTTCTGCTGACCTTGCATAGGTTTTTATGTGTGCTGATTTGCTTCAGTGTGTTAGAGATGAAAGTTGTTAGTCATTACGCAGTTATTGCAAACAATAAAAATAAGATTTTTGAAAACATACACTTGTGCGCTTTCTTAAAATGCTAACTGATGCTACTTGTATTTGACAGTTGTTTCCTGAGAGATTTGTGGTAGAATGTGTAAGAGAAGTTCCAGGTCTGAGTCATCGCTTTCCCACTGTGAACATGTTTTCATTAATATTAATATTTTCAATGTTGCAAGGTTTATATTACAATGATAAGTTTCAGCCAGCAGGGGAAAAAATATTGTAGAAATAAGAGAGTAGTGTAAGAATACATGTGTAAACATAGCAGATCAGAAGTGTTCATCAGTGATGCATCTGCAGAGTTCAGTGTTATCAGGAGCTGTTCGTGGTAATATTAATGTTTGGGTTCAGTAGATGTTCTGAAAAGTAACTCACTTGGCAACTCGGGCACTTGCATAAATCTCATCAAAACACAAAACAAGACATAATGGTCTGTTGTCAGATTACAACATGTTTATATTCAGATTAGTATTTAATGATCCCTTTTGTTCCCAAGTGAGCTTCACAGCAGAGATGTAACTGGAAAAACTTAGTACTGTAGAAATAAGTAGTGCTCTGTGTTTGCCATTACAAAGTTTCTGCAAGGCAGTGTTCGCTGAAATTGCTTTACTCACAGATTTGTAATTCTCACTACACAATTCCAGATGATGACTGTCCAATCATTAAATTTTTGCCTTGTACAAAAAACCCTTGAAATAGCTTTCTGTCACCAAGCCTCTTGAAATATATGGAAAAGAAGAGCAAGCCATGAACACAGGGTCGGTGCAGAAGGTTCTGTGTACAAGCCAGAAATACAGCTTGAATGCTGATAAAATGTAAGTTGTATTTTTGTCTGCTATGAATCCAGTGTGGGTAATTTTCCTTTGTAATTTCAATCACCACTGCCAGGTTCTTGTGCTGTGAGTAAAAAATGCAGTAGTGCACCTATTCACTTATTTCTGTAATAGATATGAATATGATAACTAGATTTGCAAAAATGCATCAAAGTGTTATTGGGGAACTGTCTGCAATGTTGAGAGGAGGTTGCGGATTTTCTTGAGGTGTACTTTTAAATATTTTAAAACTCCTCTTTTGTATGGTGCAGAATCCACTCTGCAGAATGAATGTTTTTCAGTACAATGAATGTTTCCCACTACAACAGGAATGACCTCAAAAATGAGACAGTCACTTGCACTGAGAGAAGTCTAGGAGAATTGGTCACCCACCATACTGGTAGCAGAAGAAAAGAGGTGGTTTCATCAGTTCACCAGAAGAAAATTTTCCCCTTTATGCCCTCAGCACGTCAGTAACTATAATGATCTTGCTTTCAAAATGTTTAAAAATGGGATGCCAACTGAAGTACCCCACCTCAGTGTAACAGCGCTGTGGTTGTATCAGCTACACTACCCTGAAATTGTGTTTAGCCCCAGGAATGTAGTCACCACATTTCAGTTACCTTCTGGGTATGAAAGTGCTATTCATTAATGAAAGGATGAATTGAGAAGTGTTTGTGGTGAGTTTAATGCAATCTTTGGGTGCCTTGTAAGTGAATGAAACCTGCTGTTTCATTCATTTTGGGTAGACCAGTTAGTCCCTGTGTATGTAAGTACCTCAGGAAATCCATTCAAGTGGAGCTGTTTAAATTTGTCTTTGAATTTTCCTGACAGACAAATAGCAGGCAAAAGTGTTTGTCTGGATTCCTGCAGGCAGGGAGACCACTGGTACCCCGGCCTGCTACTTCTGCTGCTAATTCATGCAGTGTGAGGTGTCCACTTGCCTCAGGATCCTCACGTTTAGGTTCCCACAGAAGCATCGTGAGTATTTGCTACTTTGACAAGGGAAACCTCCAAGAAAAGCAAAATGAAGCATTTGGAGAGCCTGTGTATGAAAGGATGTATATTTAACACATATAGTTAAGATCTAAAAAAGACTGCAGTGAGTCTAATGGGGAGCTATTGAGATGATAAAGGAGAATGCTACTGTGACGAAAGGCCAAGGGAATGGGTCTTGCTCAACCTGGGGAGGACTTGGTGGGGGAACCTAATAACTGCCCCGCAGTACAGAGGAGAAGGTTATACAGAGGACAGAGCCAGGCTCGTCACTTGCTTGTGTGATAGGAGAAAAAGAGGTCATGGTCACAAGTTGATACAGGTGAGGTTCTGACTTGGTGGAAGGGAAAACATTCTCTTTAAAGAGGATAAACACAGAAGGTTCCCCAGAGCAGCTCTGGCATCTCCATCAGCAGAGCTTTTCAAGACCAATTGTTCAAGCAACATAGTCTGAATTCACTGGGACTGTGCTTTGAGGAGGAGGTTGTACTACAAACCTCCTGAGGTGTCCTCTGGCCTCAATGATTCTATGATTTACAGTGGAAACACAGAAGAAAGCTTAAAAGTTCTGATTATTCAATATTGAACACCTCTCTTGGCATCTGTATCTCCCGAAGTGCAAAAAATGCTCTCCTGCCAAATTGAACAAGAGACATTGTTTTGTTAAATACATTCTGATGGCAGATCTCATCCATAAGTCAAATGCATCCTCTTGGGTAACTTTGTATTCAGTGCCTCTGATTTGCATATATATTTTAATTTGGCCTGGGTTTGACAGCAGAGAAAATCACTAAGAAAGTCAGGTGTGAAGGAGCACCAAACATGAGGTCTGCTTGCCTTAAATACCCAAATCTAAGAAAATTGCTGTTAGCAGTGTGTGGGTTATTTCTGCTAAAGTAGGCAAAATCTACACACCCATAATATTGCTTAGTCTGCCCCATAATCATCTCAACTATGCAGTAGTGCACTCTGGTGTTTTCTGAGAGAACTGTTTAGGTGTGGTCGTTCTTGGCATCATTTGCTGCCTTACCTTTTGCATTTGTGATTTTTCAATAGATTTCAGGGCTAATAGGGCATGGATTTTAGGGACAGAGATCTTTCACAAAACATAAAAGGACAAAAGAAAAACAAAAATTTCCCAAAGCTGCCCATTGGCGTTCCTGCTTCTATAGAAGCTTTAAGATTGTCAACATCTTTGTTTCTCTTTCTTCTCTGAGGCCAGACCGCAGCACAGGTTATTTTTTTTTTTTTTTTTTTCTCTCTCTACTTTTCCAATCCAATTTTGCCACCCCCATCAGTCCTGCCCCGTTCCTCCTCCGGCACACCCCATTGGGAATTGAGCCTGGGGGTTTGGGACCCCTCTTTCAACATCTCTGTCTTCCTCGCAGCACATCGGGTCCTTGGAGGCCTTCCAAAGTCCTAGATTTGGAGGTCCTTCTGTCCATGTTCTTATCTTCTGGTGCAGGCCTCATGGTGTCTTTCTGCAATTCTACCTTGAAATGAAGACTAAACAGCTACTGCAATTTTGAGGGATTGATATAGGATGGAGTTGGTATGTGTAAACATTAAGCTACTGAGCTGCATTAAATCTACAACTTCTAAAATCTACAAAATTAAAAAATCAAAAATCAAAAGCCCTTAGGCATCAGTACAGTGGCAGAACATTGGTGTTATTTCATGGACATGTTGTTCCCTTTCCCATCTTGTATATAAAATGAACTGTTTGATGTCAGGTAGGAGGCCAGGTGCTCAATTTCCAGAGTAGCTGTGTGTCCTGGAAGCACAGGACTGTATGTACAGAGCAAGATGAAAATGAAGCTGATGTCTGATTTGGAGTTCCTGTTCCCCTCCCTGCCGCCCTCTCCTCAGCAGGTTATAATACTGTTTGCATAACCTGCTGCTCACCATAGGCATTTCTCCCCTGGCACCTCCTGCTGCCTCGGGGCTCACAATGATGGCAGTCAGGAGGGGAAACAGGGCTGTCCTTTTAGTCTGCTGGCTGCAGACGTAACAAACCTGCATTGCTCTGTCAGTGCTGCTGTGTCCCGTAACAATTAATGTGTTGATGGTGACATTGGTTGCCCGTTTATTTGTCTTACCGGTGAAACCTGGAGCACTCTCCCCGCAAATGCAGCTGTAATAAAATGAAGAATGTGCCTTGGAACTGCAGAGGTCGAGCAGCTTCCCAGTGAAGGAAATGGTGAGAGAAATTCAGGCTCTGAACTCTGGCAGAGGGGCCTCTCCATTTCCTCTGCCAAACAGCCCAGTAGGTGGGCAGGAGTGCTGCCCCCCATCCTTCCCTTGTCCCTCTTCAAGGCAGACCGCATGGGTACCGTCACCAAGGTACTGAGATGATCCATTGTCTTCTATGCTCTAGAAATTCACCATGAGAATTCACAAATGTGCGTTTCCAGCTGAGGAGGGCTATCTGATGCCCTTGGAATTATGTGGGAACAGTGTGGGAAGGTGACAGGAGGCAAGCATGGAGTAGGGTTTCCACATCCATGTGCAAAATATTGTCTGAGCCTGTCATAGCTCTTTGGAGTCTCAGATGGCACAAATGAAGCTGAAGCTCCAGTGTTTGAGCAGCATCTGGTTTTTTGGGGGGGAAGTTGCATGGCGTTGGAGAGGGTCACCTCCTGAGTGAGCTGCCTGTGGCCCAGGTGTGGGCAGCTGTGCTAGCCCAGGGGGGCTGCCTGGAGCCATGTCCTGGGCCCACGTTGCAGTGGTGGGGCTGGGCTGTGGCCCTGGGGCTCTGAGCGGTGCTGAGCAGTGAGGTTTGCTGGCAGGTGTTGGCATCTTGGCTCTTCCAGAGGGACCGGCTGGGAGCAGCGGTGCTCAGGGGAGGGCTGGCTGGCTGGCAGGACTCTGCCAGGGGGTGGGGGCCACAACAGGTGAGACACCAATGTCTTTTGAGTCATGTTGGTGAACTTGGGCCATGGGTGAGCGGGCTTGCCCCAAAGGTGGATATGCCAGAGCAGGCTGTGCAGATGTGGGTTTTCAGGACAAGATGTCTGTCTGTCCCCAAGACTTGCTTCAAATACTACTGTCCTCCATGCCCCTTTCTCTCACCCAAGAGGTGTTCCTAGATCTGTTTTTAAAACCCCTCTGTAGAAATCTCCATTGTGTCTGCCACGAAGGTGAGCTACTCCAGGATGACAGGAGATATTTTTCACCATGTACCAGACAAGAAGGTGTAATAGCCATTAAATGGCAGCAACACAGAACATCACCTGTAGTTGTCTGTCCCCCCTGCCTTCTTGGGCCTGAAATCTTTTATACAGTTGGAATCAATTTGATAGCCTTTGGTCATACTCATCACATCTGGACATCTTGGCTCAGGGTGGGTCAACAACTGAAAGAAATCAGAAACACCATTTTCCTTCACCTTGTGGAACTATAAAACTTTTTGTAGAACTCCACGTGTTTCCCCTCAGTAACAGCAGTGTTCTTTGGCAGGAACATTCTTCATTTAAGGCACTTTGAAGCACAATAGAAACTATCATAGTGATTTGAAGGAACAAGCCATATTTTTTCTTCCTCACTATTAATCTCTCTCTTTTGTTGTTGTTTTTGGTTTTGTGGAGGATTGTGTCAGAGTAGTTCTGACTTGGAAAGAACACAGGATCCAAAATTAAAGATTACTTTAAATCTTTGCCACCAGACAAATTATTCTTTTGGGTATATCATGGCCCTCATTAAACATCTACACCTCATTTTAACTCAAATAGCAAAGATTAGTATATGGCTGCCCTGCAGCTACAACATAATTTACATGAGCAAAGAAAAGAAAAGTCAATTGTTTTGGACTAGAAACCTGTGTAGAAAACTGACTGCCTTCAGCATCTGTGAGAGGAAAGGCACATTGTAAATAGAGAGGAAGAAATCCATCTGAAAAGGACATCCTCAGGTAATTAATTTTCCATGTCATCCTCATGTTTACCATTCTCCTGCATTATATAAAAATTACTCAAAACAAAAATAATTCTTGCTATATAAAGAGACCTATAACAATTTAATTGCTAGTGTGCTTTCTACAACGGCTTTGTGTAAGTGCGTCCCTTGTCAGCCCATGGACCTGGAAAAGAAAACTGAATGTAACAGAATACTGATCTCAGCTAGAAATTAGTGTCTCAGTTGCAGAAATTGTTCAAAATTGTAATACATTTTATTTTTACATTGTCTTCTATTAGTACATTTCAAGATTTTTTTTTTTTTTAAAAAAAGGTAACTTTCTTGCAGCACTCTGACATAGACATGTCTCGTTATCCACCTTTACAAGGTTAGGAAAGAGAGACATGTAAGGGAGCCTGACAGCAGATGTGTCGACAGAAGCTGGGATGTTAAAAAAATACTACATGTGTATTTAAGCAGAAAGAAAAAAATTAACACACAGTTTTGTAATTCTACTAGATGAGCACATACATGGGAACAAAGTCTATTCCTCATGTGCCCCAGCTTTGGACCTTGAATGTTCAGTGAGGACTCCCAAACAGCCAGACCACCACACAGTATGTGACTGTCAGCAATGGGTGATGCACACAGACGCAACAATGCCCTGCACACTCCATCACTTTCTCAGGTCTTACTGCTTACAGTTGTATCTGTCTGTGTATCTGTTTGTCTGCATCATTATTTCTTCCAACTGTAAATCTGTCACGCTGCAAAGTGCAGGTTAATATATATAGTGTGCCATTAATATACATGGTGTGCCCAGTGAATACAGACCTGCCTACTTGTGCCAGCACGTAGTTTCATGTAAGTCTCCCAGCTGAATGCAGAAGTGTTTCTCCAGCCTAGTTATGTTTATACTTAATGAAAACCATTACTCTTTGCTTCTTTCTGTTCATTACCTTAAATACAGTGATTCAGAGAGAGGAGAAAGAGCTGATAAGGAGAGGACCAAAAATAATATTTAAAACTTAGTCTATGTTTTTATATTTAAAAAAGGCTTTGTGCAAATAGCAAGCAGCTGGTCTGGGGTAGCTGGAGTAACAGGGAACATGTTGATGGGTTAACAGGAAAGGGCCCTTGAGAATGCCAAGATTTCATCGATTATTTCAAAACTAAAATTTACAAGTGTCTATGTGGCAAGAAGACAGCAATGAAAACGGTGCCTTTTGCCCTCTGTAATTATTCTGTTTTATGTTGTCCTTAAATAAATTATGGTTTGAAATAATTTTGTGAGATCATTTCATAAATTTTGTTCACCTTCAAAAATCTCTTTCAGAAGCTGTTCAAATGTTACCATTTTTATTCTTTATTTCAACCCAATGCTGGAGTGAAAGAGGCCCGTCTGGTGCACCCCATCTCACCCTCTACCACACCAGTGGGTCAGCCATGGAGCCTTTTTCTGGTGTAGTTACACAGAACGCTTCAGTCAGCAGCTTCTCCTAGTTCAGAGCAGTTTTGGGCTTTTAGTGGTGCTGAAATGAGGCAGGTCTAAGGGTTCTTTGCTGAGCTCAACTATACTATAAAATACTGGTGTCAAAAGGAATCAGCTAGCTCCATTTATTTTAAGATCTGAGGTCAAATCTTGGCGTAGCACCACTGTATTCACCACTAAACCTTATCGTCAGGAGCCACATCCACATGCCTTTTGAACAATTACAGGGATGGTGATTCCACCACTTCCCTGGGCAGTCTGTTCCAATGTCTGACTACCTTTCAGTGAAGAAATTTTCCCCAATATCCAATCTAAATCTCCTCCGGTACAACTTGAGGCCATTTCGTCTTGTCCTGTCACTTGTTACCTGGGATAAGAGACCAACTCCCATCTGGGACCTGCAGAGGGCAAGAAGGTCCTCCTTGAGCCTCCTCTTCTTCAGGCCAAACACCCCCAGCTGCTCATCAGACTTGTGCTCCAGATCCTTCACCAGCTCTGTTGCCTTTTCTGGACA
This sequence comes from Grallaria varia, assembly GCA_013396735.1. Taxonomy (NCBI): domain Eukaryota; kingdom Metazoa; phylum Chordata; class Aves; order Passeriformes; family Formicariidae; genus Grallaria; species Grallaria varia. The sequence goes on from VWZG01002276.1 coordinate 120,603, forward strand.
TGCTCCAGCACCTCAGTGTCTTTTTCTTGCAATGAGAGGCTCAAAACTAAACACAGGATTCGAGGTGCGGCCTCACCAGTTCCCAGTACCAGGGAACAATCACTGCCTTGGTCCTGCTGGTCACACTATTTCTGATACGAGCCAGGATGCCACTGGCCTTCTTGGCCACCTGGGCTTGGCATGTTCACCCATCTGTCAACCAGCACCCTCAGGTCCTTTTCTTCTGGGAAGCTTTCCAGTCACTCTTACCCCAATCTGTAGTGCTACCTGGTCTTGTTGCTATCAGCACTTGGTCTTGTTAGACCTCATACAACTGGCCTTGAACCATCAATCCAGACTGTCCAGATCCCTCTGTAGAGCCTGAAGTCATTTGGACTTGTCATCAATAACACACAGATACTATTCACTATCTAGGACTCAGTTTCTGAAGGCTGTGGACAAACAATGTGGGAAGTGGTTATGGGAAAGCTGTTCTTTACTCGATACAGCCTTCATCCCTGCTCCCAACCAGCAGGTTAGTTAACCAGCATTTAGGTCCTCTTTACCCACCTATGGGAGAAAAGTCTCTAAATTCCCTGGTGGCAAGAAGTAGAACACAGATGCGAGATTCCTCTATAGGCACAGAGGAACAAATAGAATGAAAAATTAGTAAAGGTTACTTTGTGTAATTCATGTGATATCAGAGGGAAAAGTGGCAATTTAAAGTATAATTGGAATTGGAATGCTGCACCATCAGCAGTGACATTCTGATGCACTGCTTTTTACTAGTTTTCAGAAAATGGATTCTGGGCTTGAATACTGCTGAAATGGTCCTAAATATTTAGACCGTTGCTAGTTCTCTGCAAACCCATTAAGAAAAAAATTATTAATGCCTAGTCTTAGGATTACTAATTTCTTGTTTGTTAATTATCTCCACTTGGAGGAGCTGGAGAGTTAGAAATTATCCAAGTGAAAACACTTCAGAGACCACATCTCTTGGTTAACTGAGCAACCCCCAAATTTGTCACAAGTGCTGAGGTATGTGCATTCTTTCAGCTTTTGCTAACCATAACAAGTTCCATTGGAAAGATGGATCAGGAAACTTTTTTTTACTTTGTTAATTGCTTCTCTTCAGTGAACACCTGAACAAGCTGAGCTCAGTAAAATGAAAATGGCACAGAAGTTTTGTCCATTCCCTTTGCCCTTTCTCTGTGGCTTCAGAGACTTGTGTCAGATGTGGAAATGCCGAGAGCTGCCAGTCCATACAGCAGCTGCGAAGTCCAGACCTTTGCAGTCATTCTTTTGAATTGCTAAGCTTCCAGCAGGAGTTCCCAGGGGCCCTCCCAGATATGAGCTCTGGAGTCCTACAGCTTACACTTTTTCCACATAGCTGAAACAGTTTCTTCAAAAGGAGTAATCTAACTCAGCAAAGTAGTTGTCACAACTGTGACTGCACCTTCTTGTTGTCTTTGCTGAAGCACCTGCTGTGGTTTAGAGGATGGAGCCAAGGCGGTATCAGTGTAGCTTGGCCATCAGTGATAGAAAAGTTCTGCACAGGGACTGAACTCTCTTTGATTTATTTTCATCTGGAATCCACCGAAATAAAAATTCCTGTTAGTTATTTGCAGGATTGAAGTCTCTGTGGTAGGTGACCCCAGACAACAGTGAAGCCCCCCAGCAGCCACTCATTCCCTCTCTCCAGAGGATGGAGGAGGGAACTGGAAGAGAAACGGAGAGGAAAGAATGTGAGAAACAACACCAAGTGATGCAAAAACATTCACTCTACACCTGTCCCAAGCTGGTGCCCAGTTGGCCTCCAAGCTGTGATAATTCTAGAAAGACGAGCCCCAGTTTTATTGTTATGCACAACATCATACCATACTCTGTGGCCCCTGTGATCAGCTGGGTCAGCTGTCCTGCCTGTGTTCCCTCCCAACCTCTGGCCCACCCCCAGTCTTCTTTTTGGAGAGGGGGCACAGTGAGAAACAGAGGCAGCCTTCATGCTATTCAGTGACAGCTAAAACATGGGTATGTTATTAGTGCTGTTCTAGTCACAAATTTAAAACACAGCACCATAGGGCTGCTATAAAAAAATCAAATCCATCCCATCCCACAGTCTCCTACGCCATAAAGTCCCTGGTTTTCCATTCCTCATTCCTGGTTTCCTTTTCCTGGAACAATTGTTTTGTTCCTGTTTCCATTTTCCCACTGTATTTAAAAAGTGTATTTAAAATGAATATTTATTCCATAGCAAGTGCTAGAAACATCTTGCTCTACGTGAGACCAGTACTAAACCCATAAAATTACCACGCACTGATAAACTCATCAGAATTTTTCTTAGTCAGGGTGGATTTATCTATTCTTCACTCTCCACACACACATATGAACCACTTATTTCAACAACTATACAAATAAACCCACTAATATTAATGACTATAACAGAAAGTAGAAAATTATTCAATGATTATATTATTATCATCTGTGTACATATGTACATATTTATTGGTACAGTTTAATTTTTTTATTGAACAGCCTTAAGCTTTATGGAAAGCATTATGAGGACAGGAAAAGACCAGAGCTATCACTGATTATCAAAACCAGACTTTGAAAGTCCATGTGTTCTGACCAGGACTGCATTAGAGAAAAACTAGAAAGGAAAGTAAGTTGATTTCTGAAACTACAAGGTTCGGATCACTTGCGGTTTACAGAAGCCCAGACACAACCTCAAAAGAAGTGGTTGGCAGCTAGGAAAGACTGTCTTTTTAATATACCACATCCTGGCCTGTGAATAATCTGTCTTCAACTCCATTCATGTTGATTCTGTAACACTCTGCAACCACAGCAAGGTTGTGTAGTCAATATTTGAAATGTTCCACACTCTAAGAATTTGCTGGTCTTAGTTCCTTTCATCAATGCAGGATCAATTAGTATTTCTGCTGCCTCTACAAAAAGTAATTCAGTAGTGTCCACAGTGTATACAGCAGAAAAACTCCCCACTAAAACAAGTGCCTAAGCAATTTAAAATTCCCACTACACACACAAAAAAAATCTTACCTTTATGAGAAGGTGGATTAGAACTGGAAAAGGGCTGAATCTCATTTCTTACCTTCGTCCTCCTGAAGTAACTCTACAAGTAATGCCTTAATGCAAACACATTTTTCTGCTATTCATCTGAAAAAGCATATGGGAATTTTTCACTGCAATACTCTAATGAGAGATCAGGCATTCATGACAGCTGAAAGAACTTTCTGGTTGGAGCACTGATCTCAGTGCATGTGGTAAGCACCACTGCCAGTAAGGCAGCCCCTCATATTCTAGTTCTTGTAATATTCTAATATTCTAATTCTTGTAACGTGTCCAATTCTGCCAAATTTGGCGTTGGTGTAGCACTATCAGATGCAAATATAAAGAGGCCAAAATCTTAGGATCTGCTTAGATTTGGATGTTTTAACCACCAACTCTTGTATAGTAACAATCATTTTTATTATGGCATCAGCATTTAATGTCCTCTGTAGAAGAGGAAATCATGTTTATCAATGGCAATTATTTATACTTCTTTGAATTGTTTCAAAGACAAGGCAAATTTTCTTTAAGATTGGCCTAACACACTTTCAAAATAAAATTAAGGGAGATGAGACATTGTAAATTTCCAGCCCTTGTTAGAATTCCCAAGGCCTCCTCCTGCCAAGGTAAACACTCTGTAAACTCCATTTGGCATCAAAATTTTCTGTCTCTTTTATATAAGTGTTATTTCCTCTATATTATTAAACAAGAGGGATTTCCTCGTCCTTTCAGAAACACTTTCCTAACGGTCTTGGATCTCCTGGGGTTAATTGAAACCACTTTTATTTTTCTGAGACACTTCTGTGCTTGCCTACAGAGATAAAGCTCCGCAGGTGGGAAAACAAATTCTCCCTTTGCTGCCTGCATGTGACAGTGTGTTCAGTAGGCAGCAAGGGAAGAGATGAACAACTTCTGCCTGCTGCATATATCACCGTCCCTGCGTGAGCTGGGAGCCAGCAGGGTTACACCTCCGCTGAACTCAAGCTGCACCTCGGCAGCAATGCATTTCAGGATGTTTTAGGCAGAGTGCTGCCAACGTAATGCAGCAAGTAAATGGAGCAATACTGCAAGTAAAAACTACTGACTTCAGAGATAAGGAAGGGAATCAGTAATACTTGAGCTGAAAATGATGGATAAAATTATTAAGCTGTTAGTTCCACTCATAGATAACCACTGTATGAAGCAGCAGTGCTCACTCCATTCACTAATGTTTCAGGAATTTAGTTCTTAAATGCAAATGCACGCCTCATGCATAGACTGGAGTTTGTTATTTACTTGCTATTTAGTCTTGTAAATTTCTCTTTGCCAGCTTAAAATTAACATACAGCAGTCATAGGGTGTCTGTTGTTCTGTGATTGACTTACACTTAACACTTGTTAGAATGAACTCGTGATTGTTTATTTTCATTTGGGTTTCATGATACCAGGTTTCATTTGGACACTTCTGCCAAATTCAGTTGTCAATTTTGGTCACTTTGTGGAATAATCGGACACTGTTAAAGGCTCAATGAAGAGACAATCTGGTGCCTTTTTTTTCATATTTATTTAATGAAAATTAATTTAACCCCAGGTCAGAAGTAACTGAAAGTTGTTGTTAATTGATGAGTTTCTTCAACTTCTTTCAAATAATTGTGCCTCCATGTAGAATAGTTAATAAGCAGATCTCAGTGCATTGAAACCGTCACCACATTTTAAATTAGCCATCCTCTTCAAGAGAAAGGCCAGTAGGATACAGAACATTCTTCTGAGGTGTTGGGCACAGGCAGTGAGATATAAAGGAGCTGGCAGTGGTGCCACTGCCTGTGTGACAACTACCTCCTTGCTATGTAAATGGGCTTCAGCACTGAGGGCTGTTGGCTTAATGTCTTTTGTAGATCCCAGACTCACAGATTCGAAAAGGTAATCAAGTTACGAGTCCCTTGTCGGAGGCTTGTTTTCTTAGGAACGGAAATGCAGTACCTTTTTACTTTAATAACTAAACAGCTCTCCATAGATTTGACCTTGCCAAATTAACCATCCAGGTTTGCCATTCATTGCATAGATCAAATTTTCTTGGACAAATCATCTGCACTGTTTGTTCTGTGACAAAACCATGCCCACAGTTCATGAGAAAACATAATTTGGGCCCAGCAAAGGGCACGACTAAGGTGAGTTTTAAAACGTGCGTGACAGAAAGAAAAGAAATACATTCTTGGAAATCAAACAGGCTTTTGCAGCAATTTTTTTGTTGGTGATTGAGTGCTGATTAAATGCTAATTAAGTACCTAAGAAATGGAGCTCCTTTAATTTTGTGTACTTTCTTTTCAGGATGAAATTTGAAGAAGGTGACTGTTCTGATCACCTGACAGGACAACTCACAGCAGGATTTTTGGGGTACAAAATGCACTATATGCCCATATAGGTGAAATGCATCCACAAAATGTCAGTTCATGTCTAATGAAAACAAAACAAAACGAAAATAGGATCTGAGGGCATAGCAATAAAACTGTCTCATGTCTAGACTAACCTTGATAGACTGAGACTCTATTTTATGCCCCTAAGTACTTAAATTTTGGTTTACTGAGATTTTGAAATCATCTAAGCAGGATAGGCAAGAGTTCCAGCTGGCTCAAGACAGATCATCTCAAAGATGTAAGCACCCATATCAACAAACACTTGACTTCAGAATCCTCTACAGAACTTTCTGCATGCTGAAGACGGGAAGAGCCAACATATGTCCAGTTTGCCACAACCTCAGGGAGGGAGTACCAAAGCAGCAGAAAGCAGATCTTCACTTGTGCAGCCATTTGTCTCCCTGTCCTCCCCCATTTTTATGAAGTAGGAAGACTTGGATTATGTGTCCTGTCACCAATGGGGCAGCTGGACTGAGATTGACACTGAAACTTATTTTGCTTGTCAAAGCTATCAAAACAGGCAATTTTGGAAGCAATGAATAGTAGAGAGCTTAAATATTTTCAGTACATTGTGATTGGCTTCACCAGCAAATGGCATTTTGTAAACACCAACAAAAAATCATTGCAGCATCATCTACAAGCAAATTCCCTTTCCAGGTGAAGAACACCTGACATCTCCTAACGAATATCTCTGAATAAGTCTGTGACAGAACTGGGACAGGAACACACCATACCTTCCTGCAAACCTTGTGCTTGGTCCCATTTGCCATGGTTCCTCACACATTTTTAACCCTCCTCTCTTACCTGTTCGGAGACATTGTTCACCTGCAGTAGGAAGGTGTGCGTTGGTGGTTTGGTGAGGTTTTTTGTATAGGAGAGGAGACCAGGCTGCTCGAGGCTCCTACAGCTGAACCAGTACCCTAATCTGTCACACAAAAAACAAATTATAATATGTTTACACAGTCAATCGGGCATGATAAAACCATACCTAGATTACTACCAGAAGGTGAGGTTAGCTTAGCCCTTTAGCTTGATGGTGTCCCCAGAGTAATTAGCCCTGATGAGAGGCTCATTAGGTGCAGCACAAAGACACACTACTGAAGATGCACAGTTTTGAGGACCCCGCTAAATACTAAATACTATGTATACTATGTGGTATTAGTTTAGGATTCCTGAGCAAGATAGTCCCTCCCTTACTTACCTCTTACATTGTTCTCGTTCTCAGATTCCCTTCCAACCTGCTACACTGTTAAATATTTTCCGACCAAGTCATCCTTGCCCCTATTCATTACCCCGTGCCAGTGTTAACCCCAAATCTTCCACATTTAGTGGATTGTTGTGAATAGTTTCATAGTAACTCATGCCAACCAAAGGTGCACAAGGCAGATCTGATGGCTGAACCCCATCGAAAAGCGTCCAAGGTAGCTGCACATACACAGATTAGGAGACAGTCCTGATACAGACCGTTCATATTTCAAAAAAAGGCATCCCATTCCCCACGTTTCTGTCCTGCACTCATTGCGGAACTGCACTTTTCTTCCTTTTTAGTTTCTGATTATTTTTATTTTTTTTCAGAAAGGTCACAGTCTCCTTATCACCAAAAACAGTCCAGACAATGCCTTGTCTATAGCTTTGTCCTTTTGTCCCATTTATATCAGATGGGAAAGAGCCAAAGAGGAATACCTGCCTATATCTTACACCAATTTCTACTTTTCTCTGTTCTTGCATCCCTCTTTTATTCTTGTATTACCAAAGCATAAATAACAAACACCTCACCTTCTTCAGTAAAACCACCTGAAGCAACCAAGCCACAAAGGTAACAGCTGCTCTATCTGTTCTTTGGGGGATGCCTATTCCCAGCTCTGAACATGTTTTTATATTTGCTTGTTGTTTCACTCTCATCTTCTTTTTCAGGTTAATATGCATTAGATGTGGTCCCTATTGCAATGTCATGATGTAACCCCCTTCTTTACACACACAAAAACTGGCAGAGAGGGAGGAGTGCGGATCAGGGCTCTGCAGCTGAACTCAGCTCTTAGACATCTCAGTCACTAAATCTGCAGGAGCTTAAATCTGTTTCTGAGCTTCATGCTTTTGACCATCCCACCATAATGAACACTGTCCTCAATGCAGAATTGTAGAATCCTAAAATGGTTTGGGTCGGAGGGGACCTTATATATCATCTAGCTCCAACCCTCCTGCCATGGACAGAGAACCTTCCACTAGATCAGGTTGTTCAGAGCCCTGTCCAGCCTGGTCTTGAACACTTCCTTGGATGGAGGTCTCCCTGTGTCTCATCAATCTCACAATAAAATTTTTTCCCCCTTGTATCTCATCTAACCCTACCCTCTTTCAGTTTAAAGCCATCACCCCTGGTCCTACCATTACGTGTCCTTGTACAAAGTCCCTCTTTGTCTCTCTTGTAGTCCCCCTTTACGTACTGGAAGGCTGCTGTAAAATGTCACTGGCGCCTTCTCTTCTCCAGGCTCAATGGCCTGCCTCAACCTGTCTTCACAGGAGAGGTGCTCCAGCCCTCACCTTAGTGGCCTACTCTGGACTCGCATTACTACTCACATAGTTACTTTGGTTTCTTAAAGTACTTCAATACAGTTTGAAAGGTAACTTTGAAATGCTTTGTGGAATGGTTTTCACTATAATTATCAAATGCTACTAAACAAAATGGTTGAAGGTGTTGCAGGATACATCCCTCAATAGCTGGTAAAAGCTCTTTCAGAGGAGCTCATGACCTGATAAAGTTCTTATCATTGTTCGCGAGGAGAGAAGTACTTGGCTAAAGTAACACCTGAATTGCGCAAGCTCGCCTTGTCACCCACCACAGACGGGCTTTTTTTCTGTGCTAAGAATGAGAACTGGCGCTTTTCCAAGGAGGTGTGTCAGAGGTAAATGAACATGGCATTGAAGTATCCTATTGTGTTGTAACAGTCTCATTGGAGACCTGAAGGTGTGTCTCTGCCTTTATAAAAACCGTGCTGCTTTTACAACGAGCTCCGGCTCTTTTGAAAGAGGCGAGTTGCATCAGGATTGCTTCTGGGTATCTTCAAGCCTTGTGCAAGGTATGTCTTTGGGTTATCTTACTTTTGCACTGTTCCACTTGGAACAGAATGTTACTGTCAAATCTTTATTCATTTGAATGTTATTAGTTGCTGTATTTGCAACAGAACTGTAAATACTAAATGGGGTTCTCTAAAGAGGGTTTTATGGAGTGAGAATTCGTGTGTAGTATAAGGCAGCAAGCAAGCTGAATAAGAACTATGTAAGGACCTGCTCACATTTGCTGCTACAAAAACCTAAGTATTCAACATTCTAAATTTATGTAACCAAAGACATTTGGAGGTCACTGAATGTTGGAATAGATTCCTTATTAGTGTGGCTGCACATGAATTTCTGCTTTCTAACATGAAAATGTGGCTACAGAAATTACTATGATGGAAAGATCTGAAAAATACACTCAGGATGTAATAATCTAAATGCTAGATTTAAACTCTACCCTGATCCCGAAAGCTACTTCATAACAAGAAACAATTACAGAAATAAATGTGCTCTGTGCAGATGCAGGGATCAGCTTGACAATAAGGTGCTCACTATCTACATTTCAAAACCAAAGCTGCACATTTATCCCTTGAATTTGGTAGCTTTAGACACAGCCCAGTACACCGCAGGTATCTTCAAAAGCAAAAAGGCAGTTCTGTTTGTTTAGCAATCAAGGTGGCAAAGAATACCGGCACAACCAGTGAACTACAATGATATTCAGGATGCCTACAAAACAGTTTTCCTCAATTTGAACCAAATGGTTTCCTTTCTGTCCGTCATGTTTTTGAATAGCCAGAGGTTGAAGTCGAAATTGCTTATGGGTCATTTTACAAAATGGTTGATCCTGGAAACAACTGCTTTATTGTTATAACTTAAGATATCTATCTCAGACTGATAAATCCTGGGGTCAAATTCCTTCACTGACTACAGAAGGGATTTTAATTAAGGTACCTCAGTTACTGGGCAGTAGTATGTCCTGGAAGTGACTCTTCTGTTCCCCATTGCATAGATAATTAAGTAACTGGAAGTTACTCCCCAGCCATTTATAAGGATAATTCATAATGGTTCTAGAAACCAGATATTATTTACACAAAGGACAGATCATTTTGCCAATACCACCCGTTTAATAGGTATCAAAGAGCAGTGCAATGCCATGTCTGAAAAAATTCAACTGTCCAATAGAGTCCAGCATTAAGTGAAAATGTTTTTATGTTTCTGTTTGTTTGTTCTGAAGGCAGATAGCAAGCAAAACAGAGACCATGAGAATCAAGAGCTTTGGACTCCTTTGTGTGTTGATGCTGGTGTCCCAGATGCTACTAGCCAACTGTGAAAAACAGAAGGAAAGAAGAAAGGGAAGACAAGGCATAAAAGATGGTGGAAAACCCCGAAGTGAATCTAACCAAGGAAACAAAAAAGAGTGGAAATCAAAAGGAGGAAAATCATCTCCTAGAGGCAAGTTTGAAACCAAAGAAAATGCTGAGTGCACCTGGGCAGTGACGGACATGAATGCTGCTACTGTGCACGTAGAGTGCAAGCACGGTGACAGCAAGTTCTGGTGTGAATTCTCTGGAGATCCTTCCAGCTGTGCACAGTATGCAGCAAACCAGAAATCCTACTGGAAGCAAGTCTCCCGATCCCTAAAGAAGCAGAAACAGATCTGTCAAGACCCGAAAAGTGTCCTAAAATCTAAAGTGTGCAGGAAAGGCCCACAAAGTGCTCACCTCAGGATGACCATCTCCAGCCTACTAACAGCAGTGGGTCCTGCCAAAGGGAACACAATGCATCACGCACAAGTTGTTCAGACTCCAGCACCTGCCTCTGTGTCTGAAAAAACATTAGAGCACAGTCCTCAAGACTGTGTTGAAGATGTAGATTACATCGACCAGAAAAAGGTGGCTGAGGAGTACTGTCCAGAGAGTTTGCTGTCTTTCTGCAACTTTTTTATCACAATGGTCCAAGACAAACGATGCTGAGGAGGTGTTTCTAAAGCACTGTACAGTGAGAGTCCAGTTTCACCTAAGTTACTGCAAACTATTCCAGATTTTATTCTCATGTTATATACTGTATATAAGAAAAAAGGAATATATTTTTCTGATTTTGTATATACACAACAGGGTACATTTAACATAATTGAAGATGCTATAGATTTTATTTGCCCACAGATTGCTACACAGGTATTACCAATGGATGTTACGTACTCTGTGCAGAAGTGTATAAGTAGTCTCCTTGGCACTCTTTGAGCTGTGCTAGCCAAAGTGATGAATTCAGTGCTATGCACTTCTTGGTTATGTACAATGCATTTGACCCAAAAATTATTAAGAAAAACAAACTTTAAAATACATTAAAAATATTATATATCTCTCTGTGTTTAACTAGATTTCTCTGAAAGTGCTAAGGCTTTGTCAAAGAATGATCTTTCACAGTATCTATCTACTGAACTGTTGCTTATAAAGCAGTTTTAAAATTACTTCTGCAGCTTTGCAGACTTCAGCTTTTGATAGGGAACTACACCATTAGATTTTCATCATTATAGCAATGAAAGGCAACAAGATTTTCAGATTTTTCCATAAGTGTGCAAAGCTTGTTTTCCAGTCTCATCAAAGGATGTCAGGAAACTTTGAAAGTATCAATTCTCTGTTTTTTCCTGTAGCCTGAAGCACAATATACTAAATTTTTATCAGGTAAAGAAAGCTGCAGTGATAGAATGACTTATACAAGTTTGTACATAGGCCCAGGACTGAACCCTTTATTCAAGCAGCTAAAACACTTGTGCTCAATATCTCCTGTATGGTGTCTTGAAATTTCGTATTCTGTTATCTTTATGTATGGACAACACTAATAAATGCTTTTCTACTCATTAAACTTCATCTGTATTAAAACAAACAAACAAACACAAACATCAAAACCAGCCACCCAAAACTCCACAAGAATAGAGATTTTAGCAAATGTAAAGCTGAATGATGGCAACTGACCTTTGCTAATTTTTCCAACCCCAGCTGGAAGAAATGCAAAATGCAACTTACACTTTTCCTGTGTACCTGAGCACAGCAGTATGGTCTTCTGTTACAGTGGTCCACTTGGAGAAATTCAAACTTTCATGAAAAATATTTTAGCTGAGCATTTCTAGCAAATTAAACTAGCATTTCCATTTCTTGAGAAAATATAGCCTGTTGCCTTCTGCAATTAGCTGATTGCTAGAATATTTTTGAGATGTGGGATGCTGCTATCAGTCAGGCAAACTGTTTGAGGATTCAGATGTGTTTTACCAAGTACAATTGGCAAAAAAAGAAGCAGGTTCCTCTCACTGAGGTTCCAGTCTCTGCAAGCCCTGTGGAACGCTGGCTATTACCAGGCTGTGCAGGATAAATTCTAGTGGGCTGGTGCCCACTGCAAAGCAAAATTCCAGTAAAAAGGGGCATCAGCTCCAGCTGCTGTGGAGGCTGGAAAAAGCCATCCTGCTGTGAAGCAGGGTGGAAAATCAGCTATCAGCTCTTTATTATTAAGTTAGATACATAAATACTGAAAGGGCAGGTGAATTCCAGCAGCTAGACACCTTGCATGTTGGCCTCCACCACTGCACAGTAGGAGGCGGTTGAGACAATGCAGAGGAAGGATTAGGAGCCTTATTTGGTGCACATGACTACACACAGCAGTAATTAATTATTAATATCTACTCCAGTATACAGATACTTCTCTAATAGTTCCAGATCATAACCAGGGCACTGGGCAGGCCTGGCTTAAGAGGCTTATTTGCTCTACATGTTTTTGAAATGCCCAGTCCTGTCTACCCTCAGCTGCTGTTACCCTCAGGAGTACTATGGTGAGGACTCCGGATCCGCCCCGCTCTGAGTTGCCAGAAGGCACTGCTGTCCCTGTGGCTGCCAGCCAGGCACATCGAGGCAGTGACATATCCCACAGCAAATTTCATCCCAGTATTCCAGAGCTGCGAGTTACATCTCCGCGTGCAGGACTGTCAGCACCTGGACCCACGTGCTGGAGTTGCACGTTCCTCTCCAAGGATGGTTTGCATTCCTTCTGCCTCATCTTCTTGTTTCCTTCCAGGGCCGACTTTTATCTTCACGTGTGCCTCTTTGCAGGGGAAAACAAGCTCATTCTCAGCAATTCAGGGGTGCATTTCACTTGTGGTGCAAGCAGTTGTGCAAGGACAGTGTGGAGAGTCAGGGGAAAAAGGAGATCTCTGTGCAGCCTTCTTCCTTGGAAGGGGAGGCTCGAGAGTGGAGATCTCAAAACTGTCTCAGCCAAGGCATGAGATTTTTAACTTCCACAGGTCTGTAGTTTTGATTGTTCTTCAAAAGGGTGCATTCCAGAACAGCAGGGTCTGAGGCAAGTACATCTGCAGTTTAACTTCATTAACAGCCTTTTCCATAATTGCACTGGCCACAAGTCTACAGCTAAGTGCATCTGAGGTCTCTGCACTCACCAAGCCTTGCGTTTCAGCCAACATCCACAAAGCAATCCCTTGACAGCAATCACATATGAGTCACTTTATTTAGGTCATTTAGAGTCACTGAAGGTGGTATAATGTTGGTGCTCCTGAAGTCAAGCTGCTTAGCATCAATAAAACATTTCCGGCATTGTTCATCTTAATACCTGTTATCATTAAGAGAAAGTTCACAGTGGAGCTCTATTTTCTGACTCTTTGTCCCATGTGCACCAGTTGTCGTTGTGCCAGTTTCATGTTCTAACACCTTCTGTAGCAGGGCAAGCAGGACCACAGTGAAGGAAAACAATAAATGGGTTTTTCTCTCTGTGTAGCCTAACTCGTCTGTCCTGCCATACTGAAAACATAACAATTCCAGCTTTCTCAGTTTTAGCCTGAGTTATGGAAAATTCCCTATTTTACACCTGGAGAAACAAGGTACAGGAAGGTTGAATGACAGCCATGAGAAGAAAATCAGAGGCTGAATCAGCAACTAAACAAAGGTCTTCAGATTTCCAGTGGTTCCCTTCTTCCATGCTTCATGATTAGACCATTTTAAACAAGAACCTCATGTGTTTGTTCTTGAAACCATCCAGCTAACTTCTAGGTATTTTTAAACTATTAGGAGTATCTTAGCTTACTTTATAATCAATATAGTTTGTTTCTCCAGACAACCCTGGGTATTATAATTTGAATATTTACTTGGAAAGAATGATAGGGCTTTTGAAGATAGGAAACTCATTCTATCTTCAGTGATGACATTTTAGGGAGTTTCCCTTCTCTTTCAATATGGAATACTTATACATTTGGTAAATGCTGAGAGATGATCTTTTTAAGTGGACCCAATTCTCACATACTCCCACAAATTTATAAACTCTCATCAAATTTAGGAGCATCAAAAATTTAATTTTATTTTAAAAAGAGAAGAGACAAATTTGGAATTTAAGAGTGTTTCAAAAGTTATCTCTTAACATATGATGGTTTTATCTAGAAAATATTATATGTTCCTTTGTATTCATTAGGACATGGGAAGACGTTGTTAATGCCCAGATAACAGCTCTGTGATGTAGTTTTAAATTTTAGGCAATGCAGCACTATGGAAGAATCTGTAAAATTTCAGCTCCTTTAACTTTAAAGTTTTTATTCTTTACTATTTTCTGCAGTATATTTTCTGCTCACTTTAACACACAATTTCATTTGAATGAGTTTCCGTTCCTTTTGCAACCTCCTTTATTCTTTTACCACTTTGGCAACGGTACAAATTACATATCTAATCTCATATGTTGCTTGACTACTTGAAGGAAAATAGAGCTGAGTGACTCAGCCCTTCATGCTTCCAGGAGTTCCCCACCCTCCTCTTCCCCAAGGGGGCCAATGGGTACCTACCACCTGATATCACCTCACCTGAACTTGACCAACCATAGCGAAGGCTGTGTTCAGACAAGACATATTTTACACTGCCATTCTTCCTCTGTGTAGACATAGCTGAACACAAATAATAAATTCCACTCCCTTTTCCACTTTTACCTTATTTTTTTCTGATGTTGCCCTGAGCGATGCAGCTCAATACTTGTTGGTTGCTGCTGCACCTCACACATGCCTTTGCTGGGTTTGCATTCCAGTTCAATATATTATATTGTTTGTTCCTCCAGGCCATTCCATGAGCAATACCACACTGGGAATCGATCAGATGGGAAAATCCAGCTTCAAGGACAGGAAATTCAGCAAGTTCCAGCCTGCAGACGTTCCTTGCAACCTTGTCACTCGGATGGTGCTCCTGATGGGAGCATGGATGGCTTCTCCCTGTTATCACCATAAATGGTGCAAACCCAAGGTATTTCTGTGTTTTACCATCCTTGAACCTCTTTCTTTTTCCTCCTTGAATAAGCCGGAGAACTTTGAACCCTGACTGGAGTCAACACCTCCCTTTAAAGAGCCAGAGAAGTGAAGGCAGAGTGCAAGAATCCTCGTAAAGTTAGTGTTATCAGGCACTGAACACCCGGAGGGCTCCAAAGGATATCCGTGTGTCTCACTTGCTCCTTCCACTGTCACTACTGCAGTGAGACAATACCGGGTCACGGGTACAGAGAGGGGACTTGCCATGTCACAAAGCCTTTTACCTGTTTGTAGAGCTTTGTAGCAGGAAAGGATATATTAGGGCCCAGCATAACAATTTAACAAGGATTGATGCATAATGGATTTATCCAGAAACATGATGCTGTCTGTGTAAAGTACGTGTTTTATTTAACTACTAGAACTTCTTCCAAACTTGTTTATTGATCCCACTAGAAATAGCTGTTTTTAAAAGAAGTGATAATGAGTAGATGGAAGAACAGCGAAGAGTTCTTACCAAGCTGATGTTACCTGGCTGCCTTGGTCACTGATCATACCAGGCCCCATGGGAAAGTGATAGACTTAATTAACCCAAAGCTCCCAGTGGACCTTGCAAGTCTCACACTGTTTTCCAGGCAATAAACAGATACATCAAAGGGACTTTGTTATATAATGAGAGCCTGCAGCATGTTCAAAACTGTCCACAAGTGTGCATGTATAAGTACTCTGTGGTGCTTTGTGTATGCCAAGGAAGAGGAGAGTTGTTCCAGTCAGGCAGAACATTTGATGTTAAAATGAATCTTGAAATGTAGGAATTGCAATATTATCTGTAACAGGAATGTACTCTATACATCCATAATATGTGCACTTATTATGTATAATGAGTGTGCTTAGATAATAGAGTATTATTTAAATAATACGAATTCCCTTTACAATTGTTTCCTGAAGGTGATGTGATTTCTAGAGTCAGTCTAGAGGTGGTGTGTTCCCTGAAAAATTTTGCACTGCTTTGGGGCTACTCCAGAGCAGCTGAATCCCTACAGATATGTGTGCCATGGTAGCTCAGTTCCTACTCCTTTTTCCAAAGGGCTCTCCAAAGGATGGCTGCGGTTCTATTGTCCCTTATGCCAGGTATGAGCATGGTCTTTTCTCTGTATGTGTGGCAGCCTACAGTCCTTAGTGACTTATAGGGAGGACTCTAGTTTTAACTCAGAGACTCTGTATTCCTCACTTACATGTGCAAACAACACAGATGTGAGCTAAAGAGGTAAGTTTGGAGATGGAGAAAATTCACAACACTAGGAATGCTGGGTTTTTGTGTGATTCCAGAGGAAATATTGTCTCAAAAAAACCTCCTCAGCACAAAGTATTAGGGGTTGCTGCACATGGGGTGTTCGGGTGCACAATCCTCCATTCGGGTTAGTGATCAGGTTCCTGCTTGGACAGGGTTGTCAGAACTCCCAGGTCACCATCATTGCAAGAGTGAGGACATTAGCTGATGATGTCCTGGACAATGTCCAGGGAGGTAATTACACTCTGCTGCCAAACTTCTTCTCCGAATTTCAATCAGATGCAGCTTTTTCCACTATGTTAAACTGCTCTGTGCTCTGACTGCTAATAATCTGGAGTGGCTCATTTTATGTAGGCAGGGGACTACAGGCATTTACTGGAGTCCCCCCAGTCTGAAGGAGGACCATTTGTGAAAGGCAGTTTCCAACTGTTATTTAGAGGGTATGATAACAAAAGCCAGAAAATCATTGTTTTCACAGGGGCAGAGTTAATATTAACTGTTAGGAACATAGTCCTCATATCCAGTGGTTTTATCTTGAACATCCTTGTACTTGAAGTTTCTTTTATACTATAGCCCACAGAATCCCATGAAAATGTATCTTTGCCCTCCCAGTATGAGTAAGGCTTAAAAACATAGTCAAGTTCATGCCAGCAGTTCAAAAGCCAAATGCTAAATACAAAGAACCCCCTATTTATTACTACCTTAAAAATTGCATTCTAACCTCATAAGAGTGGTCCGTGACTTTTGAGTGCTTTAAACTGGTATGGGAGAGATTCCAGCTACACAAATGCAAGAAGTATTAATATGAATTACATTTTTAAAGTTGATTTTTTCAAATTGAAAGGAGCAAACACGTATCTGCAAAAGTGATGTTGAGAACTGATCACGTGAGATTCTGTAGGAGTGATGCTAAGTGATGAATAAAAATATAATTCACAGAAAACAGAGACTGGCAATGCATGTCTACTTTAATTTCAGTGAATTTTATTCAGAGTAGAGGGGAGGCTCCCTGTAATTAAAAGGCTTTGAAAAATAATGTGTATTGTTGTATTATACAGAAGGAAAAAGAGGAAAGACATGTTTTTATGTACAAAAATTTTACTACCAAATGGAAAACAAAGACCTGTCATCGCATAAATAAGACTTCTCTGAACCTGAGTAGGTTCTCTCCTCATTTGAATATGTTTCCTTGTACAGCTGGAGTATATTCACAAACAAAATTCCGGTGGAATTTCCCTTTTCAAAAGCTGGCAATGTTTAGCTGGATGCCTCTGCTACCTCACACACACTTGACATTGTGAGCCTATTCCTTATCTTCAGTCAAGAATTCAAGTACCAACATGCTTTACAGGCCTTTGTGGAACTGAAAGAACAGAAGAAGTATATAAACCAGGGTCCTTCCAGAAGCACATCACACAAATTTATGCCTCCTTCCTCTCTAAGAACAGATGAAGTGTGAGTTGAAGGTATATGAAAAAACAAACATACCAATCCAAAAAACCACTACACTACTAAAAAAAACCCCAGAACTGTACTAGAGCAGGCTTGGTGAGTCCTCACAAACTCCTGGCTTTTTGTACCCTATCCCTTAAAACTGCATGAATTCCTTTTTCTTATTTGTTCCTATTTTGTTTGTACCTAGTGTTGCAGCACTAACCTTACCTTAAGGCCAGAATTTAGGCTTTTCTTAGGAGCTGATGATACCAGATCATGCCTGCATGGCTCATCTGAATTTGCTCCATACTTTCTCCTGTAGATAAGTCTGGCAAGAGTACAGATAACATTTCAATTAGTATATTGGCTTCAGTCTTTGGAAGCAGGGAAAGATATTTAGAGATTAAAACCATCTTATTTTCCTGCAGAGCACTAGTCTTCATGCCACCCTTTCTATCTCTTGAATGTTGAATTTGCTTTTTCTTTAGCATTTGTATTCCTTGGGTGGCCTTGCGTTTTCCTCCTGAACTCAATCTATTTACAAAGAACAGTGTTTTCAAAGAGATATGTCTATTCAATACTAACAAAGCTCCTCTGGACTTGCATAAGTACTACTCAAAAGTAAATTTGGCTAATAGTCTATCACTAGGATTAATGTTATCCTTTAAAATAGCTACTGCAATTTGCTGTTGACAAGTAAGTCAGAGGTGGCCAAATAATTAAGTGGTTGCAAGTAGAATTAATGGAATGACCTAGAACAGCACCAAACGAAAAAATAGCAAAGACATACTCAATGTCTATCTCTCAATGGCTCTCTCTTTCCACACTCTGTTATGTCAGGTGTTTTAGTCCATGTCTTTTAGGCTTCTTCATGAATACAAGACACAACTGCTGCATGAGTTCAGCAAACACTCCCTGTGTACCACACTGATACCTAGAGGTAATGTGTCTGACTTGATGGATATGACACCGTTGTGTGCCTAAAAAGATCCAGACATATTCATTACAGTTGGTATTGTGATGGAACATCCAGTTATTACAGAGTGTTATTTGTACTCTTGGACTTGTTGCTCCTTATTTTTGTTGATGATGGAATGTTCTTAAGGGTGCCATTCCCTTTGAGCCCAGAGTTCACAAGTGATCATTGGCAGTGAACAACAGTTTCGTCCAGCAGCTGCTATCATGTCACAATATCCTTCCTAATTTAAGAATAGAAAGAAACATAGAATCACAGAATCGATTGGGTTGGAAAAGACCTCCGAGATCATGAAGTCCAAACCTTGGTCCAACTCCAGTCCCTTTACCAGATCATGGCACTCAGTGCCACGTCCAATCTCAGTTTAAAAACCTCCAGCGACGGTGAATCTCCCACCTCTCTGGGCAGGACATTCCAATGCCTGATTACTCTCTCTGTAAAGAATTTCGTTTTAATATCCAACCTAAACTTCCCCTGGCAGAGCTCAAGCCCGTGCCCCCTTGTCCTGTTGCTGACTGCCTGGGAGAAGAGACCAACCCTTGCCTGGCTATAACCTCCCTTCAGGTAGTTACAGAGAGTGATGAGGTCACCTCTAAGCCTCCTCTTCTCCACACTAAACAACCCCAGCTCCCTCAGCCTCTCCCCATAGCACTTGTGTTCTAGTCCCTTCACCAGCCTTGTTGCTCTTCTCTGGACCCGCTCCAGCACCTCAATATCTTTCCTGAACTGAGGGGCCCAGAACTGAACACAACACTCAAGGTGTGGCCTCACCAATGCAGAGTACAGGGGAAGGATCATTTCCCTGGTCCTGCTGGCCATGCTATTTTTGATACAGGCCAGG
>VWZG01002276.1:140425-205045 GCA_013396735.1 Grallaria varia
GCTTGGCAAGCTCTGCTGCCAGCTCCCTTATCACCCTAGGATGGATCCCGTCTGGTCCCATAGACTTGTGAGGATCCAGATGGCTCAGCAAGTCACTATTTCCTCCTGGAATACAAGGGGGCTATTTGGCTTGCTATCTCTGTCTACCAGCTCCAGAGGCCAGTTGTCCTGAGGGCCACCTGTCTTGCTGGTAAAAACTGAGGCAAAGTAGGTGTTCAGTACCTCAGCCTTCTCCTCATCTTTGTTAACTGTATTTCCCTCCAAGTCCAACAGAGAATGGAGGTTTTTCTTGCCCCTCCTTTTGTTATTAATGTATTTATAGAAGGACTTTTTGTTATCCCTAACAGAATTGGCCAGACTTCACTGTTTGCAGCAATGCTTGAAATGATTTTTTTCTTTAGGCATGTTCTCACTAGTTTAAACGTTCTCATTACTGCAACCAACTATGATGAGTTACTGCTCATCACAGTCACCTCATTTCATCAGCCAGTTGCAGGTGTGCAAGAGAGTACAACATATCTGATGTTTGTTAGAAAGATCTTTGGACTAGACAGTTTTATGGTCCTATTTTCTCTCCTTTATTTGGGGTAGTGGCATTTCTAAATGTCTCTGGTGGTCAGAAGTCCATCAACATGCCCTTAAACATGACCTCTGAATGCTGAATGTCATAAGAAAAGATATTTTCATGGAACCTGGCAGTCTTTGGATTTGATCCATCATTTGATGAGTTAGAGGAAGCTGAATTATGCTTCTGAGCTCTGATGGAGGATGTGTAGTGCTTTTTCTACTGTGTTCCATTCAGTCATATGGTACTAAATCACCAAACAGACATATGGCTGGTGCACAGAAAACAACAAATAACAGGCACAATCTGAGCAGTGCAGTGCATTGCAGACCATTCGGGAGCCTCAGGGGCTCTACACTGGAGGTATGAAAGAAATCTCCTTTGAAAATCATTGTAGAAAAACAATTACCAGTGCTCCTTTTGTACCAAGTTGATTTATTGCACATTGGATATGCATCTGTCTGGCAACAAGCAGGACACATGAGCAATGTTTTCTTTGCTCTTTCCAGAATCCAGCTTGCTTCACTGAGAGGAGGCTTCTCACTGAGATATTAATAGGCAGTGAAGTCTGTCTGATGAAGAGACCATTACTGATGAGCTTCCAGGTAAGATTCAACTTGGAAAAAAGAGTTAAAAAAGAATCCAAAATTCCCGTATCTCTTTTGTGGTCAGCATCTCAAAATCCATCAGCAATGGATTCAGCAAATGAAACAACCCAGCAATCACAGGCATTGCTGTGAGTAGACCTTTAAAATGCACATGCAGCTACTTCAATTTCCTGCACAATTCAAAAAGTTTCACGTCTTCTACATCCACACTGAAATCACTGAAATCTGTATGTTGCAAGAAATAACTTCCTTGGCCTCACTGTTGATACAGATTTCTAGACTATGCTGAGAGCTGAGCAGGTCTGCAGTATTTATCCTGCCTTGGGGCAAAACACCACACTCCAAGGAAGATCCCACAGATGGAGGTAAGTCCCTTTCAAATGCTGAACTTTACTTGTGCTTCCACTGCAGGGAAGACATGAATTCAGGTTAAATGCTGTTGGAATACCTCATGGTTATCACAAAGCCGTACAAATGAAAAAAGCAGCCTTTGCCCAAATTTTTAAAAAAATCTAAAAGCAGCAATAATATAACAATAGAATCAAGTAATGGTACCAGTTGCTAGACAATTTGTTTAGTGGCCATTCATATGGATCAAATGTGGAATGAAATATTCAAAGAGCCATGCCTTAGACTTCAGTTTACTCAAAAGCCAACAATTATTCACTGCTCATTCATTATATATCATCTGGTAATGAAGAAAGATGAAGTGCCTCGGGATAAATGAGGGACATGTTTGCAAGGAAACAAGTATTTGCAGTGCTTGGTTACAAGCAGCAGTACAGAGTACCCTCATGGGGAAAGTTGTTGGTGTTTTGGATCAGCAGCAGCAAGTCTGGGGACAGGAATAAGATGGGATACAACGAACAGCAGCAGCAGAGCAACAGCAAAGGTCATGGGTGGTGTTGCAAGGCCTTAGCTCACCAGCAACCCTGCACAGGCATTCTCAACCACAAGGACTGTATGAGGATGGTGAGTACCTTGCTTGCTAGTAACAGAGCATAAACCTGTTACAATAAAAACTATGGAGAGAGGGCAAAGAGAGCTGTGTTACAGCTTTATTTTCCTTTGAGGAAATAAACTGTAAGACCAGTGCACATGGCTTTGCTTGAACTTTCTCTTTTTTCATCAAGGAATGTAGTCCTGGATCTCTTGAGGACTACAGACATTCGCCTAGGATTCTGGACACCTAGTAGTTTAAACATAGCTGAGGGAAAAGAGCACATGCATATATGTTATTAAATTTTGGACATACTGGTGTCATTTCATGTACCATCTCAACCATGATAAAGGGTGGTATTCTTTTTAGAAGGAACAGAGGAAGTGACAGTGACAAGCTTGCAGCAGCTTTAGGAGTGTGTGACACCACGGCTAATCTTATCTGTGCTACTTGCAGCTTAGACACGTGCCTTTGATGCGTGCTATTGTCCAAGGTCCTACAGGTCGCAGATTGAGTTTCTGTTATTGCTGTGCTATTTCATTGATATACTTACCCAAAATAACCCCATGGCTTACAAGCAGCATATTGTCCACAGAATCTGCTGATTGCAGAAAATAAAAAAATTAAAACTGAAGCTGACAGGTCAAAATCCAACATTAAATAGCCTTTGCTTGTTCAGTACAATTGCTAGGAAAAGAGCTTTTACCTGAGGCTATCTTGTCAATTTTACAGGCAGGAACACCCCATGAAACAATGTTTCTATAGGGAATAGTTTGTTCTGTTTCAGTTGGTAACAGGAGCTGCAGTTTTGTTGAGACCTGTGTTAAAATACTATATCCATGACAGGGAAATTTATTATTATAAAATTAAAAGTTCTTTATTATGCTAGTCTGTCATCATAATTAGTAATGCGTGTATATTACCAATATGCATTATTTCATTCAAAAACTGAATTTTGTTTTAAATTCATTCCATCTGCTGAGCATGAAAAAAAAATTGGGTGCTGGGAGGGCTTTGCTGGCTGCTAAGTGGGCAAGCAGTCCGAGAAGCTGACTCTCCTCTGACTACAGCTTCAGCTGCAGCGTGCATGGGAAAACCATCCAGAGATTTCAGAGATTACGTAGTTTTTACCAAGCATTGACCTTTCCTAAGGTAGTCAAAAATCCTGGCAATCACACCAGGAAAAAAAAAAATCACTACCGCCAATGATGCATCATATTTCTTCACTTCTCCTAGAGCTTTTATTTCTTAGAAATGCTGGCTTTCTGGTGACAGGGTTCCCATCCAGTCACTGAGGGATTTTTTCCAGCCGTGTTCCTGGTCCCCTTTCCTCAGGTATGAGATGCTTGAGCAGGTCCAGGAAATGGCTGATGCTCTCCTTCCCTTGAGCAGCCTTCCACTGCCGGCACTGCTCTTTGCAATGGTGTCCATCGGGACTTCTGGCACACCCTGGGCTGGACATTGAGGATGCTGCTCTATCCACGTGCAAGGGGGCTGGGCCGTTTCCTGGGTGGACTCAGAACTGGGGACAAAGCAGCACAAAAGGCTGGGTTCTGTCTCGGCAATGATTAACGAAAATATCCCTGTCCATGCCAGCCACAGTTTTAACTGAATTCAGGTAGTAACAACAGCCTTATCTCTGGCTGGGAATGTTTTTCAACAGACTCTTCTGTGGGTTCACTGACCAAGAGGTGCCTGTGAACTCATGGGACGGCCCAGGCACTTTCTGCTTTTGCTGCCATCAATGTTTAGTACCACTCACCTACTGCTGAAAATAGTACAGGGGAAGATCTATTAATAATTTCCTATTCACTTTTAATTTACTACTTCAAGCTTTATTATGTCATGACCACAGTACCCTTTCCTGAGGTAATTGAAGGTTATGTCAGTGAAAAAAGTGCCATTTTAAGAAAGGCAGACATATATTTCTGCTGTGGGACTGTATAATTTCTGACATTGTAATTAAAAAGCAATTGCATTTGCACTGACACAATTTGTCATGCTGTACATCCCAGATCAAAATCAGTCATCTCCCAATAAATTATCTCTGCCACTTTAAGATAATATTGTAAGACTGTGTACACAAGCAGTCCAAGCCAAAAGAACATGGAATATTAAATGATTTTGCTCCTTTTCTTTGAAATGTTGATCATTTCTTTTTGGCTTCAGTGTTGAGTTATATCCCACAGCCCACATGCTTGTGCCTTCCATCTAGTTTACTTATGGGAATTTCTGTTTTACTGGAGGGCTGATTAGAAACTAGGCATAAACAGGAAAAATAAGTGGAATTATGGCCTGATGGAACACGTGTGGCCCTTGAACAGGGGTGGGGAGTTAAAGAGGGCTATAAAGCATCGTCAAGTCTACAGCTATGTTTCCATGACTTCTATGCTTAAATTTAGTATTCAGATTAGGAAGTAACTCAGACATTGGTAAAGAGGTCTTTAACTTGCCAGGATTGTGATAGAGATATGTTGATGCTCTTGAGAGACTCTGGCTTTCAGGAAAGCTAGTAAGTAAAGCTTGATACACATAATTTGTAGGGATATTAGTATGCAGAAATTCTTTTTCTCAAGACGGTTGGAGAGACAAAATGTCTGGATTAGAAAAAAAAAAAAAGATCAACTTGTTACAGTTCTGTTAACCTAGAATGTTTGGGCTAATAATTAAAGGTAAAGGTTATTTTGTAATCAATTAACCATGGCCAAATGATAAGAAAATATTCTGGTGTAAGTTTGAAAAAACCTTGGCCTCTGTAATGCATTAATTGATGCCATGATGTTACATTATGAAAAATAATGTGTGAAACACATTAAATGAAAGTGAAACTTGAAAGGTTCCTTGAAACACCCCTGCAAAGGAGTATTTTGACCACAATCTCTACCCACTTATTCTGGTTACAGCTGAGTTGGTTTTAAGTAGCAGAGAATCCACCTCGCAACTTTGCCCCAGCAAACTCATGAATACTTTCTGTAATCATTTTATTTTAACTCATTAGTGATAAAGGCAATAAAAGTAGGGACTGAATTTCAGTCTGTCTGTGTCAGTCTAATACAATAGTCAACATGCCACAGAGGATAGAAGATGTCCTTTGCACTACAAGAATAATAATGGGAGAGGGTGAAGTAAAAAGTCACAGATTCTAGCAAATGTATCATCCTGAAATATTTACAAAGGTTGATCTCTTAAATTATCCCCCAAAAAAGAGAATGAGAAGTGTCTGGATTAAGAATTCCTTTCAGCAAAAGCTGCCCTTTCCCACAAGAGAAATTATATTTAACACAGGATACAAGAAGAATTCGTTAGAACCCAGCTATAGAATCATAGAATGAATCATAGAATCACCTGGGATGGAAGAGACCTTAAAGATCAACCAGTTTCAGCTCCCATGCCACGGGCAGGGACACCTGGTACTAGAACAGGTTGCTCAGAGTGCCATCCAACCTGGCCAATATAGACAAACAACACATCGATTCCCAGTAATGGTGCAAGGCAAATGCTGAAGCAACTGCGTTGGAAAGAGCGGCTGCATCGCCTCGTGTTACCAGAGAGCCTGAGGCTACTGCCTCTCTGCAAAGGTGATGTTAGCATAAAGCACAGTCTGAGGACACAGTAGAGGCACGACACGGGGTGAAACTAAAAAGCTGCAGTATTTGTAAGAACAGATGAGATTTTATGATAAACCTCAGGACCTTAAAATTGTAAAATACCAGCTTACTGCTCCACCCACTCAGGCAGGAATTGCCCAGTGTCGCACAGCAAGTCCTTAGTAGCTCTAGAAATTAATCCCTGGGCATTCAATAGAGCTACAGCTCAAAGAAAACATATAGTTGATTAATGAAAAAAAGATTCAGGCATCCCAGGACCTGCTTAAACTCACCAAGCCATACGTTATTATTTTAGTACATGTGAAACAGACCCATATATGAGGTATCAACAGTGTCTGATATGACTTATGAAATCTATGAATGTCTGACAAGAAATTGCAGAAACTGTATTTGTCTTCCTGCTTCCTATTTTAGTACTATTTTTAGTATAAGGAATGAGCTATTATCCATGTTATGATTTTGTTTATTTCTATAACTTATCTGTGTCTAGACCACTTCTTAGTCTTTTCTTAATGTTTCCCTACTGTAAACCAAACACACAGCCACATACTGATATTGTTGAAGGTCTGACTTGGGGCAGCAAAGCTGGTTCCTTCTGGGCACCTAAAGTTGTATGCAGCATATTATAGCACAGTTATGGCCCTATATAAAGCCTCATCATCAAGAAGTTTATCATCTATACTAGTGCAGCTTCGACTGAATGTTTAGCGAATTGTACATCCCCTCTGTGTTTGACCCACACAGAACATAATTTTCCTTGATGTTCTCAGACAAGAGGTCTTGTGTTCATCCCCCAAAGATTCAGACCTCAGCTGCCAGAGTTCGCAGGTCTAATTGCAATGCAGTGCTATTGATTTGATTAGTATTTCAAGAATAGTAGGAACGGAAAAATGTTTTTTTCCCCAGAGTTTGTTGCAGTCCTTTGCAAACCATTTGTGTAACTTCGCTATGACCAATTTCTGGATTTTCAATTCCATTGAGAGAGAAAAAAAACCACTTAAACTACCTTTTAAAAGACGTTACTATAATTTTCACCGGTTGCATTTTTACTCTAGGCAATAGGAAAGATACTGTAAGATTTTTTTCCCATGGTTGCATCAGGCAATTTTGGCTGTGCTTCTGTAATTAAATTGGCAAAAAAGCCAAAAATATAAGCAAGTATGGCATGTGCACCAGAAGAAAACATTAAAGCAAATGTGGTTGTAGTTTTGGAAATTCGGGAAGTCAACAGAAAACAACACATGAAACAGTCAGCAGATGAATAACTTTTTTTTTCTCTAGCAGAACGCAGATTTTCTAATTGACTGCATTTGATACGCTTGAAAGACTTCATTATCACACAGTCAGTTCCTGAAATAGTAAGCAGATTTTTTTAACTGTGGCTTTAGATACTCAGAAAATGGATTGTGACATTTTAATTTTCAAATATTTGATGAAAACCTTTCATGTACTGTATGTGAGAGGATGATTAGATGCCCTTTTCTGTTTTAGAATATTTCTCACAGTGAAATTGTTTGAGATTCATTTTATGCAACTTTAGCCACCTGGATGCTACTTTTATAAATTTGAGATAATAATTTAGGCAACTTTCATAGTGAGTGGAGAGAGATGAGAAGCTTCTGCTGGAGTGCATGCCACCCATGCTGTCCTACCCTCTTTACTGCAGAGCAGGATAAAAGTCTGTGCAATCAGGTGACTAATCTTAAATAACATGAATCCTGTCTAAAACATTTAGTATGGATTTTAACCCTCTGCTCCACTTTCCCTCAGTGCATACCCAAATCCCAGCAGTGAAATGGATCAGGGCTAAGTAGTTGTATTGCTGTGAAATGCGGTGGTGTGGAGCAGATGCTGTGAAATGTGCTTTTTGGGTCTTCTGATTTGGGCAAGCAAGAAAGGAGGAACAGTGAGCAGGCAGCTGCCCTCTCCCACTCCACCATGCAGTGGCAAAAATAAATATACACTTCAAACAAAAAACTTCTTTTTTTTTTTTTCAGTTAGATATAAGATCCTTTTTTCTTTTTCCTAAGCATGGAAAAAAACCCCCATTATTCCAGACCATTTGCCTTTCTTGGTTCATCAAGAATGTCATGAAACATTTCTGTTGGCAAAGCAAGACAAAGGAGCAAATCTGGGTCTGCATAAGCCTGCACAGCTCTCTGTGGCTCTGTCAAACACTGAATTCAGCCCTTTGGCTTTGAGGGCAGGTAGATATACACTCCACAGCCCTAAGTATGTAGGCAGTATGTTCCTTATGATCCAACCACATAGCTAGATCTTTTCTGTATCTATTTCTTCTGCTACTGCAATCCCTGTTGCATTTACTTTGGTTTTGCTTCTGCCATTTAGGCATACTATTTGTTTTTCATCCTTTCACCAGCCTTCATGCTTTACATGCAAAGCATTTTCTTTGGATTAGCCAGTGCATTACTCCTTTCAAGCTATTTAATAGAAAGTACCAGCCACTTATTACATTTTTTGTCTTAAGCCTGTAAATGATATTGCTGTTAAGAGAGTTTCTGAGGTGCATCCTGTTTGCAGGTTTCCCGCGTGAAGGCTTGCTAATCTCATTTTTCTATTCATTACATTTTCTATTCTTCCTCTTTTACATAAGACAACGTCTGAGGGTTTTGAGTATCAGAGAGTCTTCCCAGATACATACAAGAAGGGTAACCCAAATAAAGCAAGGGGAAGCTTCTGCCTCATACTGACAGACTGCAGTGCTGTCACTATGTCGAGTTCCATCCAAAGCCATTCCCCTACTGCCAGTGCCCAGGAGAATCCAGACACACTGCAGAGTATGATGCCAAACATAAAAACAAAATCAAGACTCCTCCAAAGACTTTTCCTCATAGATTATAGTACAGTGTTCAAGGACAGGTTAGAGAGGTCTTTGAGCATCCTGGTCTAGTGGAAGGTGTTCCTGCCCATAGCAGGGAGGTTTGGAACTACATGATCTTTAGGTCCCTTCCAATCCAAACTATTCGATACTTATATGAAATCAAATACAAGGCCAAGTGATGGCTATCAGGGAGAACAAGTATTTCTGTATTTCATTTGTTACCTGATCTCATCAGTTTAATAATTGCAGGCTCTTGTCACGTTAAGTGCATCAAAGGCTGAGGGAGCTGCAGTGCTGTCATAATAGGGTCGTAGAAGGAGCTTTCCCAGTGCTGTGTGGTTCTGGGAGTGCACAACATTGTTATCACCTTATCACACAGTAACTCAGATTCCTCTCATGTTTCTGAGCAGTGCTCTTTGGTAGTGTTTGCTGTGGGCCTGGGACACAAGCCAGCTCATTTACCTTGAAAAAATTATGACAGTTAGCTTGCTCACACTGAAAATGTATTTTCATAACCCAAACTTTTCCAAACTATATTAAGAAACATTTCTTTTCTGCAGTGGGAAAAATGTATAGACTGTTTTTCCTTTTATTTAGTTCTCTGTGAACTTGGGACAGTTGGTATTGGTTTGGGAGGTTTTTTGGTTCATAAATTTTCAGCAGAGCAATAGGATTTGGAAGTATACTTGGCTGGTAGGGCATGTCTGCACAGCACTTCAAATGTGTGATCATGCATAAGGAAAATGCTTGTTGGAAAAGAGCTCACTCATGTTCTGCCATGTACATAATCCAAGCAGCACAGACTTGCCAGCCACCTCTGCTACAAAGCCACCATTCACCCCAGCACAGCTGCCCACATTGTCTGCACCTCAGCTTCCAAAAGCACAGTTTGCTTCTTAGCATCTTACTACTTGACCACCGAAAAGAACAATTATCTTTCTTAACTATTATGACCAAGAACAACATATATATATATATATATATATATATATATGTCTGTTTTCAAGACAAAGACTCAGGATGTTTCACTTCCATCCATCTACAAAGACAATGACTTCTCCATATCAGATGGAGAGCACAGTCTGGGGAGGATGCACTCCGTTATCTCTGCATTCTTTCCAGGGCAAGTATATGTAGTGTTTCATACGTTGAATGAATTTCTGAGTTAATTTTAGGACGTGGATGATTGTGATCTTCTGAGAATCTTCAGAACTTTCTGATGTTAAGTAGAATGTGAAACTGAATTAACAACATTTGACATCAGCAATTTTATTATAGATCTTGATTTTACAATCAACATTTTATATTACAACAGAAGAGGTACAAAAGTGAGCATGAAGACAAACTCTTGACCAATAGTCAGAAATAACCTATTTGAAAGTATTGGTATGTGTCTGTGTTGATGCCTCTAGGTAGTTACATAACAGAGTGCAAATAAAAATAAGTATCAATTAATGTAAAAATTATGGGTGAGGTCTTTGGTGTGGTCCAGCCATGCCCAGTGCAGGTCCTCTATTGCTCTTGCAGAGGTTTATGTAGAGATGCTTGTAATTACACCAGCCTGTGTAGCTCCATAGCATGCTTTGCGCTCTGGGTAGTCACTAAAACATGTGGCATGATAACCTTCTGCCTGTGGGATCATGGAAGCCTCAGTCTGCCCAATGGATTGGCAGCTGCTGCTTACACTGGCACCTCAGCACCTAGGAGTATTTCTGCCACAAAGCCTGCTCTGCTCTCTTAGCGTCACTGGCACTGCACAACTGTGGCCACAAACTGGCCTCAGGTATTTTTTTTCTTATAAACACTGCATTTGACTACATGTATGAGACTGGTAAAATAGAAATCAAAGGAAATCAATGAAATCTGCTGTTTCAGTGTACTACAGTGCATCCGCGCTTGTGAATTATACACCACAAGGCATTGCCTTCCACCTCAGAAACTGAGGTCAAGAGAGACTCCTTATTGTGGCAACTGTTTGATGTTTGTTTCTATTCCAGTGGATGCCCAAGTTGTGGCCTGAGGGACCTTTTATGAAAGTTGTAAGGCTTGCACTTACTGCTATATTAAGAACAAAATGTAATTTGAACTGCTGTGGTGTTTCCAGTAGGATTTAATGGGGCTATCTTAGTCAGTCTCGCTATTTTCTCATCCAGCTACACACTCAGCAGTTCTTACAGGTGCTGGCAATCCTTTGAGTGGTTTCTGGTCTTTTCTTGGCTCAGCTCAGCCCAGCCGTCTCCCCACCAGCTGCTTACTGCAATACCCATTAAAAGGTTAAGAACCACTCTACCTCTTCCACTGCTTTCTTTAGGTGCTCAAAGGTGCCACAGTCCTGGGAGAGACATGATTAATACCATGTGGCAGTAGGCAGTGCTCCCCTCTGAGGAATGTGATGTGTAGCATGCCCTAGTCATTTCCCACCCAGCCTTCCAGCAGGGAGGAAGCTGAATGCCAATGTGGGCAAGTTCTGCCTCTGCTGGGAAGTGTCTTTCTTCGCTGTGGATGCCCCAGGGAATCCCTGCTCTCTGCCTCCAGGGAGCTGTACAGGAGGGAGCGAAGTAGGGCAAAGCATCTGCCCTCAATTGCTGAACATGGCCCCAGCCCTTCTGAAATAGTATATTTGAAAGCGTGTGTGTACAGTATCACACTTTAAGTATCATCTCCTGCTATTTGCCTGTTAGTATCACAGCAAGGATTTCTGGTTACGGACTCGGTACACACCACGCTACTATTTATCGCTCTAAGCTACGCAGCCACGTCTTTTCCAGCTTTACACACAAATGATGGAATTCTTCAGTGCAGGGGCCCCCCTTTCACAGAACTGCCGTGCTGTTGGTGCAAAGTCTGCAGTCCGTGTGGTCAGGGTTATGCACGCACTGAAGGAGCTGAACCGGCCTGAGATAAGACACAAAAACACACAAATATTTAGTAACCATCTTGCAAGGACAACAGAGTAACTTCACAGTTACTAAAAGCAATGTGAAAGTCAAAGTGCATGTTACACCTGTGCTTATCAAGCAGATGTCTTTTCTTAGGGTAATTCTTTTTGATCTTGCTGTAGAAATGTAACTTTGGTGTCTATGGGGACAAGACCAAGTCGGTACAAAACAAAGTAGTATGTGACCTTGCTGCAATATCAAAAATAATTATGAAAAACAAGTAAGATACCTTGCATGAGTGTGTCAGGCTTCCTCTTGTGCCAAGCCATGAGGGATCTAAGCTACTACATATTTCCTTTCCCTTCCTGGCCCCTTGGCTTATTTCATTGTAATCTGAAATAATCTGTACCTACTTACAGGTCCTGGGAGTATCTGTTAAAGGCTACATTTGCTCAAAGAGAAAGCGAGCACACAATTTGG
This sequence comes from Grallaria varia, assembly GCA_013396735.1. Classification (NCBI taxonomy): domain Eukaryota; kingdom Metazoa; phylum Chordata; class Aves; order Passeriformes; family Formicariidae; genus Grallaria; species Grallaria varia. The sequence continues at coordinate 152,348 of VWZG01002276.1, forward strand.
CAGATTTTTGCATCACACCAGTGATAATTTTTTCACAACGTGCAGAGCACCCACTGATCAGGTTCAGCAATAACCAGAGCTGAGGTTTTGCTGGCACTTTTCCTCCTGTCAGCAGAGATTTTAAACTTGATCACTTGATGGTCGCTGTGGCCAAGATGGCCATCAATCTCCACTTTGCTCATGAGATCCACTCTGTTGACAAGCAGCAGGTCAAGGAGGGGATCTTTCTGAGTCGGCTCCCTTAGGACCTGTTATGACGGGGTAACTGACCCAGCTGTCAAGGGAAGCCTGTTGATGTAATCTTTTTGGATTTCAGTAAAGTTTTTGATACTGCCTCTCATAGGATCCTTCTGGACAAAATGTCCAGCCCACAGCTGGATAAACACATCATGTGGTGGGTGAGCAATTGACTCATGGGTTGAGCACAGAGAGCAACAGTGAATGGGGTGCCATCAGACTGGCCACCTTCACTAGTGGGGTTCCACAGGGCTCCATCTTGGGCCCTCTGCTCTTCATCATCTTTATCAATGACTTGCATGCAGAACTGGAAGGGATACTGAGCAAGTCTGCAGATGGCACAAAACCGGGGGGAGCTGCTGACTCCCTCAAAGGCAGGAAGGCCCTGCAGAGAGACCTCATTAATTACTGGACTGGGCAATCACCGACCACAGAAAGTTCAAAGACAGAAAGTGCCGAATTCTGCACCTGGGATGGGACAACCCTGGCTGTTTGTATAGACTGGGGAATGAGATGCTGGAAAGCAGTGCTGTGGAAAGGGACCTGGGTGTCCTGGTGGATGGCAAGCTGAATCTGAGCCAGCAGTGCCCTGGCAGCCAGGAGGGCCAACCCTGTCCTGGGGGGCATCAGGCAGAGCATCACCAGCTGGGTGAGGGAGGGGATTGTCCCACTCTGCTCTGCATTGGGGCGGCCTCACCTTGAATATTGTGCGCAGTTTTGGGCACCACAATATAGGAAAGATATTAAGCCGTTAGAGAGCGTCCAAAAGAGGGCAATGAAGATGGCAAAGGGCCTTTAGTGAAAGCCGCATGAGGAGTGGCTGAGGGCACTTGGTCTGTTCAGCCTGGAGAAGAGGAGAATGAGGGGAGACCTGACTGAAGCTACAACTTCCTTGGGAGGAGAAGAGGAGGGGCAGGCACTGATCTCTTCTCTGTGGTGACCAGTCACAGGATGTGAGGAAATGGCCTGAAGTTGTGTCAGGGGAGGTTTAGGTTGGATAATAGAAAAAGATTCTTTACCCAAATAGTGGTTGGGCACTGGAACAGGCTCCCCAGGGCAGTGGTCACAGCACCAAACCTGACAGAGTTCAGGAAGTGTTTCAACAATACTCTCAGGCACATGGTGTGACTCTTGGGGATGGTCTTGTGCAGGGCCAGCAGTTGAATTCGATAATCCTTGTAGGTCCCTTCCAACTCAGCATATTCTGTGATTCTGTCATTCTGTAATACCTAAATAGGAATATATTGCTCTGCCTTCAGAATTAAAGTCCTATCACTTGTCTCCTTTGCAGACCAATTTTGCCTTCCTTAAAACCAGTCACAAACTCAGTAGCTTATAGAAATGCGTGTTTACTTTGGAAATGTTCTTATGCAAGTCTGAGTCCTTGACACCAAAAAGCTGTTGCTGACAGATAAGATATGAGTAATATTGAAACTCTTCTGCTTTTCTAGTATCTCTGAAGAACAATATTGCTCTCTGTGAAGGTCTCGGAACCCACACAGAATCACAGACTTTGTATTTCCTCAACACGTAAATGGAAACTTCAGGCAAGTCAGGACTTTGGCTGCTGTTCCCCAGACTCCTGGTTTTTTCTCCTGAAAATATTATAGTATTTAGTAAAGCTTATCATGTCTCACGCCTCATTCTCCGACAAAGCAGATGGACAGAAAGCAAATTCCAACTATAGCGAAGGAAGTAAGGGCTATCCTTGGCGTCCTGCATTATCTGTACGCAGCAGGGAGGAAAGCTGCCTATTTGGTTCTGATTATTTTAGGCAAAAACCTGGGCAGATGAAAATCTGGAGACTAAATTGGTCCCTTCCTGAAAGCAACTGAACATTCTCAATGGGAAGTGCAGGACAGAGAGCAAGTCTCAGACCCAGTCAGCACAAGGGCTGCAGCCCAGGTGGAAACCCCTGAGAAGGACACAGCTATGTTGGAGGGATGTCACGGCAGTAAGGGGGAAGTCTACTTTTGTTTCTTTTAAACCTATATTAAGTCAAGAGATAGATGCAGTTATTAATTTTATGTTAGAAGGTTGTCACCAATTAGAGCAGATAATTACCTGTAATTGTCTTCGCAGATGATTCTAATGTTTCGCTCTTCTAAAATGCTTTTCAACCTCTGAATGGAATGACCTGAGCAGGATTCACTGCAAAGACAAGACTTCCATTACTTGTGTTCTTTGTGTGTATGAAAAGCTCAGCTGAATTTCACACCATGGCACTGCTTTATTACAGGTAAGATTCTTTAAAGGCTTCTTTGCTAATGTGCTGTAAAGTCCATTGGGTTTGTGGAGATTTGGCTATGACTGGGCCTTTGCTGGTAGAAACTGTGTGATGATCAGCTGTGAATCTTGCACGAGAACTCTGTGCAGGAAGACATCTCTGAACAAGAACTCAGAAAGGCTCAGATGTGATTTGAGGTCACTGTTCTGGTATCAGTAATTCCATGGTAAACATTTAAACTATAGATTTGTTAGTAAAAATCACAAAATCATTTAGGTTGGCAGGGACTGCTTGAGATTATAGAATTAGTTGAATTAATATTAGCTAGAGCAGTTTCCCAGGACCCAGTTAGGTTTTGAGCATGTCCACAGATGAAGACTCTACAGCATCTCTGAGAAACCTGTTCCAGCATTCAGAATTATTTTCTCAAAAATGGCTGTGTTTGGCATAATTATACTATTCCTTTGGACAAACATATTTTCCAGCTCTTCACCCTTGCAAACACAGGCTGCTCTCTGACTTCAGTGCTGCACCCATAGCAAAGATCTGTAGAGCTCAGTGGGGTTGAAAGGATTTGAAGGTCATGGGACCTCTTGAAAACAAGGAAAATGTCATCATGTCTTAGCCACAACTGTTCATCAGTACCTGTATAAAAACCCTAAAGAAAACAAAAAACTTTACTCTTTCCATTAAAGTAAGCAGTTCAAGAGGGTAAATGTAGAGCAGGTTTCATGAGTTTAAGACAGTGTCACTGTCAGACCTGGGCTGTACTCTCTGCCTTCCACACACTGCTCGTCATTGTGTGACTTACCTTTGAGGTCCACCGATGTCATGCATAAGCCAAATGTGTACTTCAGAGACTTTATCTGGATTTAGGTTAAAGACCTCAATACTTCCAAAGATGCTGTAAGAATGGAACATGAAACAGCAAAACATTCTTAGTTATCTGAGAAAGAGGTATAGAGTATGCTCCCCAAATATTAGTGCTTATTAGTGCTGCTATTATTCTCAGTGAAAGAACATATCTCACCAATGGATTTTCACAGACTATTTATTTGTCTTATGGTAAAATATTTTCTCCTCATTCTTATTTCACTTTCAGAAGAACTTCTGAAACTGTATGCAGACAGAAACAAGCTGAAGTTTTGCCATTTTTAGTGCCTCTTCACTTGTTCATTTTCTTGGCTATTGATTTGGTTTGGTGCCAGGGAAATGAATGTGGCTGTTCCCCCAACTAGCTTATTTTTCATCTTTCAATATTATTCCAGACTGCACTTCCAGCCAGGTAACCCAAGGATGAACAGTCTTGGGTTAAAATCCAGAGTAAAATCCAGTCCGTGCCATGAACACTTAGAAATGTGTCACTCACATTTATTGAATAAATAAACTGTACAATAAAGGTACTTTTTGCAGTAAGAACACACTGGATACCCCACTCACACACTCTCTGTAGGATTGTAATTACAGTCACTGTATAGAAGGAGTTAAGTGAATTAGCTCTACAACAGCCAGTGGTTTAGACCCCTTATGAGTTTACCAAAATCCATTCTGCACCAGGACTCGCTGGCAAAGGCACCCTCCCCAGCATGCAGGCCCCACAGAAATAAGGGTGGTTGCACACTGACTGAATACCTGCTGTTTCTGAAAGCTCCAGCTTCTATTGATCCATTGAGCATCACTTGAACCACACCACATGCTGCTTCTGCAAACTGAACAAAACCAATGGACATTACACTCTGATACTCCACCAGTGCCACATCAGACTTGGGGCTGGTAGAAATTACTGTAACTTGGTCAATGTCCTCAGAACTGTCTAATACAAGTAGAGGATCTGGCAAATATTTTTGCAGAAAAAATGCCTCTAAAGGCTATGGCAAAGCTGTGATAAAGCCTCGTCATTCAGCTATGAATTAACTGAGGTTTCATGGGGCTGGTACAGCAACTTTGCTGCTGCTTCTGTAGCTCATTTCAGTTTTTATAGGACACTCCAGAGCCCCAGCAGCTGCAGTTGTCTGTAGTAACTCAGAATAATCCCCAGACTGGCAGTGAGGATGAGTCAGAACAGAGATACCACTCACTACTTTAAGGACACACAAACCATCATGTATTTGTTTCCTTGTGACTCATGCTCTGTGTTCTTCTGTGGCTTGGGATTTTCCTCCCTAGATATTTCAACAAAACTCATCACTGAGTTTCGTTTGATTTGATTTTTAAATTACTTGATCATATAATCACTGCTCCTTTATTATTTAAAACTCATGTCTAAATATTTAAATACTACTAAAATCTATAAAGGACCTATTACAGATATATAATCCACTGGTAAGATGAAAAATGTTTAAAAAGCTTAAGGTAGGTAACTGTACTTATCAAATTTTCCAAGTCCTCTTAAACAATGTAGCTCAAACTCAGGTCTTGAGAGCTGTCAAGTTGCAAGGACGTTTCATCATGTGTAACTTTCTAATGTAGTAAGTATGAGTTTTAGTAGACCTTAAATTAGGTTGGTTTAGGAAGCCTGCAGTTCAGCAAACGTGACTCTGTATGGTTGTTTCATCCTTCTCAGATTCTGGAACTGGGAGAATTAATGAGAACATAGATCCTGTTTCGACACTGGAAAAATTGTGCACACTAGTGACCACACAAAGCAATTTTTTTTAGTCAATAGAATTTTTCTTATGTACATGAGAGCTGAAGCACATGGGAAGGCATGTTTTCTACTTGGGCAGTCATCTACTAATAATCATACCAAGAGTGAAGTCTTAAAAGTCATGTAAAATTAAAGTGATACAGGACATCAGGTCTTTCTCTGGCAGTTCTTTCCTGTAAAGTGCTGATTCAACAAAGCCAGGCTAATTGCTTAATTGAGACTAGCAGAATCTTGTTCATGTGACAGGAGCTGGCACGTGTGTATGGGTGGGGACATCACAGGAACCTTGCCAGATACTGATGTGGGAGGACATGCACTTCAGGTTTAATACCAGGAAGGTACAAGGGGTTTCACAGACGCTTTGAAAATTTCTGTGCCAATCTGGGCACTGCTCTCCACATTAGCAGGCTAAAACGTATTTTATAGTAGCAATTTCCATCCTGTGATTTAACTAAAGTGGTGATTGTTTTAATCATAAACATTATTTGCAGAGCTTCAGTTGTCTGCCATGGGCTGTTCTAGACACTGGTACTCAGTCTCCGTCCACAAATGAGAATGCTCAAACTACAGTGACACTGAATATTGTACATAAAATACGGGATTTGAAAACACAAATTTCCAACACCATGATTTTTAGCACCCAGAGCTAAAGCTCTTGGGAACTTCTACAATTCCATGTTTTAAGTCTAATCTGCAAACTCACATTTTTTGGCAGTGTCAGGAACTTAATGCCTTTCAAGACTCTTGGATTCGTGGAGTCTTATTCTAGATCTTACCATCTTGGATGCCAATTTCCAGAACACAAAGCTGGGGTTGCTCTCACATTCACTCCATTTTGGACAAGATTCATAGTTGATTCCTGAGAAGAAATGCATTAACAGAATACCTAAGGTTAGAATTAATATTGTTGCAATGCTTATATGGCTTTGCAGCTGATTAACAATAGCAAAAAGATCTGCTTACTGCCAAAGCAAGAAGGCTACATGAGGAAAGGGCTCCAAGAGGAAAAGGAATTTGCATGTGTTCAAAGGTCTTCCTGTTACACATTCATTTCAGGGAGGGAGCGCAGACACCACATTACAAATAATTCTCAGAAAACCAAGAAGGGAAAATACATAGTCCCAAATTGAGAAACTGGCTGGCTCTTTGCTAAATACTGTCTAATTGCATTGAAAATTTAAACTTTGTCCAACATTTTCGGTAATTCCATCCCAGTTTAAAGGTTGCTAGCCTTAAGCACAAAACAAGGATTTATGCAGGCACCAATACATCAGGGAACCCGAACACTGCCCCAACACTTTGACTGGTCTACGGCCAGGTCCTTTTTTGAAAGCCACTCCTGGTTTGCAATTTGTCCCACAGAAGTCAAAGGGAGGAAGCAAGCAAACTAGGTAAAGAGGGCTACATGTGACCATTAGTCAGAGCAGCAACTTGGTCTTAAAATAGCATCCAAAGTCGTATTTTTTAAATTAACCTGAGAAGTAAGTATTATTTTCAGTCTTCCATAACATGGGACAGAAATACAGTTAAGGTTTTAAACTAAATGACTAGAAAATAATGTGAAAAGGATTGTACTTAGCTGTGGATACACAAGAGAAAATCTGTAATTGCAATGTTGGTATTCATTTTGCAAAAAATAAGACTTATTACCTGGGGCAGAGGGATCTCCACACCATGAAATCCTATCAGCCATATAACCCAACAATGTGTCCTCCAAGGTAATGAAATTTTGATTGGATTTTGTGTAACGGTGAACGAGGTCATGTGTCTTGCTCCAAAACAGCGACTGTGAAAAGAGGTACAATGTCTGGTAAGTGATAGTTACACTAGAGCTGGCCAGAAAAATTTCCTGGAGAAACCCAAAAAGTTTACGATGAAGGAATTTTAGTTTTTATTGAAACGCAGTGAATTCACCTTAGTGAACTTACTTGGGCAGCCCAGGCTCTCATTTCCAAAATATTTTTTGGGCTTTTTTTTTGTGTGTGATGGATGTGTTCAGTTTGTGAAGCATTTTGAAAGGAAGGTTTTGATTAGTTCTCAGAGGATAAAAACCCAATTTGTTGTTTGCTTTGGAGCTGCACATGGGAGAGCAGCTTTTTGGAAGCCGTGTCCCTCTAACAGCATGATCACATGCTCCTTACAGAGAGCCATATGCTCAGGGCACAGGGGCATCTCTCCATGTCACCAGGCTGGCCCTGATACTGGTTTGAGGAAAGCCTTACACAGGAATGATTCCCAGAGACAGAGTATGGACAGGGTTACTGGGGTCCAGAGGGGATAACTGCAGGATTATTGCAGTAAGTACAAAAGCAAAACACGATCCTTGTCAACCTACAGACCCTCACGAATGTTATGGATGTGATCTCATCACTCAGAGCACAGCACCGACACGCCACCCCATCACAACCCTGCTTCTCCAGCCCACCATGCACTGTGCTGTTACCTTGTTACAGGGTATAGGATGACTCGCTAACTCCATCAAAGGCTGATAATCTTCTGATGTGATATTACAGGGATTCTTGTAAATGAACGCATCTTTTAATGATTCCCATATTTTTAGGCAATCCTTATCTCTGCCGAAAGATTAAAACATAGTTAATTGATATGTGTGAGTATTTGTATCTGTGAAAGGTGCTACTTCTGCTATGGTCAAACATCATGGATCAGATATTAAAAGAATTCCAACTATGCTCAGGCACCAAATACATTATCCATCACAAATCAAATTACCTTCAGTAAATGAAGCATAAACTGGGGAATGAACAGTTCCAAGACATCTTTCTTTCTTTCCTGCATTTCAAATCACTGTTGTTGCATTACCTGAATGTCATCTATGTTTTTATCCCTTAAAAAGAGCAATGCTTATATCACATAATTAAAAGACCAAATTTCTAGATTATTCATATCAAATCATGAGAAGCAAATAGCTTCTCAGATAATAGCTTGTACATTTTAAAAGTATGGACAAAGGATACTGTTCCTTCAGGTACAGCAAGCCAAAAATACATCATGTGTCTCCCTGCAGAGAGTTTGAGCCTACAGAAATAATATCTATAATTTTATCTAAAACAAAAGCAGGAACCTAGCTGCTTTGGACCAGAGGTTATTTTCATTTATGCTCTAATTTGCAGCTATTGATTTTGCTGGAGCCACAGCTGATTTGCACAGGCATAACCAAGATCCACATAAGGTGCTTGGTCTCTGTGGGTTTTTTCAGTCTCCTGCTGATCCTCCACTGTGTTACAGACTCCAGTCCTTTTGCTCTCACTGGCACTGAGTCAGAGGAACTCCACTAAATTTACGCGTTGGAACTGCTTCATGTCCCATATAGCCCTGTCACCTCAGCCTACACTTATTTCTTAAGATGGTGCTTTGTCAGCCTAGGAAATAAAGCACCTCTCTGCTGACAGCAGCAGGGCTCCTTTGGTGCTGCCAGGAGGAAAACTTGCACAGAGTGGGCAAGCAATCATATCTGTACTGCAGCACTGCCATGGGGGCTGCAGCATAAATAACATTTGGGATGGCTCAGGACATTTGCTTTCCTCTTCTTGAGGTAATGAATGAAAACTTTGTACTATTATAATTTGTAGCTATTGTTTGTCTAGTATGTGTTCTCAGGGCTGTCCCCCACAGGTGCACTTCCCTTCCTCTTCATGTTCCCAGAGTTTCAGGTGCACTTGGAGAGCCTGCCCTTCACATCACAGCAGTGACAGTAATGTAGGGATTCTGCATCCTTCTCCTCCCCATTTTTATGTAAATTTAAAATGCTGTCTGCATGTCTCCATGGAGCTCTTCTGATTGTCTTTGACTCATCCACTCTTTCTTCACTGTTTGCAATCACCTCACCGTGTGTTCCCACTAAAAGCCATTTGAAGAATGGACTTTTTCATCTGTGGAGAAACTGATGCCTTCAGAGCACTATAAAAATAGCACTGATCAATTAGCACTTAACAGACACAAAGCTGCAGGCTTTGTTACCAGTTGGTACTTGGGTAACACGTAGGATGTGGAATCTGATTAGTCTTAAAAATAATCCTAGAGGAATCAAGAAAAACAGTAGTAACTCATTGAAGATTTCCCAACATTTCCAAGTTAGTCAGTTGTGTGACCTCATTCCTTCTGCTTAACTCCATCATGATTTTGACTGAGTTCCTACTTGAGGATCAGAGGGAAAACAGGAATGCAGAGTTGAGCTGCTTGTAATACATGCATCATGCCCGACTGTGGGACCCAGAGCCACTTGTCAGCTCCTGGACATTTCGTGACTGTCTGGACATAAACTGCCTCCTTCCCTTCCTAAATTTATGGAAAACAAGCATCACACAAAGAGGAAGCCAGACTCTGTCTGTCTGTGTCCCGAAGACAGTGAGAGCATGTAATAGTACTACATAGCAGAGGGGATTGGCTCTGTCAGACCCACGAAAGAGGCTTAGGGCAGCATGACATCCAGAAGGACCAGGTAATACACAGCAAGATGTCCCAGGCTTTTCCTCCCTTCTGCCTTTATGCATGCAGTAAAAAAATCTACTTAAGTGTTATATATGATAATGGTCATACCACCAAGGTGGCCATAGAGTAAGTTTCTATGCTCCAGCTTCATCCAGTCCTCCTCTGTGAAAGGTCAGTAGTGGATCTGTTCTCATCTCTGGCTCTTGGGGCAGTCAAATGCATTATGCTGCAGAGCTCTGTCTGGGCTCAGACCCACTGACCTTGATGACATCAAAGGAGCTTGTGTATTGCCCCTGTACAATGCTGTCTGACACATGGACAGAGCCTGGAGGGACAGGGCACATCAGCCTGGAGGCTGGACACGAATGGCCACCCGAGGCAGCTCTGGCGAATCCCAAATTTCCTTTTGTGTCATGCCAGTCTCTTACAGGGGCAGCACCGGCAGCATCAGGGATCACACTTGTTTATACAAACCAAATTTACTTCCTGGTATCTAAAGACAAATAACAATGATGATTTTTTTACAGGGCTATTGTCTTTTATTCAAGAGCCCTAATATACTTCCAGCTACTGTAGAAGCAAGAAGTCAAATTGTGGGTACTTGCAGGGAGCACAGTCATTGCTTTACTGTTGCACTGCCATTTTCAGTGAGAATTCACATTTTACTTAGCAGGATTTAACTTGGGTGTATTAAATTTTCTGCTGGAGGAACCTTTATCTGGCTGCAAAGTAACCGACAGAGACCCTACTCCAAACTTTGGTACTTTATTTAAGGGCTAGGAAGTTGTAAATACTGCTCCCTGCCAAAAGGGATTACAACACAGCCACACTGAATCAGCCAAAAGAGAAGGCTCCTGATGATTGAAGGGTGATATTAGAGAAAAGCAGCTGTCCCCTTTGCTCTGCAGACTCATTGGTATCATAAAGATAATTTGTCGGGCTTGGCTGTAAGCACAGGTACATCTCACAGACATTTATATGGCTCACACTTTCTAATCTGTCAAATTATTTGTCCTCCTGGCAGGACTGTCTTTTGCTTTTTTTTCAGCTACTCCTGAAACCTGTTATGTGTAACAGTGTTAACAGCCACAGGTGACAGCTGGGGACCTGGTGATCTATCCTTTCATATGGCAAAGTTTTCAAGACTTGACTCAGAAGACAAAATATTTTTCAAGGAACCATAAAAAAACCCATGTTTTTTTTTATTTCCAAAGCAGAGAGCTAAGTGATAGACACCGTACAAAGCATTTCTGCTGCTGCACTCAAGTCATGGCCATGCTGAGACGGATTGCTGAATCACAAATCCAAAGCACCGTTTTTATATCAACACCAAACTCAGCATTGGATGACTTGTGTCGATCTCACTAATATATGAGAGAAGAGTCTTTATCCACAGTCCTGGCAGAGCTGAGCCAAATTGTATGTTTAATGTTGCAGAAGTTGCTAGGGCTTAGCCTTCAAATGAAGGAAGCTCTTCTATACCTGGAATCAACATGGTACTGCTAATTGTACCACACTGAATGATAAGGCACGAAGACAGGCTTTTATGGAAATGAGGCAATTTCAGTATTAGAAATCAAAATACTTCAATGCAAAAAAATACATACAGAAGCTAAACAACCTTTTGTTTTCGCTGTCCTTACCTGTCAACATATTCTATAAACATGTATATTTTTAAACCTGAATAAAAATAATTCCTTGATATGCCATTGGAAAGCTATTTCTCTGATAAGAAACACAAGTTTTGCCTCACATCCCAAAGAGCTTACCAGTCACACAGAACTGTGACTTTGGTTTATATAGTAAAAAAATCCCCCCAAAACCCACTGAAAAGACTTTAGGGCCTGCAAATCTCAGCTCCAGGAAGAGACATCATCCTTTTCAGCTTCACTGCTGAGGTAGAGTCTGCTAATAAAGTTTCACCTGACCCTTTTTCCAGCACAGCAAGAAAATATTTGTCTGGTGTGCAGCACGTAACTTACACTGAGCAGAGGTAAGGGCAGAGACCTGCTGTATCTCTGGGCCTCCTGAAAACAATATAAGAAGTTTTCTGGCATGTGGTATGCTAAAAATTCCAGCAAGAACAGCTTCAGGTTGAAACAAGCACATCGGCCCTGCCAAAAAAAATGCCTGAGAAACAAACTGTCCTCTTAAGGCTGCTCCCAACTTCTAAGTCACAGAATGTGCTGATTTCATTTTCTTTCTGCATTTACAAAAGAAAGGCTGAAAGAGAAATCCCGTCTACGAGTTAATTAAATTTATCTAATTCAGATAATTTGGAGTCCAAGGCAAATACTGTTATGTCCCACACTGGTGTAAGACTCAAGAGCTCTTTATCTCTGGTTTTTGTTTGTGTCTTTTGGGTTGTACACTAACTAAATCTGCATCCAATCTGCAAATACCAACCTTTTATGCATAATGGATTTCCTCCTTTGAGGCTAACTTTGTTTATGCTGAAATATTTAAGGCCTTTTATTCTACTACAGACTTTGAAATGTTGAATCCAAATTTAGTGATATGTAACATAACTATATTCTAAATTTATGTTTAATTTTTTCAAGCTTTTTTTTAATTAATAGAGTTTGGGAAATGCTGTCAAATATGAAATAATAACAGACTTAGAAAGAACACCGTGAGACCTGCTGTAAACCTGAAATCTGCCACCCTTTTTCTGGAAAACAAGGATTGAAGAACTTGCCATAGGACCTTTTGGAGACAGAGACTCTACCCTGAATTCAGTATAGCACCAAATATGGGGTGGGATACAAATAACCATTAAAACTACATTTCTTATTAAATCCAAATGTTTTACATACTGCAAAGTATATCCTCCATTTGTCCTTTCATTTGGGTAGAAGTTGCATTTTCCAATAAATCTGAGTATTTCTATCCATTTTCTTTGTATATGAATATCCCATTAATCTATCAAATGAAAGCTGAGGCCAAGAACATCTCCATTACCATCTATCCCAGCAGCCAAATTTTAATGTGCATATTAGAAAAATGGAGAGCTTCTGCATCATTGCTTCTTGCATATCTATACACTGGTCTGGCTAACCTTGAGAGAGTATCCTTACCCTGAAAAGAATGGGATGGCATTGAGCTACCTGGGAAATCACTGTTACTATAGATCTTTTATTCTTTGCTTTGTAATTCTATTTTTTTTTCTTTAACTGGGCATGATGGAGCAAATTCATCCCCAATTGAAATCGAATCAATTGGTATAATATCAAGGATAAGTTTCATCCCTGCTGATTTCAGTTACACCATGAACAATGCCTTGCTTTCAGTTCAGCACTGCACTGACACTGGATGCTAAAAGCATCCTAAGAAGGGCAGTGTTTCCTTGGGTTGTGTTACCTCCAATTTTCTACTCAAAAATTTGAGAGAGATGCTTCAAGTATGGGACCCATTTCACATTTACTAGTGAAGAATTGTGACTTCCAGGCTTTAGTCTGCAGAACTCAATCAACCCTGCCCATGTTTTTCAAATCACTCTACCAGGCAAAGACTTCCCCAGTGAGACCTGTTCTGCCCTGCAATCAACAAAAGCTTTTCCAAGGTCCAGAGTTTTATTTCTAAAACACTACAAGGTCTTCAGGCCACACTGAGATTTTGGCCCTGTGGTGAGGCTCTGAAGTTACAGGTGGGAGCAGTTCCCCGAGCCCACGTACCTAGTCTTTGCAGGGATCAACCTCTGCATTTTGTAAAAGAAAACCCTTCTCGTTTGCTACCACCACTAGCCAAAACAATGATGAACCTAACCAAGCACTCAGAAATCTGGCTCTTTAAAAAGTCAGTGAGATGTTTCTGGTTATAACAAAGCTACTTGAAGACATTAAATCAGTTCACACTCTTCAGGGAGTCTAAGGCCTGGTCTTCACCTGTAAAAGCCCAGAGATCTCAGTGGGAGAATGCATATCAAAGGAACTAAATGGTGTTGCAATATTTCTGCATCTCACAGACCCATCTTTGCCTGTGCCAACTTATCTGCTGCATTTAAGCAAACGGTGATGGCTGCAGATGGCAATTCATACATCCATATTCAATCAGTTTTTTCATGTAAGCTTGAGCAGCTATGTCTTTCTGCTGTCCCAAATTGCACAAGGAACAGTAACCTTTATGCCTGTGTTGAGAAGAAGCCCTCTGAAACTCCATCTCCTTTTGCTACCTTTTTTGCCCTAAGTATTCCTGGTTTTTCCTTCAGGTTTCCCCTCCCTACTTCCAGCCTTGCTGTGTGCTGGTCAGAGTGTGGTGCCAATAACACCAAGGTTGTGCGTTCAATCCCCGTAGGGGCCGTTCACGTAAGAGCTGGTCCTTGTGGGTCCCTTCCAACTCAGAACATTCTGTGATTTTGTGTCTCACTGCTGCTTTGGAGCAGTTCTTTTAGCGCTTCTGCCAAGGACAACCCAGGCAGCTGAGGTTGGAATCCCTGCAGCCACCTAGAGCTTGGAGCTAAAACCCAGGAGAACACTGCCATCTCGCGGGAGAAGGGACTCTCAGGAGCCGCTGATGAGCTCAGCCCCAAAGGTGCGCGGTTCTTCATGCCGAGTGACAGAGTGACCCATCTCCAGACCATGGAGTGAGAAAATGGGGATCTGCACACAACTGAACGGCTTCCTTTCTATTACTGTAGCACCTAAAACCTCCCATCAGGGATCTTGTCCTAAAAATTAGACAGAGATGAAATGAGAGGTCAGCCAAAGCATTGTCATTGCTGAGAATTTGGGGACACTACTGTCCTCTGGTTTTAGCATTAGGATAACAGAGAGGGGGGAAATTAGCAAGGTAAAATATCAGACCTGTCTTCTCAGCACCTTCAATAAGCACTGGCCTGTCTTTACCCTTTTAGTTTAATTATTGCAGAGTGTCTGCCACCATAACCTTTATGGTAACCGACTGTTTTTCAACATGAAAACTACATGCTTGATTTTTTTGGCAGCTTGATTTTTTTAAGATTGCTTCCTACTGATTAAAAGCAAGTAAAGAAAGCATTGGAGAAACTGACTGGGGATAGAGAAGGAGATCCAGAACCATGCCTCGGAGAAAGACGGTTTCTAGAAAAGTTGCCTGTAGGCAGAGCAATAAAATTCCACATGGCAAAGACGGGGAGCCTGGAGGTCTGGAAAAGGAAGTACTTGGTGGATTGCTGCTGGGTGTACTCTAGGGCTCTGTATGTTTGTGTACAAGGAATGACCTGGAACAAAGGAATGCTCCTCATTACACCAGTCCTTCACCTTTGGCAGCAATGAGAAGGTTTTAAGGGCAGGAGTATTTGTGGCTTTGGTTTATAGGTCCTGGAGTGTTATTATACGAGTCAGGAATTGGTGCTCCAGGACAACACCAAGCCTTATCACCCTTCCGGGAAGGGTGGAGCCAACAGGTGGCAGCTATAAACCAGGGAAGGGTTCATCTACATAAGCAGATTTTTTTGCTGGCTGGATTTCAGCCTCCCTGGGTGGAAAAACAAGCTGCTTAAGCAGATGGTGTTTTCAGAGATGCTCTGTAAATGGGACAGAGCATCCAGAAGGGCAGAAGTCTTACCCGGACTGCATTTTGACAGAGGGTCATAGCTGGTCTACAGTTTAAGCTTCCAAGTGAGGGCTGTGTCATCAACAGATAGAGGAGGAACAAATTTAAGCTGGTATCCCACCCCTTGATTAGAAATGGTGTTTTTATAAGAGTTTTAATGTTAATATTAAACTTGGAAAAATACTTCTACAGCAATGATTTAAATTAAAGTACGTTACAGCAGGGAAATACTCAATGACCTAATGCAGCTGCATTTTTTTCCCCTATAACATGAATTTGCACTACATTTTGGGTTTTTTTCTTTTTACAGAACTAAAGCTGGGATGTGGCATAAATGCAGTAAGTCAGAAGTCCCTGCTTCAAGGGTGGTGTAGGTCAGCAAGGACATGGATGATGGAACAGATCAAAGATTTAACAGAACTGTGAGTGAGCATCTTGCTAATACCTTATTTTGGTGTCAGCTCCTGGGAAGACAGACTGCATCTTTAGCATGTGTTTTTACCCTTGGACACCTGAGATAGACTTTCATTTGACCCAGGAGGGAAAAAGGATCTATTCCTCCTGTTCCTATGGATAAGCAGATTTGTATTTCCCCATGGTGCTCTGAGGTGTTAAACAGGTCTCAAATTGTAACCAGACTTTAGTAATGACATCTAAATGATACCACCTCTGAGTTTGTTTTCTTTCACTGACATCTCTAGAGATGTCGTAAGAGAACCGAAGCAGGGAAAGCTGAGATGAAACAGGATTCCCTCTTTCAGCAACAAGCTCATAAAAACATTTAATAATTTCAGTCTTAAGGTGGTGCTGTAATTTAGACAGCCACAAGGCACTGCCCTGCAGAGCCAATTCTATAAAATCCATAAACCAGAGAGAAAGCAAAGAACAGGCACACTGAGTGTGCGTGACTAAACAGCTGCAAAAGCTGCAGTGGGAAACTAAGTTGAACAGTATTTCATCAATAAATACTTCTGATTATTGTGTAGAAGGCCAGTACAGACAGAATAATATTCTCTCTAGTATCTATGATTAAAACCACAGGAAACTTCCCCTGTGAGGAGATTTTCATATATAATGGTGGGGTAATCATGATGAAGTATGCATAGGCTAATACAAATGTGAAAAATTATTTGAAATCCTACAGAATCTTGCAGTAAGAACCATTAAATATCTAACCAGTAGAAAATAAATGTAGGAGGTTTGAGTATGTGAGAAATATGTAGTATTTTAGTAACAATTTTTATATTATGATAACTCAATATAGACAACTGTCAGATGAGTTGACATATGGCTGCTGGAGTGAGAGGGAAATTCATATCTGTACCTCAGAAGTACACTGATGCTGGCCATGGAGAAAAGACAACGTATCTTTTGACATCTCCCCCTTAAATCTGCAGGACACTCAGACCTTGCATTGCTGCTGTCAGCTGAGGTACAGCATGGGAGGGTAGATTATCTGCACAGAACTAAGTATGAGTTCAGCGCAGAACTGGATGGCCTTTCACAGCCAGGCATGGACATTTATACTCCAGAAGAGCAGAAATAAATCTGCTGGTGATTAATTATCTCATGAACAAATAAATGACAGCTACCCACTACCATATGAACTTGTCTCTTGCTAAAGAGGAAATTATTTCTTACTCATGAACTTCCACTAGAAACAGATGACAGTAAAACGCAAATGGAGCCCTATCTAACAGCCCCAAGTAGTTATGGAAACTAGCTTTAAACAGCATGAGGACTAATTTGAAGGATGAACTATAGTGCCAGTAGTCCTGCCTCTATATTTTCAAGTGCCAGTCCATTTCTGCCCACTAAACATTATATTCCAGTTCCCCATTAAAGCTCAGTACAGCATTTCTCAATAGAAGTGAACCTCTAAGCAGGATTCAAACATTTGTTAACATTTATAATGATTATATCTTTGTTACCAAGGAATTACAAGAACAATCAAAGGTGCTTATATATGTATAAGGGGAAAACAATTGTAAAAGAAGATTTTGTTACAAACATTGAAGGACATAAGAAATTAAAAACAGAACACATTTTATATAACAAAGGCTAACACGGAAAAGGTATTAAAGTCGGCACACTGGCACATGAAATAGGGAGGGAATCGTTAACAGCATGGACAAATGTTCTGACTTGGGTGTTTGAACAACCCGTGTGTCATTATGATGATTCAGGGTCCGTATTAACAGTGAGAGACAAAGCAAAGGTAGCAACAAAATATCAATATCATTTCCATTAGAATCATAGAATTGATTGGGTTGGAAAAGACCTCCAAGATCATCAAGTCCAACCCTTGGTCCAACTCCAGTCCGTTTACCAGATCATGGCACTCAGTGCCACGTCCAATCTCAGTTTAAAAACCTCCAGCGACGGTGAATCTCCCACCTCTCTGGGCAGGCCATTCCANCCTTGTTGCTCTTCTCTGGACCTGCTCCAGCACCTCAATATCTTTCCTGAACTGAGGGACCCAGATACTCAATACTCCAGGTGTGGCCTCACCAACACGGAATACAGGGGAAGGATCATTTCCCTGGTCCTGCTGGCCACGCTACTTTTGATACGGTCCAGGATCCCATTGGCCTTCTTGGCCACCTGGGCACACTGTTGGCTCATGTTGAGCTTCCTGTCAATTAGTACCCCCAGGTCCCTTTCTGCCTGGCTGCTCTCCAGCCACTCTGTCCCCAGCCTGTAGCGCTGCATGGGGTTGTTGTGGCCAAAGTGCAGGACCCGGCACTTGGCCTTATTGAACTTCATCCCACTGGAATAAGCCCATCTCTCCAGACTATCCAGATCCCTCTGTAGAGCCCTCCTGCCTTCCAGCAGGTCAACACTCCCTCTCAACTTGGTGTCACTAGAAATGAGCTAAAACATTTCTTCATTACTCTTTGTCCTAGTTTCTCAGTGGATTAGGTAGTAACACCATACTCTTTGAAAGACAATGATTCAGTAAACATTTCTCTTACGTAAGGCACATTTTATAAATGAACAAACAAATCTCAGGTAAGTTTCAGTATAATATAAAGGCTCTAAAAAATAAAGGTAGGATTTTTTGACTCTGAATCAAATAATCACTGTTGTTTGGTGCCATGCTTGATTTGAACGTGTTAACAATCAGTGAACAAATACAAGGAAATTTGATTAAAAATGCCTTGTAAAGCATGAAGGCAAGATGCAAAAATAAGCACAAAACAAACCAAACTTCTTTCTGGAAGAAATTATGCTGTGAATGGAATAGTATCTCACACAAAATCTTGTTCCATATGTTCATTTTGACAAAATATAACTCCATCTCCACAGGCTGCACAGGAATGGAACGTCAAAATGCATTCACAGTCATGCAGTCAGAAGACAAAGTTCCCCAGATGTGCATCAACTCTCTTAGTAAATTTAATGGAACTACAGGCTGTTAAAATTTGTTAGAATTTGCCACTAATGATAAAAACAACATGGCTGATCTAATTAAGGAGAAAATATATCTTGTATGTCCATGCAAGATTGCATGAAAAATGTATTGAAGTTCTTTGTAGCTTCATCACCAAGTTTTTGCACTGCTTAGTCAGGCACAGTAGGATGGCTGGGCCTGGCACTCACACACATTATTGAAGCTGCTCTGTCTGTGTCCTGGGTGCTTTCTCACTGGCAGGAGCTAGGCAAAAAATAAGACGGTTTCACTTCAGCCATTTTCAAATAGTAGGTCCTTGCAAACTTGTCTGGATGCAAACCTGTGTAAGGTGCTCTGGGACAATCCTGCTTGAGCAAAGAGGCTGGACCAGATGACGCACAGTGACCCCTTCCAACCGTACACATTCTGTGGTTCTGTGAATCAGGGACTGAGAAGTGATTGCAGACATGAGAGGAGGAGCAGTCATTATCTGGGAATGAAAATTCTCTTGAGCTGAAAATGTAAAATCAGTTTATTTCTAGATCAAAAAAAAGCATTGTTTATCCTTTGAGGATCAGTGACTATGACCTCTTAGGTAACATGTCTTCTCCCTTCCTTTCCCAAGTCACAAAGTCTGGATGGTACCTGACCTCAGCCTGCCCATTCAAACATGGTGTAGAGGAAAACTAAACCAGTTAACTTTGCATTAGCAAACTTTGTGCTACATCTCTTGCTACCTGTTCTCCCCCAGCAGGTACCAAGGTGCAAAACCATCACAAGCAGCATCCTCTGAGAGACAGGTAAGTGCCTGTGCTGCCACAACTGGTCTCGACCAGCACAGATCTTCCGAATGCCCTGATGCTGTGCGGGTGAGCCTGCAGTATTGTGCATCCCATCACACTCCCCGCACTGATTGTATCAGGGGTGAATTCTTGTAAACTTACACTTGTGTGGCCTGAGACCTGGAGATGAGACTTGTGGGCGGTTTGTTAGCCACAAGAGGGAGTCTGTATTACCGGGAAGGAGGAGACGAAGTAATTTGAGGTCAGATTGCTTATTCACACCGAACTGCCTTTGGCCTTTATTCAGCCAAAAATACAATACATACCAATGGTCACGGCTGATGAGTATGGGATTTTTGCAAGACTAGTGAAATCAGAACTTCCAGCTTCAGTTAATGTTGGAAAAGAGGTAAGACTACCAAGTCGTGACAAACAATTGCTTTGCAGACAGTATTTTCCAGGGAAGCCAAAAAAGAAATATTGTTCTTTACTGTCACTATCTTCGTGTGTGACTCTGTGTGCAGGGAACAAACCCACTAAAGCCTGCAGCTCTACCATTCCCATTTTTAGCCTACAAAATGTGTCTAATATTAAAAATGCATTATTGAACCATTTGGTATTCCCTTCCTCTTGCTCATGAACTTTGCCATGACAACAGTTCTCTACAGGAAGACTGAGGAAACTCCGTGTGTACAAACTATAAGAGTCATCCAGCCAACCTGCAGAAACAAACCTGAGGATTGTATTGCACTCAGCCAGTTAAACAAAACTGTCACTGGCAGATGCTGTACATAATACAGGGAGCAAGTTCAGTGAAGGGCCTCAGTGTTGTGATGAATTTGAAGAATAAACAAATCAGCAGGATAAAATCTGTTTGCATGAGGTGTTTATAAAACTTGACCACAGACAGCAACAGCCCTTCCTCCAGCTTGGGTTCAGCCCACAGTTTGTATGGGAAAAGAGAAGAGCACAACCAGAGCGAGCTGACTGCACATGGTGTGTGGGGCTCCAGTAAGATGACAGGGAGTGTGAGGAGGAATTAAAGAGCCGGGTTAGTGAGGTGTACACTAGCATGTCTGAGGCCTTCTCACAGGATTTACAGAACCCAGTTGCAAAAGGAGGGATGCAGACTTGTGATTTCTGGTAAATTCATCTGTGACAGCTACAAATAGTAAAAAGTCCATACTCATATGTCAACAATCTCCCTTTTTTTTCAAAACTGCCAGCTATGCCAGTTTGAAATATGGCACTCCAATATGCAGTAAATGTCACGCTCACTAATTACAGCAGTGAATAGATTTTATGTTCAGAAAATATCATCAAACATGGATCTTACTGGCTCTAATATAAAAAGAAGTAAAAATATGTGGAAGTGTCCACAAGTTCACTAAAAGTAGATCTTTCTAAACAAATGCACATTTTGATGTAAGATTAAAAGGGAAAGAACAGAAAATGGACACATTTATGGGGAAGTGAGAAGGTTTCTAACCAAGGCAGCGAGGTTCCCACGGTGGGAGTAGTGGGAACAACAGTACTAGCAGAGTATAGGACATAGCCTGCTCAGCTCATAACCCATGTCCATGTCTGCAGTTCCCTGTTCCTATTCCTCCTCTTTGATTAAGTGCACCAGCGATCTCACACGACGTGAGATCCAAGGCCCACATTAATGATGAAAGAGTGTAGGATGAAAGATACGGGGCTCTCTGATGTGTCCTAAAGGCACCCATGTCATTATCAGGGAATCAGGGACAGAAGTGATTGGTTACACGACGAACTGCACCAAGTTCAGTGGGATCAGAAACAAGGAATCTCAGGCTGGATTCCCAGAAAAGCATCTACATTTAATTCTTTGTTCAGGAAACCTCTTGAACATTTCAGAGATATATAAATGAGTGTATTTTTCCTTTTTTTGTGCTCTATGTCTTGGACAAATTTTTCTCTTCAATAAAATAAAACAAAACAAAAAAGGGTCCTACTATACTGAAATCACTTAATCTGAAAGTAAGTGAGCTCACAGCCATGAAGCTGTTAAACACTGTTGGAATAACACAAAATATTATGCCTTGTAATAATCAAGTTTTCAGAAAATTTACAATCATGGATTTGTGATATTTTTAAGTGTACTTGAATTAATTGCTTAAACAAATCACTCCCAGTTATACTCGTGGTCCAGATTCAGACTGTGCTCTCAGTGAAAACATATGTAGCATTGGCTGAAAACATATTCACACAAAAGTGATTTTTACATCTTCAGCACCTCAATTTGAATGAAATTAGCAGAAGTAATAAAGGCCATTATGCTTTGAAACAATTTCAGATTTAAATATTGAGTATATACCTCTTTAATAAATGTATGCTTTTAGAAACATGCATATGGTTTTGCAAAAGCTTCAGGAGCTTCTGAATTTTATCTGTAAAAGAATACTCCTTCCCTTCACTAAAGCCACTCAGGTATTTAGTGTAAAGCATGAACATACATCTCTGCATGCTCAGGCCATGATTTTCCACATGACTATTTCCCTTCAAATGCTGCAAATCAGCTTTTTCGTACAGCACAGGATATCCAAAGCCAAAAGAAATCCAAATGCAAGCAAACTATGTACAGCTTTGTTCTCATCAGCTCAATGTCATGAAAACAAGAGATGGCAATTGCCCTTTTTTAGGACAAACGCCTGTCGCCTGGCCAACGTCTGGGGCAGCCCCACAGCGGCCAATCCAGGGCGCTGGAAAAGTCTGCCAGAGGCTCAATGCAGGCACAAAACAGGGAGGCTGGTGCCACAGAAGTGACTGATTCCTCCTCTTTGACTTAGAAATCGCCCTACTACTCCCCCTACCCTGAGCCACCCAACTACCATCACCCCTCTTCACCCTCATTTGCTCCTCTTCCATTATCCTTCTCCTTACCCTAGGCCTAGTATATGAATGAACTCAAGGAGGCCTAGAATGAGCAGAATAAACTAAAGAGAGTTAGTCTAACTAAGACAGTTGATTTCGACTCAACAAATCATAGCATGTCCCTATGACTTTCTTAATGTCCTTCTTACACCTAAGCTTCTGCTCAACATTTACCCTAAGCAGCCTAGGCCTGGCCTTCCATCGAACCCACCTCATCTCTGCCCTATTACGTTTAGAAAGTATGATATTGTCCTTATATATTGCCCTATCCATATGACCAGTCCAAACCCAAACAACATCCCCCACCCTCATACCCATCCTTATACTAGCTTTCTCCGCCTGCAAAGCAGGCGCCGGCCTCGCAATCCTGGTAGCATCCACCCGAACCCATGGCTCAGACCACCTCCACAACCTAAACCTTCTACAATGCTAAAAATTATACTTCCCACTATTATACTCCTACCCATAACCCTCCTATCCCCCTCAAAACACCTATGATCAAACATCACCCTCCACAGCCTCCTTATTGCCACCATCAGCCTACAATGATTAACCCCCTCCTATTTCCCTACTAAAAACCTCACTCAGTGAACGGGTATCGACTCAATGTCATCCCCACTACTAGTCTTATCTTGTTGACTGCTTCCTCTGATACTAGTAGCTAGCCAAAACCATACCCAACAAGAACCTCCCACACGAAAGCAAACCTTTATCATCACTATAATCCTAACCCAACCATTTATCCTACTAGCCTTTTCAGCCTCCGAACTAATACTGTTCTACATCACCTTTGAAGCCACTTTAATTTCCACACTCGTCCTAGTAACACGATGAGGCAGTCAACCAGAACGGTTAAGCGCCGGCATCTACCTCCTGTTCTACACCCTAATTAGCTCACTACCCCTGCTAGTCGTAATCCTCTACCTCCACACCAAGACAAACACTTTACACCTGGCAATAATAAAACTACTACATCCCTCACTCACCTACTCATGAACTGGTCTAATATCAAGTCTAGCCCTCTTCCTGGCCTTCATAGTCAAAGCCCCACTATACGGCCTCCACTTATGGCTCCCAAAAGCACATGTAGAGGCCCCCATCGCAGGATCAATGCTCCTAGCAGCCCTACTCCTAAAACTCGGCGGGTATGGGGTCATACGAGTCTCCATACTAATAGACTCTCTATCAACCCACCTGCACTATCCATTCCTCATATGAGGAGCACTCATAACAAGCTCAATCTGCCTANACCTACTCATGAACTGGTCTAATATCAAGTCTAGCCCTCTTCCTGGCCTTCATAGTCAAAGCCCCACTATACGGCCTCCACTTATGGCTCCCAAAAGCACATGTAGAGGCCCCCATCGCAGGATCAATGCTCCTAGCAGCCCTACTCCTAAAACTCGGCGGGTATGGGGTCATACGAATCTCCATACTAATAGACTCTCTATCAACCCACCTGCACTATCCATTCCTCATATGAGGAGCACTCATAACAAGCTCAATCTGCCTACGGCAAATTGACTTGAAATCCCTCATTGCATACTCTTCTGTCAGCCACATAGGCCTAGTCATCGCTGCAGCCATAATCCAAACCCACTGATCATTCTCAGGTGCAATAATTATGATAATCTCACATGGACTAACTTCCTCCATACTATTCTGCTTAGCCAACACAAACTACGAACGAACACACAGCCGAATCCTCTTCCTGACACGAGGTCTTCAACCCCTCTTACCCCTCATAGCCACCTGATGACTCCTAGCCAACCTCACAAATATAGTGACTGCTGAGGGACCCACTGGAGGAAGGCTTTGCCTGGGACTGCTGATCTCGTACTGTGATCCACCTCTGCTTCGCCAGGCAAACTCTCTGTGGCTCGTGCTCATCACCAAGTCTTATCCACACGCTAAAAACATGTTTTGGATAACCCCAAGATACTGCACAATGCTTTTCTACATCTTCGCCTATCCCATAAACCTCCGTTTAACCTTCTCCTTTTGGTTACAAGAGTGCAGTGTCACATTACAAGATTTTTGGCAGATCAACTTTACAGCAAGTTGCTTCGCCTCCACGTACTCAGACCTGTTAGAATTCAGTTTTTATTTTAGCTTTAGGGAAGTTGCAAAATCCATTTATGATTATGTTTTGACCTAGGGTTAGTGTTACTCATATTGACTTTGCAGGTAGTTTCCTTACACAGCCACCACTGGGACATGGACAGCTTCTGTCCGTACATTTTTTTCTACAAAACAGGGGTCTCACTTCTCTGGTTTCTCTCAGCCACTGCAAACCCAGTGGACGCAGCCAGGTGAAGGTGAGAGACACATCTCTCCTGTTCACAACCGAGCCCACCACTCACCCCAGCTCCGGGTACCGCTCTGCGATGTAGTTGTAGCATCTTCCCAGGATGACTTCTTGCAGGTTCTTAGTGGTCCCTCTGTCCTTCCACTGCAGCATTTTGGGGCTCGCCTCGTGCGCCGCGTGGGTCAGCAGAGAGGCCAGCACGACGGCGAGGACGAGGGCGGCCAGCAGGACGGCGATGCCCACCAGGAGCACGGTGCGCTGCCGCGTGCGGGCAGAGCCCTGCCGGAACGGCATGGCTGAGAGGCGGCGGCAGCTGCGCCCGCCGCCGAGGGACAGCGGCTTCTGCGGGCGCCCCTGCACCGCCCCCAGCCCGGCCCGGCCCCGCCGGCTGCCCGGGAGNCCCGCCGGCCCCCGCCGCTCCCCGCTGTTAGAGCCGCTTCTGCAGCCACTTTTAGGGCTTTTCGGGGCTCGGGGCAGGAAGGTGAGACCCTGGCTGCCGTTCGCCCTCTGTTCCTCACTTTGCCGTGACCTCCCCGAGCTGAATTTAGGGGAGTTATGAGCCGTAATGCGCACAAGCGAACTCCGGGAAATTACTGGTAAAGCTCCCGCAGTCGCTGTTGCAGTGGCGATCCCTTAGCGGCGACATGCTGTGGCTAACGTGTGAGCAAAAGATGAACTCAAACGACCCCGGTTTGTTTGCTCGAAATTGATTTGTTTGCAAATAACAGGTGTTGAATCCGACTTCACTGAAGGCAAAAACCCAATTACCAACTTTAGAGTAGCCATAAAAACATATTTCATCAGCACGCAGTGGGTTGTTTTACTTCTCTCCTTGCCTGTAGGCTTGGGTAAGTCATCACATGAATTTCTAAGATAAGTGTGTAAATTGTGCGTGTTTGAGATTTGAGTCTTATTTTGTGTTGGCTTTTTGACTAAGCAGAACTGCCCTGTTTGGAGAGGACAATAAAGAACAAAATTCCTCTTGCAGAGATCCCTTAATGATTCCTTAGGTGAGTTCACGTAGCCTCAAAGTCTAAACAGAAGAAGCTATGCAATGTCAGAATGTTAACAATAAATTATTGACAAATTTCTTACCAAGCATCTGTCTTTAACAGACTGTCTGTGAGAAAGGACATTTGTGACACATTTCTGTCAGGCCTAAGCAGTTCAGAAAGAGCCAAGAAAAGCTTGCACTGGCAAGTGGTATGCTAAGCACATGATATGAATTTTTCTGACCCTGTTTTCCCAGAAATGATGCAAACATCGCAGAACTGAAACCTCAGTTTTGAAGCAACATACCAGGCAGTCAGACACGCCGTGGTCCAGCAGTTACAACAGTGTCATCGCTTCACAAGAGAGAGAAAACCTGTTCTCTCTTTATGACGCTGCTTGTTACAGGAAGATCTGCAAGAGACAGGTCAGTAAGGATTAGCAGGATTAGCTCATAAAGGAAGTTTTGCCCCATACTCCTTTCAGTAAGCACATGGGTTTTCCCGTGACAGGTTTGGTTGACTGTTCTTTATTTGTTCCTGGTTTTCATCATCCTGCAAATATGAACAGAAGGTATTCAGAGCTGAACTTTGTGGTATATTTTACATACAGGAAAGGGTCTTGAATTTTTTTAAGTGTATTTTCGACTTGTGCTTTTTAGTTCCATTAACGAAGCAAATACCATGTTGGAAAAACCAGCTAGTTATCCTGTGTAGTTTATGCAGCAACACTGCAATCTCTGCTTCCTCTGAATATTGAACATATATAGCTTCAGTAAATCTAAGGGTCACTTTTAGAGTGGAACAATGGAATAATTAATTTAAAAGTTTAAAACTTTTAAACCCCACTATTTTTTAATAGTCTGATATGTGAAAACTTTTTTTCTTCTCTTCAGATATGACACTGATTTAACAAGAATGAATAAATAAATAAGGTGACTGCAGATTCAGTGGCTGTGGAAGGTGTCCCCCCTGCTGATTTTGTAGCACCTCGAAGTACATAAGGAGTGTCAAAGACAAGTAAATGTCAAACCTCCTTTCAGCAAGCCTTGGCAGCCTAATCAAGATGAAAAAATAGGACAAGCAGAGTTGAGTGGGCAGCAGGAATGACAGTAAAAACACATAGTCCCAGTGTTTCCGAAGATGGTATATTGTTTCCCAATATGAATGTGAGCATGAAATCGCTCCTTGAAAACTTTCTGGCCCTAGAGTATTTCCACGAGAGGCATAATTAAGATAATAACAGTGCCTCAGCAAAGAAGAGATGAAAGAGTATTCCCTGAACTGGATGGAAGGAAAGAACAGAAGATAAAGTGAAATGAGGAATGATGAAGGGAGGTGCAAAGCGGCATGTTTAGCAAGGGTCTGCATGCCCTTAAGTCTGTGGAGTGAGCTGGATTTCACTTCTTTCCTATGCTGTTTTCCTAATCAGATGACCTTAAGCTGTCTGACTTTATTCCACAGGAATTCAGTATTGTAAACAGGACCCTACAGAAGTACAAATTTAGGATTTCCCCTGCCATTGCAGTAAAGGGCCCATGGATCTGTATTCCTCTTGAACTGTTTTGCTAGTGCTTATTTTTGCATTCTATAAGGAAAATCACAGTTTTTGAAAGCACTGTATCTCATAAACTGATACCTAACTCATAGCTCATCCTCTGAGCTATGTGAAGTTCCAAGATAACAAATCTAAACAAAGCTTATCAAGGTATGTGTATTTTTTTGACAGCCTTTACACACTAAATCTTTGGGTGAGACGATTAGAAAGTGGGTATAAAAGATCAGAAGACAGAAATACTTCAGGAACCTAATTATCAGCCTCTTCTTGGACACCATGTATTGCAGCAGGGAACTTCATAAGAATGGTCCTGTATTATGCACGATTTATCAGACAGCATACAAGTATTTTAATAGAAAAGCAACAATCTTCTGCTGCTACTTGCAAGTTCTCTGGATGGTATTTTTGAGGCAACAAGGGATAACAGATTGTACTCCAGCTATTCCCAAGGTCAGATCCCTCAAAAGTTTGATTTATCCTTTTCTTACCATCAAACAGTTCTGGCACCCAAAGCATGGTTTGAACATGGACAGAAAAAAAATCTTTCATGGTAGAAATTGCTGGTAAAAAGTGGTGTGCAGAAGGTGGGACTAATCTTTCCAAAACAACCACAATATTCATGGTGCCACTAAACACTCCCAGTCCTGTGAACACCTGTAATTACTTGCTGTCACTTCTAAGGAGAACTTACCAATGAGAGATTTTGAACTGAAAAGAGCAGAAGCTGTTATAACAATTAAAGAAATTGTATCTTTACTGGCCTTTGTTGGAATAGCAACCACTCCAGCCACTCTGTCCCCAGTCTGTAGTGCTGCATGTCACCCAGTTGTCTTCTTCAGCATGGTGGGATTGTCTTGATCACTTTATTGTTACTTTACACAGGTTTCTACTCTGATTGCATTTTCTTCTCCTGTTAATTCTTTGAGATTACCTCTGATGATAATTAACATATAATGCCTCATTCTATGTTAAAGTCTGAGTATCAGATATTAGAGAGAGCTAATCCCCTCAGAACAGGATAGTGTGGCTTTCTTTCACAGAGATAACAAAAACAAGAGTTCTGCAGCCCAGTCCATTGTTGAAATTGGCTAATTAATTCACAGGTATATGGAAAAAGACTGACAGACAGAGGAACAGACAAGCAAACCAAGTGATTGCTTAGGCCTCCTTTTCATTTGTAAACCAGACTCTTCCCACTTATTAGGCTGCATACAGCAATGATGCACAATACTGTACTGTGGTAAATAACTAACACCACTTGTTGCAGTTGCAATATAAAATTTAGCTGATGAACTAGATAATTGGCTGTCAGAGCTTTGCTGTCTAATCTGATACTACAATGTTTCGTCCTACTTTTTAATTTTTTTTTAACCTCTTCAACATTTTTCTCAATTCTTTGAAAGGATTTTGCATGTTTTTCTCTCTCTGCCTTGCTGCATAAAGAATCTGTTTGTAAGTTCATGAACCTTTCTGGTTTTCCTGTGTGGTTTGTATACAGAGCACAGGGCTCTGCTGGCACGCAGCAACAACACTGCCTTGCATCAAATCGTGCAACAAGTGTAGAGATAGACTTTGCTTTCTCCAGACAACTGAAGTTGAGTTGCATATGCCTTATAACTTTGGACTACTCCATTAAATTTCTGTCTCCTTTAAATGGTGATATAATTTGTACCTGATCTATGTCTAAGTAGTTCACAGAATGAATCACTAATGCAAAGGTAAAACTGACTGCTGAGTTTAAAGACACATGTATCTGTATTTTCACTGTTTTATTTTAGACACATACAGATTTTTAAACCTTTCAGATTTCAGTCCTGAACTCTTCTTCTAGTTATCCTGAAAAATTGTAGAGAAATTAGCTGCGCACCAGTTGTCAAAAACAAGAATGCTTTCTATGTATGTGTGGGCATTTACGATGACTCATTGCTACTGCATTTTGTGTAGGGGATGCTCCTGAATTAATTTGTTGGAAAAATCAGTAATTTCCTAATTGCTACCTGCCTCTGAGTCACTGATGGACAATTCTGAGCTTTCTAATACTCATGTTTAAGCACCCAGGAGTTTTCAATGCAAAGAGAAACACCTTTAGGTCTTAGGCATCCTTGTATTTCAGGATTATTGGATAGACAGTGGCATGAAACTGCTTTCTCAAGCCCAGATACCTATGTTATTCATAAATGTGACTTTGTGCTCTCTGGGTGTTCAGAATATGGCCACTTTATTCTTATCATGATCAGTATTATCCTTCCCTAGGAAGGAGGGGAGGTAGGGGGATGGACCATTGGTGTTACCTGCTGCTGTACATGTTACCACTTGGGTAGGAGATGTACCATGGCCCATCACTGTTATCACTGTATCTAGCTGTGGATGCACCCATGTTGCTCCATGCTGATGGCATGTTTTGGGGTTAGCCGCCCTTCCAGCATGTGGGTTTGAAACTCCAAAGTCATCCAGGCTGCTTCAAGCGCAAGTCCACCATGGAGTGCTATAAGAGCATTCCCACCTGAACTCTTAGGTTAATGGTTGGACTCAATGATCTTAGAGGCCTTTTCCAACCTAAATGATTCTGTGATTCTCTGACCACAGGGCAAAAGGCTCAAGCTGTCAGATCCGGACACAGGAAATCACCCTGGAAAATGGCACTGACGAGTCATTATTTGTAGTTTACCCGCTACAGGCTGCTGGGGCTTTCCATCTCTTTCATCTGCATCACTTATAAGCAGCCTGTTTTTCCATGTGGAAGTGAATTCACTTTGTTTCATGTGTTGCTGAGGGGTTTGGGTGGGGAAAAGAGAGTGCTAGATCAGCCCGTGCTGACAAGCACAATGCCTGTCTCCTCTCAATAATGCAGTCTGCTCTCTCAGCTGGAATGTACTATTCTTTTCCTATGCGTTCTCATACAAGGAGAGTGTGGGAGGACCAAATGTCACCACTGTGCCTTGTAGTTTTTGTTGATGACCTTTTTACTACCCTACAAACGCTCCTGGCTATATGTGGTGTGGCTGCTTCTCTTCTCAAGACTTGTGCAGGAAGTTGAGAGTATAAGGAAAGAAAGAAATAACAATTCACATAAAACCTAACAAATACAAGAGGGTTTCTGCTTTCTGTGTAAATAATACGGAGAAGTACATGCATAAAGAGCTTAATGCTGGACTGCACGCCAAGGCTGATGCATCGATTATTAATAGTAGAGCCAGAGAGTCAGCACAGCAGCACGTGACAAAGTGTCATCTAAAATGAGAAGTCTTTATTCAAGACAAAATCCTCCTTTATTTCCAGAGGGTCACATGAGTCTCCATCCCCACCCCTATTCCCTCCTGTTTCTCACATAAAATACCTGTGCACTGCTGAGGCAAGGTGGGGGATAACATAAGGCCACCAACACAATACTATTTCATTCCTGTGTGAGTCACTGGATGGTCGGGTCCATCTGTTTATCACCTGTGAGATCTGCAAATGGGAATAAGCTTAGACAGGCATCGGACAGGACCCAGCAGACCTGCTTGGGTTGTTCTGGGAGATCCCCCCTCCATACTCTCAGCTTCTTGTGACATCTTCTGCAGCTCTCTGCCTCAGCCCCACTTCTTCAGTTTGTCTTTGCATACGTAAAACTGACCTCGCAGGGCAGATCAGTCCAGTGCTCTGGTGTGACAGCAGTGACTGGGTTGTCTTTCAGTGACCTGCTGCGGTAGAGAAGTGGTGCTCCACTGTGTTTTATTGGGGATGAATTGATCTAGTTGTAGTTTTATCAAAACCCATGGAGTCAGAGACCCATTGGAGATGGAGTGACTGTGGTTTCTCCAACACCTGGTGGGTGTGACCCCAGGAGTCACTGAACATCAAAGGAGGCCAAGAGAGCAAGCTGATTTAAGGACAGTCTCAAAGCACAAGAGTAGTCTATCCTGAAGGGGAGGAAGTTGAAGCTGTGGCAAGAGGCCAGCTTGGCCAGATCAGGAATTCTTGACCAAACTTAAATGTCAGAAGAAAGAGTAAGGGGAGAGCAGAAGCAGGGATGGACTGTCTGAGAGGGATGTAGAAGTATTGCCCAGACTGTTATGTGGTAAAGCTTATCTCCATGCCCACAAAGGAGCTCAGAGAGACAACGGCAGGATGGGGAAACCAAATAATATCCTGCCTGGGATATATTGTGGGATGCAGGAGGAAAGCAGCTCATGATCACAGAAGACTTACTATAGGATGCTTTGGAGGGGAAGCAAAGGTGG
This sequence comes from Grallaria varia, assembly GCA_013396735.1. Classification (NCBI taxonomy): domain Eukaryota; kingdom Metazoa; phylum Chordata; class Aves; order Passeriformes; family Formicariidae; genus Grallaria; species Grallaria varia. Next base: position 183,589 of record VWZG01002276.1, read on the forward strand.
GACAAGGGAGGGGCTTAGGTAATTTGTGAGGAACAAGAGTGGTAAAATAGAGAGGTAAGGGAAATAGAAAGGGCAACAGCATGTGAATAGTTGGCAAGTCAGTTCGCCTGTGCTCTATGCCTGACTGGGCCAGTCTATCCTGACTTCTTCAACTCCTTCCCAGCTCTTCCCTGGGTGATGGCTTTCCATTCTCTGTGTGTACGGGGATGTGAGTACAGACAGTGGGTTGGAGGGTCCCTGGTGCTGGTGGCTGGAGTGAGTGTGGGAGCGTGAGTGATTGTGTGAGCGCTAGGGGACATCCAGCTGGACGAGCTGGTGAGCAAGGGGGTGAATGGGTCTCTAAGGGCCAGCTGTGGATGTGAGTTGGGTGTCTCTGAAGTCAGGAGCTGTGGGACCAGGGGTGTCCTAGCTGGCTCTGTGTGTGTGACAGACATGCAGGGAAGGAATTAAGAAAGCCAAACCGAACCAAAGTTAAATAATTGATGTGTGGAAGGGCACCAAGAAGGGCTTCCACAGGCACTTGCAAAGCAGGATAAACACCAAGGAAAAGGTGCAGTCACTGCTGAATGGGGTAGGTAACTCCAAGAACAGTGACAAAGCAGCGGTAAGTCAAAAACTTGACATACTCTTCATTGGCAAGGTCTGTTCTCAGGTCTTCTAGGGTCTTTGTGCCTACAATACCCAGGAAGGAGTTTTGGGGAGCAAATTACTATCCATAGTAGAGAAAGATTGAGTTACAGACCATTGAAGCACACTGACTGAACACAAGTCCCTGTGTCCAGATGAGATACGTCTGAGGGTAATAAGGAGAAGCTGGCTTACTCTCTGCAAAGCTACTCTTGTCTTTGAGAGGTGACTCAACCTATATGATTCTCTGTTGCTATAATTTTGTGATAATCATTTGCAGAATGCTCTCTAATGAATAACTAATGGAACTAAAGAACTTTATCAGACAGGTCCCCAGAGTTGCTGGGGTTTTATGGAATTGGAGACAGATGGAAATCTGGCTAATCTTTCTTTGAAGACAATAGCTGAAGTCAACTACATATAAGGGCAGATCTCCAGATAGTTAAAGAGTCACTGTGAACGCAACATGCTGTAGAATATTATTTGTGCTGCCTAAATTAGAATTTTAAATGTCCTTGATAAAATATGTTAGCCATCAGGTTTTAAAATAAATGCACCCAGTATGACTGACTGCTAAAACTCTATTGACACCTAAAGATTTTATGAAAATAAAGCTGCCTTTCCAGTTATGCATTAGTGTTATGAAATAAAAAAGGGGACAGTACTATGTATGACAGGTCCTTCCAGAAAGAAAACATTTAGTCATTGCCATTCTTGAAATACTCACAGTATCACTGAATGATAAAGGGATGTCTGCAGGTTGTCTGGTCCCACCACCAAATCATTGCTAACTTCAAGATTATATAAGGTTGCTCAGGGTGTTCTTCAGTAGAGCATTGAAAACATCTATGGATGAAGAATCCAGAACCTCTCTGGGAAGCCACTGTCATGGTGATTTTTTTTTTTAATGTTTAATCAGAATTTCACTTGCTTTTCTTTTTGACCGCTGCCCCTAGTCTTTTCAATGGGCACCCCTGAAAAGGAATATGGCTCCATCTTCTTGACAATCCCCTCTAGAGAGCAGAAGAAGGTATCCTTTCAGGATAACTTGCTGGATATTCTTTTGGGAGATTTGTTGCTATAGCATATGGAAGTGTCTCACGGAGAGTTGTGACATTCAGGCTTTTACAACAAGGCTCCTGACACTCATCCATCAGTCATTTCAGAAAGATTTTAAGAAATGCTTCCTCTTAGACTAATATTTTTGGAAGAAATAGATGGGATTATGGAATGCTGGAATAAAGAGTTACAGCATGGCTGTGTCAGGATCAATTACTTTTTTTTTCTTTTTTTTCCCCCCCCAAAATGATTTCCAATAGGAATTTGGTAAAGCAGAAAAAGTTGTGGACTCTTCAGTTCCCCTGAGTCCTTGAGTCCTAGAGTACAATCTCTATCTCACTGTATTCTGTCCTTCCAAATGGGAGATCACAAGTGGAGAAAGGAAGGAAGAAAAGCATCTTTTCCTCTCTTCAAATACTATGTTTTAGCATGGAGGAGAAATCTTTTATCAGTAAGTGTTACGTTTTCCTGATCAGTAAATTAGCTTACAAAATCTTTCTGATTGCCTGGATAGGAAAGATTTGTTTCTCTTTGTATTTTTATATCTATCTATCTATCTATCTATCTATCTATCTATCTATCTATCTATCTATCTATCTATCTATCTATCTATCTATCTATCTATCTATCTATCTATCTGTTAATTTTTCTAAAACCTTTTCTGATCAGGAAACTCCTACTAAACATCCCATAGAAAACTAGCTCCAACCTTTTATGTCATTGTTTCACAGCAGTCTATGGAGGCAGCATAAGGGATGAGAGCTTTTCAAGGCCCGTAACAGAGCTTAAGATCCCTGAATTAATGGCTTGCTTTTTCCATTAGTGTTGTGCACTGCTGAAATGTCACTGGAATGACTAGATTTTAAGCTGCTTCTTTCTAGAGTATTTCAGTAGGAGCAGTTAACTGGTGAGACTGACGAGAACATAGATGTACCCTGAGCATTCTCAGAAGTACCGTCAGCTTAAATGTTTCAAATTGTTCTGCAGTTTTGACTGCCTTACAGATTAATAACAATATGATTGGATGTGCACTTAAAGCTCATGTCCAGGGAAAAAGTGTTTGGGAACAGCTATTCCTTAATCATTCTCCACACAGACATGCACAGTCTAGTTCCTTTTCCCTGTCTGTCTGATCAGCACTTGCCTCTCCGCTGGTTGCCGAGCAAGCTCATGTGTAGCCAGCTGGAGCCATGACAGCACTGATGGTGTTGTTCCGTGTGACAGACACCAATTACTGATTTTTTTCTTTGTTTATTGTAAACAAAGGTCCCAGAGGATCCAAAACATCCTCCCTCTTTAGACCAAGAATCTTCCTCCCATTTCTGTGCTTGCTTCCCTTGCTGACTATCTTGAGTGTCAGCCCATCTGCTCCTTCCCCTTTGCCTGGAGAGCCTAGCATTTCTACAGGTGCATCCTAAGCTCTGCTGTTCCTGAAGAATTTCCTGCGGGCACCAGTGCTGCTTCTTTTATTTTTCAGTTCCAAGTTTCTTTTTTTTTTTAGCCAAAGTGTTGGGTTTGTAACAAAACAAAGACATAGCTGGGGATTGTGCATTGATTTTGTCATGGAACAAGGCAATGTGCCAATAGTTCCCCTACATACAAGAACACTGCTGGTGGGGACGGGAGGTGGAGTGGGGACATAATCTGTGGAGTAGCTCCAGAACAGTTTGGGGAAACAGGTTGCTTCATTCTTCTGTGTCACCTTCACCACTTTTTGTTATGCCTGTCTGTTTAGAGATGTCAGAAAATTATGTCGTAAGCATACTAAATAAAAACATATTCAAAGGTGTATTGTATAAAGCACTGCTCTGCAGAGTGGGAGACCCATGTTTAATGAATTATGCGTTCAACATGAATCAGCCTATGAAGAAAGTATTTTTTATTCGAGATATATTTAATTTATAAAAAAATGAAACAGTTGCTATAGAAGAGTTTGCAAGTGTGAGAGCTATAGCAAAGCTACATTCTATCCATGAGGGATCTTACCATGAGTTCTGATGAGGCTGCTGTGCTTTTCTTGTGCAAAACATTTCTCAAAGTTTAGTTTTAGTGCAGAGGGAAAGCACATCCAGTAACCTCACCAACTTTCATGAAGCTGAGTGCTTGTTTTCTGGCCAGCATTAATTATCATGCTGCTCACACATTCTGAAGAGAAATACCCATCAGGCTCTTATCCCACTGAGGCAGCCAAGGAAACAAAGTTGATACAGAAGTATGCTCTCTAACTCCACGATTGTGTAAATAGCACAATTACTCCTGAAAGAACTGTACAGCGTAGATATGCCACTTGGAAGGGATCCATGTGATGGTTCAAAGGTCGAAAAACAAGAAACTTGAGAAAAAGATCCTTTCTGGTTGACAACTATGTAAAATATGTTTTTGTATACATGTGTATAAATATTTGTCTGGGATTTGATACTGTGGTTTCCAAGTTTATTGATTATGCTTACTGTCCATAACTACTTTTCATGTGATGTATGCCATATATTTTGCTTCTTGTTGCTCCTTTTTCGCATTATTCCAGCTGCTGTTTTTTTATTTAATCCCAGGCTAATGGTCAGCAGTGATAAAAAGTTCTGGGTGAAAGCCCAGAACATACATTTTGCTTTGTGGAAATAACAGCTCTTGATTTTCTGGTACCTTTCCTCAATGCAAAGGTAAAAGTAAGAATGAAGCACAACACAGACACAGCATGTGTTATAGCTGGGATTTGATATTGCAATACTAAAATTTCCATGGTGTTTCTTATTAGTGCTCATTTGCTTCTTTGCTTGCTGCTCTTCAAAATGGCACAGTGTGACTGAGGAGCTTTTCCACATCTGTACCTTGGTATAGTGTAGCATATAAAATCATGGCTCGGCTTCGCGAACGAAGATTTGGGAAGGGCTCTACCCATGCTTGCTGCAAGCGCGCTGATGGCCTGAACCGCCTGCATGCAGGGTTGGGTCTGCGGCTTCCAGTGCACCTTATCACCTGCCGTTTCGTCCCTTGCCTGTCGCTGCAGGGCTTTTTGCAAGTGTGGGTGAGTCCTTCAAGCCTGCGCAGTGGATTTTTTAGGTGAGGCGCAGCGAGCGCGGAACTGGCCCCACCCTTTAGTCCTAAGGTTCATCTGCCAGGGCCTAGCAAGCTTGGACGGTGGCAGCGAAGTCCTCAGGATGTAGGTTTAGTTAGAGTGTCCTTCTCTTAGATGGATGGCCTTACAGGGCTAAGCGAGCTCCATCTGCCCGGGTTTGGAGTTAGAGTTGTCCTCCTAGGATGGTGGCCAGGAGGCTGGTGAGCCCATCCTGCCCATGGACACACTTTGTCTGACCCTTCAGCTGAGACCTGACTAGCATGGGAGACCCTACTGGAGGCACAACCACCGCCAGCACAGCTCACAGCCTCATAAGGGCACGCAAGCTTCTCCCCTGCGACAAGGGGGTGTCCGTGGAGAAGAGCATATAAAATACCAGAATGTAGAATATAATTCTTTTAGCTCTGCTTTGTTGACTTTACCTGTTGCAAATGGGGGAAAACCAAAAAAAAGTCTTCCTGTAGTTTGGTGGTCCAGCACTTGCCAAAGTCTTGACTTAAAATTCTGGTTTCTGCCTACGGTACTTAGATTCCTTAATTATTTATCCAAGCACTTATGCCTGATGGAAGACTGTGTCAGGTGTAATCACTAAGAAATGCTCAAGCAAACACAGTTACTGGATTAAAAAATACTATTTCTTTGGTAAGCATTATAATTAAGCATATAACTCAAAGTACTCCAAACTGGAGTTCTGGAGGATCATCTCTGCCTGCACTTAGGGAACTTAGCACACTTACTGCTTACAGAGCCCAGAGGTATTCCCAGTCAAACAGCCACAAGTGAAAGACTGCTTACTTTACTTCACTGCCTGCTACTGAAAGGAAATACATACTATAATGTCCTCCTTAATTTTCCTCATATAAAACTTCCAACACTATAATTTTCACATATTCTGTTAAAAATACAAAGTAACTCATCCAAACTGAACTCAGATTCACCTTTGCTGTGGCTGAAGAAAGAGGGAGAAGGTAGGTGAAGAGGGGCTGCCCAGGCAGCAGGGACACTCTGGCACGGTGTCAGGGTACATATGTGCCACACACACTCCCAGGCTCTAATTTCCTGCACCAGCTTCCCTGCCAGCCTGCACTGGGACTGCGTTGCTGCACTAAGGGAGTGAGGGTCTCCTCTGGGCTTGCATTCATAACTTGCACGAAACTGTAAGAAATCAGATGCCTGAAGATTATAAACGAAATTTGGCAGATTGTGTTCTTCATCTCTTACATAAAATGGCAAGTAAATTTAGACTGTGCAGAAGCTGGAATTAGGAAAGACCTGAAAATCCAAAAAAAAAATCTTGTGAAGTGTTTGAGCCACCCTAACATTTGGCTAAATTAAGATACTGTGCCTCTCCATACTGAGCTATTTTAAACCAAACTTGTTGGCTCTGCTAAAAGCACCCTTCTTTCACTTCAGACTATTGTTGAAGCAAAATACATCAGAATTATTTTTAGCTAATTCAATGGAGAAAGAGCTAGCTTTCATGGAACAATAAGTATTATGAAAATTGTTGAAGTTTCAGGTCACATTTAACTACATTTAAGACTGCTGATTGAAAACATAGTCATGTCAGCTGGATATCACATCAAGGCCAATATGACAAAAATAAACACCAGCAGTATAAAAAGGGCAGAGAGGTGATCAAGTTGTCCTTGCTTTATTTTCATAACTTCTTACTCCAGAGCACTCAAGAGTTTGCATTTAAAAACAGACAGAGCAGGTATAAGTAGATGTATATGTAGGCATGCACATACATGCTGGAAAAAGGAATTACTCCGAGTTCAGCTTTTGTCAGATACAATGACTGAAACACATGCAGCAGAAAAAAAAAAGTAGATTAGTAGGAGGTGATATTATATATTATATAGGAATGAAGAACATGACATAACTGAGTTCTTAAGTGGTCCACAAAATGGGCACAGCAGGAAATACTGCTGTAATCTCAGTAGCTCCCACAGGTCTGTCCGCAGAAATGCAGCGCACTTTGTAATGCTCCTGTACATGATGTTTTCATTTGCCATATTAGTTGGATATTAACAGATCTATGCAGGATTGTGGCATCCAACCAGATTCAAAACGAGGTGATATACATACTGTTTTCATCTGAGACATTTCATCCCTTGAATTCAGGTCTGGAGACAGCTGTTTTTGCAGTACTTCTAGTACAACTACGAATGATTGAAACATTTTGAATCCGTATTTGAAGCACCCTGGTGGATGTTACCAGGCTTGCATGAGTTTACAGAGAAGGGCAGGTACCTTTCAGACAGTATGATTTCTCCAAATTTGGCACAGCTGTTACATGAGACATTGCTAATGAGAGCTATTACTGGGTGTTCAAGACAGCACAGGCACACCTAGCTGATTGTCACCACTGAAGTGTAATGTACATGTGTAAATAGTAGTGTTCACTTCCTTTGTGCATGTAGAAATAAAAAAGACATGTTCTTGTCTCTCCCTCCCTCTGGGCGTAATAAATGACTTTATTGTTCGTCTCTTTGCTGACATTCCTTCCTCTCTGCTTCCAAGATGCCAGTCACGCTGTTCTTTCATGCAGATTAAAACCATTATATTGAAAACAGAACAAACGATTCACACTCAGCTTGAAATGCGCTGCCTCTAAGATTTCAGGGAGCCTATGCATCTAGAACTTGGTGTTTTTTCTCACCCATCTATATTAGTTAGTTAGGTAAAAGTCTTTACAGATATTCTCAATATTTTTCCTCCAGCAAGTTTGAGACACTTCATTGAACGGGTATTGGAGAAAAAAAATTGCTGTCTTTGCTACTGAGTTGAAGTAATGGGAAAACAGGCAAGAATCATTAGAAATAAGAAAACACTGGAGGAGGTTCTGAGCATGTTGTTCTTGATACAAGGTTATGTAGTAAATAACCTCAATTGTGTGAATGGTAGCTATCCTACTTTGTATTTTAATTATTTTTTTTCCAAAACAGAATTATTTAGCACTTCCTACAGTGTGTTTGGTACCATATGTAATGGTCAGCACTGTGCTGCTGGACTGCATTGCAGAAGAGGCTGAAAAGCTTTCATTAGCTGGAAAGCAAAAGTTGGCCAGCTGGGATGCTTGGCTTGTGAATGGAAGTTGCCTAGGAGGCACACGGCTTGTAAATGGCATTAAGGTGTTCTCGGAATTCTGCACACACTATCATACCCAGGTCAGTAGGCAGGACAACACTAGCCCTGATGACGGCTCAGACACATAACTGTGAGCCTCATATGCACTGTCTCTACAGCCTATGGCTCAAAATGTGTCATGATCAAAATTGCTTGGGTTTAGTTATCTGAGATGTGACTGTGTTACAAACAGATACCTGTCCTATTATTCTGAAAGCTGCTGTTAAGGACAGCAATAAGCAAGCAATAAAAATGAGGAAGATGTTAAAGAAACTAATCATAAGACTAATGTTACAGCATAGATAGGGAAAAATTTTGAGGCATAATACAGCCCAGATTTTCAAATGTCTCTAACTGCTGATTTCATTACTTTTGCACTTTCAGTACTTTTTGTGTCTGAAACAGACACAGAAATTCTTCAAGCTGGAGGCTAACTCAGCTGTGACACAGGCAAACCCAAATATGTGTGTAATATAAAGATATTTGCATTAAAACCAAGTTAAAGATTATTCAAGGAATAGAAGCAAGACAAATAAGCAACAACAATATATTTTAGATATCTTATCTTTCAAATGCACAACATTATGTAGTTGTATCAGGGAAGATAGGATGTAACAGGGAGTAAAAGGATGTAAATCTACTGTGGAGTCCTAAATCAAATTCATTGAGATAACAGGAACATCCCATCCCAGTTTCCTGGCAACCAGCTAATATGAACACAAATAAACAATACAGAAGCTAACATAGAATGTGCAACAAAATTCTACATAAAGTTACGCTCTAGTAGAACAACTAATTTTTTTCTGAAGATTTATGTGTCATCTTGGTAGCTGGATGTTTAGAGGACCATCTAGCTGGAACACTATGATAATTCACAAAAGTAACTCAAGAAACCTTCAAGATGGCATCTGCTCTCTCCTCAGTATATTGTGAAGCATGCTAACTGAGTTCACTGCAAGCAGGCCAATGTCTGACTTGGCACGTTCTTCTCTGAACATGATATGCCATAAATCACATCATGGTGGGAAAACTGTGGAACTTTCTAGACCTAGTATTTCTGACTGTTTGTTACCCAGTGGCCAGGAGCAGCTGCGTGGATGACAAAGCAACTGATATCATGTGGTAAAATACTGTTTTCAAGTATGCAAGTCAGAATCTTGCTGTATGATAGCTTCAGGTAAGTTTGGCCTAAGTACTAGATCACTTATGAAAATGAGTTTAATATTCCACTGTCTTGCCTATTTAATCTTGTTTCAAGTGAGAAATCTCTCCTATCTGAATTCATATTTCCCCTTCCCAAAACATGATAGTCTCTTAAGTTTCTAAGGCCAAATGCTAGGATGTTTTTATAAACAAGTTATCTGTGTGGGTGGTGTATGACAGGCATAGTTTCACTTTTCTTTCTGAAATATGTGAACAGAATGTATTATTCTTTGTTTAATTCTGGAGAAAAAAGAGGAAATAGCAATGGATTTCCTCTAATCAAGAGAAGGAAATGAAGGGTGAGGCTTTCCAACATCAGTAGGTTAATTTTTGATACTAAAAGAAGCTGGTATCTAGTATGCAAGGTTTTAATATGCAGGTTTGCCAATCCCAGATGTAGGGTGAAACTGCAGTTAGAAATTAGCTGAAGCTAAATATATAGCCAGCTAAGGCAAACAGAGGATATGGTTTCAGTTGATTAACTCAGTACACTGAAGCAAAACTGAACAAAAAGCCTACAAAAGAAACAAACATGAGCTTGTTCCAGCTGCCTCCTCTGTCTGAAGATATAGGTCCTCTTTGTGCTGCTGGTGCAGATCTGAAGAAGAGAAAACAAACAGGATGTTCACAGCACAGAGCTGAGTTAGGATTCTTTTAAATATCAGGAGTTTGTTGCCAAGGATGAAGTTTGTGGTTCAAGTGCTAAGCTAGAAGTTTCTTTATATGAGCATGCCAACAGATTCCCTTTGGCTGTCATGACTTTATTAACTGAATATCTTTGGAAAACCCTGGGAACACTCCTTTCTACCTTTACACCTGAGCCTTCTTGACTCTCCCAGCTCATTTACTGTCTTTGGCCTTATGCTTGTGATTTTATAGAGCTCCTCTAGACACGAGTGGTCCTGGAGGACTGTATTTTCACACTACTTGATACAGCACTATCTAAATCCATTTCTAAGTCTCCCTGACATTGCAATAATGCAAGTAATAAATACCACTACTAATAGGTTGCATCTGGCTTCCTTCCTGCTTACGTTTGTAAGCCATCTATGCCATCTAGTGGGTAATTTTTTACTTACAGGTTTTCTTCAAAAGTCAGGGTGTCAACTAAGCAAGCCAAAGTCCAAATTTGACTCACCAGGAACATAATTCAAGACTGGTAAGGAGTTAAGGGGCACTACTACTACCCAAGAAGTCCCAAGTGTATTACGGCACCTTCTAGGCCATCCCTCTGCTACCCATATCCAGTCCTCTCCTTTGCTATGCCAATGCGACAGGAGTTGTGGTGACATAAAAAATGACTTGCCCCTCTGGTAGTTTTGGGCTTGGGACATTATTCTCTGGTGGCTGAGAAGGCAGCTGTCAGCCTTGTAATAGCAAATACCCCTCATGAAAGGGGACGCAGCAGAACCTGCATGCCTGTTTCACTGTTTATTATGGAAGTATGAACATTGAGTGGACACTGACTGCACATACCCTGCAAAGGAAACCTTTTCCTAACAGATACATGCTCTTAATAGTGATACTCCTACTGTCCAAACTGCTCCCATGCCAGTTAATGGACCATCAGAGAGCAGGAATCTGTCCACAGAGAAAATACACAAGAAGATAATAATCAAATAATTTTTATGCATTTGCTTAAAGCTCTTTCTGAAAGGGCAGCTAATTTCAATGGAGATGTTATTTATTGCAGAGAAGTAAATGATTTGGGGAAGAGTGTAAGTATTCATTGGCTCGAATTATTCTAATTACTTAAATTTCAGGGACAGGCAATGATAGTTTAGCATTCAGATTGTGAAGCTCTGTCTTGATTTGGGATAGTGCAGACATGAAGTAAATCAAACCTATTACAGTGCCATGCATACAGGAAGGAATAGAATGTTCAGGAAGGAAACAAGCAAGGATACTTTTCCTGAGGAGGATGATCACATCTGAGTTTGTTAATAGTTATCCCACTAGAGCATGAGATTGGTGCTTAGAGTACTCCAGTCATTATTTTACTGTAAGTACCAGAATGGATGGAAAGGAAGGGGTGGCTGTTCCCCTGCAAGCACTATGTGGTAATACTGCAGAAGTGGTATGCTTATCCCTTAGCTGAAAATGAAAAGATATGAATTGTTTCCATAAGCTTTCTCATCCAGTTTCCTCAGCTGAGCAACATACTCACATCACAAAACTTTGAGGGAAATGGTTTAAAACCTGGGAGACAAGAAAAATCTTCTGTTAAGAGCTCACAATGTTATATTTTTTAAAGTCCTGTAAAGTGCTTTTTCCTCTGGTTTGTTAATATTGTCACTACTTTTACAGCTATGATTTTGCATGCGATAAATTTATTTTCTTTTGACATGTAAACAAAAGCCTTACCATTCAGTGGCAGAACAAGGAAACCCTATTTTAATCCACCTTGCGAGTGGCATTTAGTAACAAATTAAAACCTTAATGGGACTGGAAGTCTGTCCTATGATCTACTGCCTAGAAGGAGTCTGGAGTTATCAGTGGTATCTACAATGCCACTGTTTTCATAATATTTATAGGTTGGTACTAGGATATAATTTGGATGTGAGAATAAATGTTGTTGCATGACACAATGAGTAAAAGTTTTCAGTGACCAGCAAGAACAGAGAATACTCACTTTCTCTGTAAGGATGTATTAAAAACTGAACATGTGTTACAGAGAGTGATATACACCTCCTTGTCTGTACTGCATGAAGCACTGCTGCCCCTCCCCAGAGGGAGGCACTCAGGAGTTGCACCTCGTTGCTGCCATAACCAGGGACAGCAAGTCAAATCTTTCTAGTCCAAGTTATCATTGCAATATTACATAGGAATTAACATGCTAAAGGTTTTCATGTGCTCAAATAGGGGAGAAAGGACAGTAGAAAATAATGCATGGATTATCCATAAAAATAATATAACTAGAAAGCACTGTTTATGTATCTAAATATCCTGCAACATTCCCAACTGTGAGGATGTTCAATGACCTTATGCATACCTTTACATGCAACAGCATATAGATTAAGAACCTAGTCACAATTGAAAAGTCATCTTTACTGTAAAATCACTGAAATACATAATAAATTAATTTAATCCTCTTTATATAAAAAAGAACAATATGGATAAGAAGGGAAACTATTAAAAACTAATTTTTTGCTGACACTGTCTAATTTAAAAAGTTTTGTCTTGGATGTAATCTGCATCTCTGCAGATAACCTACTAGCTCAAGGTAAATACATTGCAATATAGAAATTGAGTTTCACACAAAATGGAAGATGAAAAAGAAACTTTCTCAAAATTTAGAACTAAAAGTTCCAGTAGCTGGAGAAATGTCCTTTAGATCTGATGCCATTTGACGTACAATTTAATTATTCAAGGAACAACATTAATAAAGCAATTTCAATTTTGTAATAGATTTTTCACCAGAGGAGTGATATGTACAAACTTCATTCACACTACCAATGATACACAGTGTCACAGATGAGAACCCACAAACACCTAATTTTGAACAGCAAGCGCTCACAGACAATTGCGCACAATTTGAAAACAGAGGCAGCTGACTCAATTCACAGTCAGTAATAAATTCAAGAATACTCTGTATTTCATATGGCTGATCTATAATAGATGGTAGAAGTGGGATCTGTTGAACTGTTGACTTCTGCATTATTCAGTTGTAATGACACTGAGGATGGACTGAACTTCTTTTACTTACGATGAAAGGGCACACTTAGCATCGTCAGGATAATCCGCGCAGAGTAAGAACATTACAGGCCTGTGAAGATATCAATTTGTTTAGCATCTTTCAAGCAGAAAACTAAGGATGAAATGAAAAAATTAAACAAACTCACAATATTGTCAAGTCTAAACCTTCTTCGATTAAATTTTCTTACAATCTACTGGGAATAACTAGAGCTGTGGATACTACTGTGAATAATTAATAATTCTGCAGACATTCCATAGTGGTTTTAACTGTTGCTAAGACTTTTAATCCAACTAAAGATTTTACAGTGAAGTGGAATATGAGGCCATCTTCTGTGTCTGACATTGACTACAATGTTCCATCTAATTATCCAATACAATGTAGTGTTTTCTCAATTCACAGCCAAAAATTGCCAAGTCCAAAAAACGTGACATCATCCCTCCAACACATCAGTCTGTCCTGAAGACACAACTCTAATGGCATTAAAGTGTTGAAAAGCAAGAATCAAAATAGATAAGGTGCTTTGGCAAACACATGATATTAATAAAGGATTTTCACTTACTTGTAATTGTCAGTGCAAGTGACATTATAACCAAGGGTTTTCAGCCTGGTTTCTAATGTCTTTACACTGTTGGTTCCACAGGAATCTCTGTGAGAAAGGATTTCAATATTATTGCAAGTCTTTTGGTATATAATTTCCTCTCATTGAACTTGGTGGAATTAGTAAAGAAAATCCCCATTACTTTGTCTCTTCTATATTCTATAACACCTCCAGAAGAATAGTGTACACTGCTATTTATAATGCTTCATTTGCTTAGATTACAGTGGTTTCACATTTTAAACTTAGTTTACAGAGTCTAGAAGATTAACTTTAGCCAGTGTAGCATTTTCAGATTCTACTGACCAATAATCCCACATTTAATATTTGACTAGACAGAAAAAGAGCTAAATAATTTTGTAAAATACTAAGTGTTTAATCTGTAACATTCATTGGCAACTATTTAGGTGGTGCTAAAGTTGAGACCAGCAAAATTAGACATTTTTAAAGCCTACATTTTATTAATTGGATTAATTAGTGAGTGAAAAGGAGACCCCTGCTGGTATTTATCTGTTTCTACAAATTTTTTCAAACACTTAAGATAGGTGAAAATGAAAAGAATGCATATGGCAACGTGAAGGAAATATCTCTTGTCAGCACTTAATGTGAAATTCAGATTGACTCTTAGTAAAGCTGTACAGGCTATACCTTCACTCAAGGTCTGAGATCCAGAGATCTACACACACAGATCTAATAAAGAGTTGACTCCAGATCTAGTATTAGAATTTATTTATATTTTGTCTAATTCTGGTATTTCTGTACTCTAAGAATGGCAGGTTGTGCCTTCTGTGTTCAAGAAAGCATCTAAAATGCTAAGTGCTATGCAAATATAATCAAAGAGAAAGATAAGGTGAAATTTTAAAGACAGGTCCAAAAGGGAGAAATTAACTTTTGTTTTGAAAATGTAACCTACCTATCTGGTCCTTCAATATCATCCACAACCCAAATAGCAACTTGTGAGATTTTGTCTTTCTGGAGATTAGGTATTTCATAATCTGCAAAAAAACTGATTCAAGAAAAAATATTTTAGAACTATGAAGATGGTGAAAATTGAATAGTCCTTTCTGCTTTGCATTAATTAAGGCTCTGATCCTGCTGTAGGATATAGGCTTGCTTGAATTTCTATCTTCTTATTACAAAAAATCATACTCAATGCAAACTAGAAAAATCTGATTCATATTCTGAATGTCCTCAAAGGTCAAAGACATTTAAAGATTCACTTTCATATTCATCTTAGAGGGGCTCACCTGGAAAAAAAAGTTACAATGTAGAAGTGAACCAGAAAGAAGAGAACTTTAAAAAATGCAAAAACAAAACAAAAAGCATTTGATACTTAGCAAAAAAAAAAAAAAAAAGAAGAAAGAAGAAGGTCATTCTTGTAGTGATTGTTTTTAGAAAAAACACAAGTTTGCTTTAAATTAAAAAATAAAACCAGCCACAAAACAAGTATATTTTTAGGTACACAATGACAGGAACAGTAAAGTGAATTATTTGTCTAGGATATATAAGACCAAAAAGGAGAAACTTTTAGATGTCCCTCCCCTTTATTGCTTTGTGTAAATTGACTCTGAGAGATATTTAAATAACAATTAAAACAAGATAATAAAATGGAAACTAAATAATAGTCATAGAATGGTTTGGGTTTGAAGAGATCTTAAAGGTCATCTAGCTCCAACCACTCTGCCATGGGCAAGGACACTTGCCCCTAGAGCAGGTTATAAAAGCCCCATCCAGCCTGGCCTGGAACACTTTCTGGGACGGGGCATTCACAACTTCTCTGGGAAACCTGTTCCAGTGCCTCACCACCCTCACAGTAAAGATTTTCTTCATGATATCTAATCTAAAGATGCCAAAACCAACTATTATTTTAATGTCTTTAAACTGAATTTTTTTTGTGAGATGCAGGCATTTCAAAGCCACAGATTTCTAACCCTTTCAAGATGTGCTGTAATCTCCAACCTTTTTTTTTTTTTTTCCTCAGAAAGCATATAAGGGCTGTGTCTGCACTGAATGCTTGGTCCAAGTCTGAGCCTAGGTGTGTCCTTTAATTTGCCTATCACGGGTCTTCTTAAATGTCTGTATCAGGACTGCAGTGTCTCTTAACCACTCTAAATGCTCTGAGATCCCCACTGAGAAGAAGGGCTGTTAGTTGTCACTTCCTGCATGACACCAGCAGTGACAGTGTGACCAATGCTCTGTCATCCTGTGCCACAATTCTGGTGCCTTCAGGCAAACTACTGGGGCTCTGCCATGGAAGTACAAAATGTGGTGGTTGCCAGTGTCTGCTGGCAGCCAGCTGAGACTGGTTCATGAAGTTGGCAAGGTATTTTAAAATTCTGGAGAAGTGGAACATGAGAAGGCAGATACCAACAGTTGCCTTCTCTGGTCAAGTAAGGAAGGATGTATTTTTCATCTCAGTTAAGCAGTCACTACAGCCGTATACTCAGTAAAAGTTCTAAAGGGTGTACTTTTACAATGAATTTTAAATGTAAGCTTAGATGAACTTCTGTGTGCTGGTACACTTGTGAATCAGGGAAAATACACCTGTCCCTAATACACAAGGAACTAAGGAGAAGAGGAATCTAATATTTGCTATTATCCTTCTCAACAAGCTTTTTTCTATTTTCTGAAACTGTAATGGATTTCAGGCTACTTCCACTCTTGGTCACGGAGAAATAGCACGGCAAAGCACTTTCCCTATTGAACTTACCAAGTTTGCTCCTAGGCCTGACAGAAGCTACAGTCCTTGTAACAATATGCTTTCTTTGGACACGTCCCTGAAGATAAATTTCGTAATGCTCATCTTTTTGAAGACAAACATTTTGCCGCAGTATGTTGCCTGAATTGAAGACAGCTTTCAAAGAACATTCATCCTGCTTGCCACAGCAGTTTGTAAAATGCAGGAGTCAAAAGGATTGTTTCCATCCATTTCATATTAATTCCTTCAGCTAGGGACAATTAACAGTTGCCCCCACATCTGAACAGACTGATGCAACAGGCTCTTTCAGCTACATTTCCCATGCTTTGGGCAGCAGAAGACCCCAACAACTGGTTGACTTTTGTTTTTGTAGTGTAGACTTTCTACACATAAATAAGTCAGTTTTCTTACCTTGGCTTTGGATAAGCTCCTCCAACTGCAGAACCATTCAACAAGACATGTATCACACCTGAACTGTGCTGCGCATACTGCAATGCATAACAACATCTGTCAGAACTCACCTTACAGAATCACAGAAGATGCTAAGTTGGAAGGGACCCTAAAGGACCATCGAGTCCAGCTCTTAGCTCTGCACAGGGCCATCCCCAAAAGTCATACCATGTGCCTGAGAAACACTTGTTGAACTCTGTCAGGCTTGGTGCTGTGCCCACTGAGCCTGTTCTAGTGCCCAACCACTATTTGGGTAAAGAATCTTTTTCTAATATCCAACCTAAACCTCCCCTGACACAACTTCAGGCCATTCCCTCGGGTCCTGTCACTGGTCACCACAGAGAAGTGATCAGTGCCTACCCTTCCTCTTCCTCTCACAAGGAAGTTGTAACTGCAATGTTGTCTCCCCCCAGCCTCCTCTTCTCTAGGGTGAACAGACCGAGTGCCCTCAGCTGTTCCTCATATGGCTTCCCCTGAAGGCCATTCACCATCTTTATTGCCCTCTTTTGGACACCTTCTAATAGCTTAATATCTTTCTTATATGGGGGTGACCAAATCTTCACACAATATGACTTGGTATTTTATTGCAAGATACAATGATCAAGGAAAGAATTTTACCAAGAAGAATATCAGAACTGCAAAAATAATACTAAACTAGCACCCTAGCAGGTCACTGCAGGATAAGGGATAGGAACTAAACAACCATTGGATTAATTTAATGAATCTTCACAAGCTTATTTCTCACACCTATAAATAGTTTCTCCAGCACAGGAAGAAAGCTTTTGGGCAACCTGTGTTGGGTTTGATCTGTGAATAAAGGGTTTCCAGCAAAGCTGTCAAATGGCACTTAGGACCTGCAATTAGCAGACAACTAGTGTGCTTATTATGCTTAGTATATGCTGTATACTAGCAATGCTAACACAGAACTTTAACACGTTATCTAGCTAAGGTGAAAGTCAGGTTCCTCTTGCTAACACACAGTACTCAGTCTAAAACAGTGTATTTGTATCAGAGGATATAATCTAGCACAGTTACAGGTTTAAAACTGTTTTCAGCTGGCAATGCTTTCCTGAGCTACCCAGGACACACTTGCTAATGTATTAAGTCAGCATTAATGCATGATTTACAGTGATTGAAGCCATCTTCCAGAAAGATTCCACCGCATTGTTTTCACATTCCATCTTGGTAGGGCAGGATTCATAGTCCAGTCCTATAGGAAAGCATGTGATTTATGCTATTATAGAGATGATAATGACTGTAAAAAGGGACTTTAGAAAGAAACAAAATATATTTGTGCATTACTCACTGAACATAGAAGATAGTTTGACATAACACTGAAAGCTGACCGTTCTATTTTTTCAATAATTTTCCATTCCTTGGAGTTTATGCAAACAGTAACATTCTGTGGGTTCAGTACTTTGGCTGAAACGGTTCTAACTCTGTTCCTGGGATGCAGAGAGCTCCAGGTTCAGAGGACTGGAAGTTTATCTCCACTGCAGTACCATTTAGATTTCACTATGTGCTCCCTGACTGCACTGTTAAATATTCACACAATACAGGAGTGAAGCTACCCCTAATTTTTCATCAGCTAAGAGCAAAATTAGCTCCTCCAGAACACGGCAGTTGGTCTCCGTTATGCTTTTACAGACAAATGTTTAATATAGCATTCATTGTCTTACCAGGGCTGTTTTCCTGCCCACACCAGTTTAGAAAATCTCCAAAGAAGCCAAACAGGGTATCACCCAGAGACATGTAGCGATGTCCTCTGTCAGCAAAGGTATTGACTAGTTGCTGATTATTTTCCCAGAAGAGAGACTACATAAAAGTAACAAAAAAAAAAATAGAGAAGAAATGTACTGACACTTGGATGTGAATGCAATGAGATTATGGGATGTCGAAAACAGTTTAAAACATGTTTTGGTATTTCTATCAAAATGAACTAATAACCAGAAACATTAGCTATGTCTTTAGAGGAACAAAGTTTTTTATTTTATAGAGGTGCAAATTCTGATCACTAGAGGCTTGAGGGACACATATCTTGATGGGAAGTGATATAGGCCTATTTTAAATATTGTTAGGCCTAGCTTTGCCTGCCTCAGCAGACAGATTTAGGAAAAGCAGGAGAAAGGGAAAATAGATATTTATAAGCCAGATATATGTTACCAGAATTCTCTCACATGGCTATGTTGGTTTATGGTGTGAAAAAATCATACATCTTGGTGTTATTTCTGTGTTTTTGAAACCCTTAAAGTACTAAACTATGTTGACAGGAGTATTTGTTGGTTTACCTTGTATCATTTAGAGATGAGGAATAATTGTGCTAGAGGAAAAACTGTTTTAAAGCACAAACCGTCTTTTGCACTTTCACAGTTCTCTGCAACTGCCAGCACATCAAACCCTTACTGTTTCCTGGCATTTAACAACGTCCTATCTCCTGCTTATGCTTCTTTAGTGTCTCAATGTTTAACATGTCATTTCCACAAGACATGGCTGTGAGGGAGTAGAAGCAAAAGGCAATTGCAGGCACAGCCTTTGCAGGCAGAGCACCTAACTTAAGAAAAAGTAGAAATTGAAGTTCAGAGACTGTCAGAGCTCCTGGCACTGCTGGAAAAATGGGGGATTTTTGTAGTATGAAGATACAGGTTGCTGACAAGTTACTGCATAAAATAAATGGAGCCAAACACATTGAAAAATGCTGTCAAGCCCGAGTCTAGTTTTTAAAGTACAGACAGGTTGAAAAGAACAACTCACAAGTCAGCCAGATAATGACTCTTGGTCAATTTTGAACTGTGTCACTGAAAATCTGTTGGATGTCTAAGGACAGCTAACATAAATAGTCATTACCTTGTTAGCTGGAATTGTGTGCAATGACAGACTGATAAATAATTCATAGTCCTTAGGTAGAATGCTGCAAGGATCCTTGTTAATAAATGCACTTTTAAATGCTTCCCATATCTCTGAACAGTTCTTCTCACTGTAATCATTGAAACAAACAAATAGCAGAATTATTTTTTCAAAGCAGAGCAAGAAAGTAATTTGTTCCCAACTTCTTCATACTCCCACATTAAAATATCCATAAGGTTAAAGCAGAAAATTGAAGTCTTTTTCTGTCTCATAACTGCAGCAGATTAGAAGGAAGTAGTAAGGAAAATATAATCATTTACAGTGTGGAATTAGGAATACATCATAATTCAACAAAAATCTTCATAGGTAGAGTATACATAGCAAGCTTGCTATCCAGCACTGTAGAAATAGTAAAGACAACAGCTTTCTTTGAAATTTTCCAGATTCAAAAAGCCATTTCAATTAAACAAGAGGTAAATATGCAAAAATTCTGGACTGCAATGTTAACTCTTAAAATATCAGATTGAAGTGCAGGAGGAGTTACTAAAAACATTTCGATGGTAGAGTAATAGTTATGACAAAGAGATGCCTTGTGTGTATAGGCCCTAGGACTGTGCAGCTTTACCTTGCTGGAATGAGTACATTGACTGGTGACAGTGTGGAACATACACTGTCACTGTGCAGTAGCTACAAGAATATGGTTAGCATTCAGTACTTAAAGTGGTTGTGAAAGGAGGCCTGAAATAAGACGCTAGGCTGGGCACTTCAGCAGGTCCCTTCTGCCTTGGGGACAATAATCTCCCTTGGAAAGACAGGACAGGCTACCTGGGGATGAAAGTGTCCTATCTCTCTGGGTTTTCAGGATCTCATCTGTCACAGCTCTGAGCCTGCCTGGAGTAATTAAAATGGGAATTCCTACTCTCACCACTTTTCCACAGTACCTTCCCCACATAACACTGTGTCAATGTATATGCCAGGAACACTGCACAACAGAATAATTATTTTATGTACATACAGCACTCTTAACATGAACAGCTGTAATTGGAAAGCTCTGTCTTAAACAACAGTAGTCCTGATAAGTAATCAAAGTTTAACACACTAGAGTTTTGCTTGTTTAATGTCATCTGTAGACAGCAGGGTTTTGGCTGGCGCAGATTCTTTAAGGAGCTGCTTTGCTACGCTGAATGTCACAGACACTTTAAAGAACCCCTCGTGATGAGCTATGCAGCTCCCATGAAGGAAACAGACCACAGACTCTCTTACAGTAATCTCTGGTCATGCTTCTAACAACTATAAAAAAATTCCCTATATAAGCAGATATGGATTTTCATCTGAAAATATTCCGTAATGCAATATGAACCTTGATTAGTAGTTCCAAGGTTTAAACAGATATACTTGATAAAAGGATTTGCACCCTATTTCTGATTTCAAGCTGTTATACTTCACCTTCCAACAACTGTATATATTTCTGTCTCATTTTGCTAAAGAGCTTCCTGCTGTAAGCACTCACTTATTCATGCTACTACTTGTAAGTTATGATCAACTGAACTTTTAACATATTTCTTGACAGTTGAATCCAGCAGTAAATTTCTGGTTAATTCACATACTGCATTTTTTTTTCTTCATGACTTCTTATCCAGGTTTGAACAGTTTGTAAATCAAAAAGATTATTCTGCTCTGGTACTCAAAATTTCTCAGCTGGCAAAAACATTTGAAACTACAGGGTGGGGACTGCAGTTCAGGACAACTCCTTCTAATCTCCATAGACACTAATAAGTCGTATTAGATTTATTTCATACTAGTAGAGTTAAAAAAAATCGTTTTCAAAACTTTCATGATATACTACAAATAAACAAGTATGGAGGAAAAGCACTACAGGAACATTTGTGTTATATAACATTTCAAATATCTTCATTCGAATTCCTCACTTCTGTATGACCACAGCATTTTGTAAAATGCATCCTTTACCTGCCATTTTGCATGTTATAACATATGAGAAAGTTTTTCTTATGTTTCTATAAGCATCTTTATGTTTTAGCTATGTTGCAGTGTAAAGGCATGCCTGGCTAGCTTCCTTTA
>VWZG01002276.1:206992-249129 GCA_013396735.1 Grallaria varia
AGGAGGGAAAAAAAAAAGGAGAGTAGATGATACAATTTAAATGGAAATCTGCAGGCTTAATGTTTAATATTGTCAATACTAGGTCTAGCTCTGTACACAAAAGTTAGGCAAAAAAATAAACCTTGCTGGGAACTGTAACATAACTGTTTCCTGAAACGATTGCAGCACAGGGATACATCACTTCCTTGTGCCTAAACTTTCCCTCTTCAGAAAAAAAGAGACTTTTAAGGCCACCTGGTGATGACTAAGCAGAATTGCAATATATTTCAGCAAAGGGAGATAAAAAAAGCCCTTACCACTTTGCTATTTGGGATACCTTTGGCTCACTTAATACTCATTGCTGTGCCACACCTTGCTAAACCATCACCAGTGCTTGCAAGCAACATGTTTTAAATCAGTTTCTTGTCGCTGTAAAAGGACTATACTTTTTGCACCCGTTTCTCTCATGGCTGAAAAAAATGCTGAAATACATACTAAGAACAAAAAAACCCCCCAAAATCCCAAATATGCAGGTACAGCAATGATAACGTAAATACTCTAGTCCTCATGTGGTCTTGTATCACACATAAGGGTAAGATGAGTCAGCTTTTATTCCATCTCTCCCCTGAATACTGACAGTGACATTTTGTATATCATGTCTTTATAAACAAAACTGCCTTGCAGTCATGAATCAATCATAACAAGAAGCAAAAGGATTATGACTTACATCCTGTGCACTGAACAGACCACTCCTACTTACTGTTAACTCTCCTCCACGTTCTTTTCCCTAGGCACTTTGTTAGATCATGAAATGACATCAGTTAATCTAATCTTCAGAGTAAACATTCTGTGGTATACACTGCTGCAAATACAACCACACTAATTTTTTTTCCTTAAAAAAAAAAATTCTGCCTTTGCGTAATTTGCCTATGGACTCACATTTCTGAGGCAGGTCTGGCAATTCATGCTGGATGCATATCATTGTCCCTTGCTCTCTGCCCCTCTGTCCTAGAAGAAATTATTGCCCATGAAGCAGGGTCAGCAAAATTGGCAGCATATCTGCTCTGGAGATACTCTAGTTCACAAACAGAATATTAACCCAAATAACCATGAAATTCAGCACGTGTTTATATGCTGAAGCCCTGGAAGATGAGGAACTGACATGTTCTTTCTCATTCTTTCTATCAGATGGGAGTGGTGACCCAGCAAAAGGAAGGTGTAACAGGTGGGAACGTTAATCCTCTATTACTACTCAGGCATGAATTGCTGGCAGAATAACCTCAATTCTGTATGACTGCATGCATTATGCCTGGAAATACGACCTTGAAACTGCTCATATTCCGAAAGATCCTCTGTAAGCAATGAACTTCAAACATTGTTTCTTAAGGGTTTGTGTCTTCAGTGCATAATTCCACCTCCAGCAGCAACACAAGGTCTCTCACCTGATCCCTTGTATGCTATGACATACTGTGTGAAAGACATGCTCAAGCCCAAACCCAGAGGTGTGCTTACCAGCCAAGCAATAAATATAACCACGTGCCGGCTAGCCAGCTGCATAACACCTGTCTGTACTTTGCCTTACTTTTCTTGTCTCGTAACTGCTTCCCCTGCCCCAAGGTTGTACTAATTTAACCTTCGAAGGTTTGTACATATTTGCAAATATAATTAAGTAGGTCAGCATGTTCAAAAGTCCTTTGAGGTGGAAACCAGGCATGGAAAAGGAAACACCCAAGATGGCAATTGCTTAAGCCTCATTTCCTTAGGTAAAGGGATAAAAAGATTATGGTGCACATGTAAACTAGATAATCCTCATAACATGATCTCTTCTTCTCAGTTCACTATTTACTACTTTTACCAGCCTTTTAATCTCAAGCATTAGTACATTGAGCAATATTTAGACTTGTGCCTTTCCTCATAATATTTCAACATTTTTACAATTAATTGCTTACATCTATGAACTAGCTAGCTCTAATACATTTAATATCTGCAACACAGATTTTGTACAGTAATTGGTTTTAGTCAGAAAGGTCTGCTGCATCTATTCTATGTTTAACAATGTATTTTCGGGACATTTACTACACATTGCAACACTGACAGTTTTACTACACGTTGCAGTGTTGGCTAACAGTTACACCTTTTGTCAAATATGTTGCATGGACAGATGAGTATCACAGGCAAGTGTTTCTGCTCCGTTTGCCTTGATTGTTAAACAAACACATTTAACTCTGTTCAGTTGGCACAAATGCTGCAAAAAGTTGGGCACAGTTTAGGACCCATCCTACACCTTCCCTCCCAAATGCCATTTCATCTGCCCACACCCGCTTTATTCCTGATGTTGTCATCTCCTCAGTGTATTTCAGTGAAGCATTTCCTTTACTTCCGGCAAATGCACATTTAGTTCAGTTTCTGTAACCCCTATGTTTCAGCTCCTAGCTTCTTAAGGTTCCCTAGCAGGGCAAGTAGAAGGTCTCTGTCTCTTCTGCTGCAAAATACAAATAAAACCTTCCTTCAGAAAAGCTGTCTCAATATCAGCAAAAGAGTACTGTACATTTTAGACCGCTATATGCACAAATAGCTTTTCTAGGACCTTTCTGGATGAGGCCACTCCTCGAGTGCTGTGTCCAGCTCTGGGCCCCTCCATGCAGGAAGGACATTGGGGTGCCGAGTGTGACCAGAGAAGGGCAGTGAAGCTGGTGAAGGGACTGGAGCACAAGTCCCACGAGGAGCAGCTGAGGGAGCTGGGCGTGTTCCGCCTGGGGAAAAGGCGGATCAGAGGGATCTTATCGCTCTCTACAAACGCCTGAAAGGAGGTTGGAGCCAGGTGGGGGTTCGGCTTCTTCTTCCAGGCAACCAGCGATTGGATTAGAGGACATCGTCTTGAACTGCACCTGGGGAGGCTTAGGCTGGACATCAAGAGGAATTTCGTCACAGGAACGCTGATTAGACATTGGAATGGGCCGCCCAGGGAGGCGGCGGAGTCACCGTCCCTGGGCTTGTTCAAGGAGAGCCACACCGTGGCGCTCAGCGCCGTGGTCTAGCTGACAGGGTGGTGACCAGTCACAGGCTGGACTCGATGATCCCGGAGGTCTTTTCCGCACTGCCCGACCCGGTGACTCCGCAAAGTGTTTTTTACGCCCCCAAGCTCCCGACTCCAGACCCAGGCCCGGCCGGGGCGGTGCCAGCGGCGCAGGCGCGGGGCGGGGGTGACGCAGGGCGCGCGCAGGCGCGGTGCGGGCGGTGTGGCTGCCGTTGGCGCCGGCGGTGTCGGCGCGGCTCCATGGGGAGAACATGGCTCCCTTCCCCGAGGAGGTGGACGTCTTCTCCGCCCCGCACTGGCGGATGAAGCAGCTCGTGGGGCTCTACTGCGACAAGGTAGCGGCCGGGGGCGGCTCTCGCCCCGCCGCCCCGGGGCGGGAGGGGGCGGTTCGGGGGGTGCGCAGCTGTCAGCGCCCCGGCCCCGACAGCAACTTCTGCGCGGCGCTGCCGCGGGGCGCTGCGGGCCCTCCCCGGGCTGCGGGGGCCGCCTCCCCGGCGGGCCGGGCGGGGGCTGCCCTCGGTGTCGCACTGTGCCCGGCGCGAAGGGGCGGCGGTGCCGTGCGGGGACAGGGACCGGACAGGGACAGGAGCCGCGCCGCCCGCCCTCCATCCCCGGGCACGGCACGGCTGCCCCGGCGCTCCGGGAGCGGGCGGGCCCGCCGCTGTTGGGCGCAGGTCCCCGTGCGTGCCGCCCGCAGGGCGCTGTGCTGCCGTGTGTATGCACAGCGTTCAGCCCGTGACTGCTCTGAAGATACCCTGGGCGCGTTCTTTTCTTTTCAATAGATGTCATTTTGCTCGTGGACAAAAGTAGTTTTTATTCTCGCACCAGAGTAGTTAGTAGTCAAGGCTGGTGTGTCACCTGAAAGGCAAACTTCCCCCTGCGGCAGCTTTGAGTGCGATGGGAGTGTTTTGGGCAAATACTTCAGGGCGAGAACTCCTTGTGAAAGTAGTGCCTCCCAGCTCGGGGCATCAGTGGCTGTTTGGAGAACCAGATTAGCTGACACACATTTAAAAGAAGGGTGAAGTGACGGGAGAGACAGTATAATAGCTTTCTGCTGCCAGCAGGATGGGTAGTGCATGCTTTCTCCCCGATTTCCACCTGCCCCCTTGTAATGTTCTGTGGTTCACCAGGTCCTTTCCTGGGAGCCTGTTCCGTTCGCTCGTCGGGTAAAGAAAACAGGAGTTGTTTTTTGCTGAATTAGGTTACTGAAGGGTCTGAGCAGAGGGTCTGGGGGGAGGAGAAGGTGAGACCGTGTGTAGTTTCACTTTGCCTTTAATCTGTGAGTGCGTTTGCAGTTAACTTTAAACTCTGGCGGCAGGAAAAATTTTCATATCCTAACAGAGTGCATTTTACTTGAAGAGAAACAAGGACCTGGGACTCTTCCCCTCCCATAACCCCCAGTAGCTGTATCGACGTATTGTTGACGGCAGCTGGACAGGTTTTGTTTAAACCTCCAGATACTGTAGTCCAGATATTTGGGGTTTGTTCCTAAAGATGAATTTTTTTAACTTTTACTGAGCCTCCCACAAAGTGCAAACTTAGCATGACAGATAAAATTGCCTGGGCAGGATTGATTGGTTTTCATTAAAAATTTTTATTAACACTCTCCACCTCATAATGATCTTCGTAATGATATTCTAACACCTTTTATACAGGAATTTGCTTGCTCCCTTGTTCCTTTGAAGAAATGCAGACATGACTGAACGGCACTTTTTTTTAAACCATTCATTCTTGCCTCCTTTAACCCTGTTTCAGAACTTGGGGTCTGTGCCTCACCTGTGGCTTTTTTATTAGAGTAATGCCAGCTTTGCATTAGAAAAACTTCCAGAAAAACTTTCCTTCTCGTGTGGTTGAGATGCTGTAATTAGGTAAGAATGTAGTTCTGCTTACATGTCATTTATACTCTCTAAAGCCATGCTCTTCAGAAGTTAGTTTGACTTTCAGGGTTCTTGAGTGAATTATATGTTACCTGTATTCATCGGGTTCCCTGTAAACTGTAATACAGCTGCTGTCAGCGTCTGAATTTGGTAAATCCTACCAAATGTTAGTGAAATTGAAATGGATACATCCAGACTTTGCTTTTCAGGGGAATGATGATGGTGTTACTAATAGATAAAGTATGTAAGCACTTAAACACAGTTTATTTTGTTCTTCCAGGACTTGATGTGAGATAGAACAGTAAATTGGACATTTAGAATGTTTGGTGCATTGGAAAAGTTATCCTACTTTTTTAGCTGTTGCTAGCAGCTTTCTCACTGCAACTTTGCCGCATTCTTAAATGGTGTTTTTTACCTGTGTTGTACCCAGTGCCTTGGACTTGAATAATAAGAGTAACTGAAATTCTTGATAAGAAAATTCCTCCTATATTAATGAGTCTCCTATTCCGATGATAAGATTCTTTGAGTGCTCAGAGGATGTCCCCCTTGTGGGTAGTGGAGTGCTACAGCAGACAGTCTTTTTAGCTAAAATGCTTGTCCTAATGCCTGACGTCATCTTTGCTACAAATAGAGCAGATTCTGTTTTCCTGTCTCTAGTGAACCGTTCTTCGTTTTCAGAAGGATCTTGTGCCGAATTGCAATCGCAGGCGTGTCCTCCATCTTAGTTATGTGTCCTCTGGCCTAAGCAAACTGATTCATTCTACTTCATCACATGGGTCGCGCTTTCTGCACCTCAGCATACTTGTTGCTTTTGTCAGGACTAAGCTGCCATTCTCTAACAGTTTAAGCTATCTGACTGCTGCTGTTACGACTGCCCGCCTCGCTTGCTCCCATCAGCACTTGGAGTGACTCACAAAGGCTCTAAGCTGGCAGAAAACATTTTTTTTGTCTGAAGCGGGGTAGTTTTCGTGTCGATATAATGCTGCCAGCAAGCACTGGTCAGATCAGTACTGAAGCCAGTGTGAGGCAGAGGGTGGGTCCTGACAGTCAGCAGACTAGATTGACTTAAGCTACGGTGAGACCTCAGCTTCGTTATGTCTGTGTTTTCCTGAATTCTGTTTTGCAGAACAGGATGACACTGGGTTTGAGTAGAACAGATTTGTTATTCTGCAGTCTTTTTTTTAACAGCAGCATACTTGCTTTGTGCTTCTCTGTAATCTCATGCTTCTCTGAGTATTGATACTCAAATTTCTTTTCATATTTGTTACTAGATTCCTATCCTGTATGGACAAGTATGCACTCATCCAAGTCAGCATGTTGGTGTCCAGTAGAGGCGGTTTCTGTTGTCACATTATGATCTTGTGTTTCCCACACTTGAGAATGTGCCACTTGTGTATTACCAGCTTTCCTGCTTTCCCAGCTGTGGCCGAAAGTATCGTGTCTGTCACGAGGCAGCACAGATTTCAACTGATCATATATTGAAAATCCCATTGTGGTTTGGCTGGAAACTCGTATCTGCGGCTTGAGAACACTATTTGCAAGCTCTGGGGCTACGCTGCAACTTCCTGCAGACTGTATTAGTTTGCTGCAAGGTGAAACTAAAAAAATCTTAGAGAACCATTATCTGTATCGTATTCCTTTTAAGCAGTTTGGTTATCATATCAAAAGGAAATCAGATTCTTTTTCTGAACAAATCTGTGCTGACTGGTTATTACTTCTAATAGCTTCAAGATCAGGACTAGTCAAGTAGCAGACTCTGGTCTAGATACAGACTGCAATTAAGTTTTGGCTGGGCCTTCCCCAGAGACAAGATGCCTGGTCTTGCTGCAAGGGATTTCTAGCTTTCTGCTCTCTTGTGGAGTTAATGCAGCTGAAGAATGTTTTCAAATCTTTGTGTTATAAAATTACCCAGCAAGTTTGGGGTGCATTAGGAAAAGGAATAGGGAAAATGGTTGCACTCTAAATGCTGTAATGTTATTGGTGTTTGTTGGCTTGTTCTTGTGTCTTTCTGTCCGCCTTTCAAAACTAGCATGAGCCTTCATACTGTGTGTGAGAGGATGTAACAGCTGGCTGCTACTGGCAGGGTTAATTGTTGATGATATCCTTTGTGCTTTTCTGGCCCCTTGATGAGCAGCTAGTTCATCTAGGGAACTGAAGCGAAAGGTGATTCAGTAAAACTGGCTCACTAAGAGGTCAAACAAGCTCCAGAACCAGGCTGGCAGTATGGGAGGAGGGAACAGGACTGACCATTGCTGGAGTAAACAGCTGCCTTAACAGCTCAGCACTATTGTGAAACCTTTGGGTGTTTGATCAAAAGCATCTAAGGTCTTTCTTCTATTTGCCTGACTTTGGTCTTCTGTGATCTCAACTTTCTACAAAAGATATCTGCAGTTATTTCTCACGATTCAGTAATTACTTTGGCTAGTTCTTCCAGGAAATTTAGATAAATTTTGTCATATTCTGCTGACTTGAATGCACTGAAGTTGTATAAATATTTAACTAGTATTTTTCTTTTCTAGCCTATCCTTCTGACTCTTTGTTAAAAATTAATTGCCATAAATATTTTTCCTAATTAATTTTCTTATGAAGGCTTGAGCAAAGAATACACTAAATTTTGCTGTTGTCTTCTGCCTTTCCTGTTAACTAGTTGACTTGAAGTATTCCTTCTTTTACAGTCTGTGTCCTCTGTCCTCCTTATGTGAAGTCTAAATTCTGTTCTGTTCAACTTACCTGCAGTGATAAGGTCTTTGTTTTTTTTTTTTTTTATTTTGATTTCTGTTTGGTTTTTTGTTGGTGCCTTTTTTTTTTTTTTTAAGATTCTTTTCAAAACTTCCATATACCTGAAAAGTTCATTTTGATAACTTGCATTTCTCTTTAACCTTTGGTATTTCTCTTCCTTGCAAACTTTGACTTCCACTGCAGAGAATGAATAGTTCCTATATTAAATTTGCAATTTTCTTATATCACCTATAATATGATGAACCATTTTGGAGTGAAAATACTCCTGAATTAAGTAGATTTGGAATTATAAAGCATTGATATGGCCACTTTATGATCACACTTTTTGTGGCAGCCAGGGGGATTGAAATGTGAAGAACTAGATAAATTCTCAGCTTTATGATTATTTAATATTGAAAATTTTTTTTTTCTTATGCCCTTGGGAACAGAAAATGTCTGTTCCATGAAGATAAGTGCGTCTCTGTTTCTGATCAACAAAGGTTGGTGAAGCTTTCACTCCCTGTTTTGAAATCCCTTTTCAGTATTTCAGTACACTGCCGTTCAATTTCCACTGTTGCTTCAAATAGGTGTATATTGATCTAGAAATTCATAGTATTTGGTTATTCCTATAGCGTTGAGCACCTTTCTTCACCTATGTTTAGAATGAATAAACAGCCACTTGGGATGTTTAGTCCTAATAAGTCTGTAAATGGTAGGTAGGCTATGCTATCATTGCAGGCAGGAGATGGAAGGAAATTCCTTCCTTCTTGATGGAATGAAATTAAACCTCATAAGCATCCAGAGATCGGTGAGCACTTTGTTGGTCATGTTGCTGTTTCCTCAGAGACTCTACCAGTCTTTCCATCATAGCTTCTGTATGCTGAATAGTTCAGTAACTTTTTGCCATACCTATTGGGAAATGACAGCTTTGAATTATTTTTTTTTTATGAAGAAGAATATTTTGAAGATGAATCTGGAAGTGACAATGTGTTTTAAATATCTACATTTAAAAATAAATGAATTTTAAATAAAGTGCCAGAGGAGGTCTGAAATAGAGGACAACAGTGATAAAACTTGCTTGGAGTTTAAGTGAAGCTCTTCAAACCTAGGCACCAATTTCACTCCTTTTTTTCAGGACACTTTTAACTCTTGTTGCCACCTCCAACCTTCTCACCATTTCATCAGTGTAACAAAACACCTGGTTTTTCTTTCCTGTCAGATGCTTCACCCTTTTGTATATTTTTTTTACCTTGGTAAGGAGAACCTGAGGGTATTTTCTTATGCCAGACATAATAGCAGGGTTTTTTTCCCAAATACTTGCTTATCAACTATTTTGCCCCTAAATTGCAGGAAAAAAGTTCACCTTTGGGTATTGCTCTTTTCTTTTGTCCTCTCTTCCAGCCTGTTCTGGGGAGCAGTAACAACCCACCTTTGCCCTTCTCTGCTTTAAATAACAATGATTTATTCTCTCATATTTTGTGGCCCACCTTTCATTGTATTAGGAAATTGTATTGAAACTGGTGTAGAAGGGCAAAGACATTTGTACTGTGGTTGTATTTCATGTGTTTCTGCACCGGGAGAGTATGGAGGAGCCTTGAGGCTGCTGTTATTTCACTCATGGGGCTTCAGGTGTGTCCTGACAGAAGGCCAAAAGACCAGATCTTAGCAGGACCCTATACCCTTGAGGATATAAGACAGGAAAGAAGTCTTCTACAGCATCTGAAGTGGTGTGACACAGATAGCTAAAGAACAGCATTGTTGCAAGTGTTCATCATGCTATCTTTCAAGGCCCTTGTTGTTTATATCCTTACTAGATTTTTCTTTAATTATTTTTTTAAATGTTCTTAATTTTAATAGTTTTTTGGCTCATCTCTGCAGACCTGGTGACAGCCTGTGTCCCTCCACCCCTGGTAGCCTTCTGCTTGTGGAAACCACATGATGGAGGAGCCTTAGTCGATTTTACCAGTGCTTCCTGAATTGTACTTTCTGTTGTGGTCCCCAGGGGGGTTGGACGCTCAGAGGACTTGCATCACTGAAAATCTTGGTGCAGTCAGTCCCATATTGTTATTTATATCTCTTTGTGGAAAGCTCATCATGATTCGAAAACTGATCTACAGGCGTTCATTAGACAAGACTGACTGTGTATGTAGTGTGAGATAGTGATATGAAAGGCACCAGTAAGAATGGGAACACAGTAGGGTTTTTTCACGTTCTCTGTATCTTGTGCTTGGCATTTATCAGCTTGACTGTAGCCTTTCAAAACAGAGAGAGTACAAGATTTTACCTTCCCAGTTGCCGGTGCTCTTTGAAAAACAAAATAATTTTTTTACCTGAATCTTTGAGTTAGTATAGTGTTTATTGTTTGGTTTTTTTCTTTTGAGAGGCTATTTGAAGACTTTAGTTATGCTGCAAAACAAGTGACACGATCACACAGAGGACAGGGTTGTATTGGGAAGACAGCAATGGACAGAAGAGCATTTGAAAGTTTTAGATTCTTGTTGAGTTCTACCAGATTCTGTCCTGCCTGCCGAACTAATTACTGTTATTTTGGGTTGACCCACAGTGAAGAAATGCTCCCAGAGTAGAAGACTATTTCTTCTCTGATTTAGGGATTCATACATATGAACAGCTGGAGCGTGAAGTAGATCTTACTGTTCACCTCGTATACTTCTACAGAGAGTAAGCCAAGGAGTGGTGATCCTGAGAACAGTCATGCGTTTTGCTGGACTATCTCTGCACCCTGGTTCTTCCTTGGAGACCATATAAACTGAACTTCTTGTGGATTCCTAATAAAGACATTCCCTGTCGCTGGGCGTTACTGGTGCACTGACCAGGTGAAGAACAAACCTGCTAAAAGGCACTGCTCTACTGGATCAGTATGCCAGATGGGTTTGTCTTGCAGCTGCATGATTGCTAGCACATATTCCAGGGAAGCAGCAGAAACACACATCTAGAAGCAGGGGCAGGGCTGCTGCTTCTGTGTTTCCTCCTCCACCCCCATGCCCTAATTTTCAGCAGATTAAATATAACATGAAACCACATGCTCTTGGTGTTGACACAGCACACCTTGTTGTGGTCTTTGTTCCTCCATTTTCTTGTGCGTAAAATTGAGATAATATCCCTGCAGAGTTCAGGTTCTGTCCTTTGACTTTTATTTCTATTGCGTATGTGAAGTGATAATACCTAAAAATATAATAGTGAAAAATTGTAGCTGAACTAGCTATGCTGCCTTTTTTTTTTTCCTGGTGCTATTCTATTCGAAATAGAAGCTTTTTTTCATAGAATCATAAAATAGAATCATAGAATATGCTGAGCTGGAAGTGACCCGTCAGAATCATCAAGTCCAACTCCTGGTCCTGTCCAGGCCAACCTGAGAACCACACCATGTGCCTGACAGTGTTGTCCAAAAACTTTCTGAACTCAGACAGATTTGGTACTATGACCACTTCCTGGGGAGCCTCTTCCAGTGCTCAACCACCCTCTGTGTGAAATGCTTTTTTCTCATACGTATCCTGGTATCTTTTTTTTTTTTTTTAAATCATAGCAGTCTGTCAGCTCCATGGTGAAAAAGATTTTACTGTGTTTTAAATCTATTGAGTTAGCTAGTGGTAGAAATCTAGTCAACATAGATTATCAGGAATACTATGTCTTTATTTCACATCCAGTGGCTATCAGCTTGTTGTAGAAGTCTTAATGGGGCAACACGTGAAAAGGAGAATATATAGGAATGACCTGTCAAAATGTTACTTGTGATGATACCTGAAAAAGAGCAACAATTGATCAAGAAGATCAGGAAGAAGAAATGTCTTCAGGTTTTTTTTTAGATTCCAGACTGAATTTTTAGGGTTAGTGATTGTTCAGAATTTATAGGTGCTGATGGGGAAAACCTTCATTTGAAATAAAGTAGTTTGTGAATTTGTAGCCATGTTCAACTTTTTAACCATGAGTAATTATTCCATTTTAAATTTGTCAAATCTTTGGGAAAACTGGGAAAATCAATTTTCCCTCTTCTGTTCTTTTTCTTCATGATTTTGTTTTTTTCCAACTTGCAGTTGAGAATAGGGGGATACTGGAAAAGTTAGCATACAGTATAGACTGCTTACTGTTGTGTAGTCTGATACGAGCAGCATACTTTTTCTTTAGTCCCGTTTGCTGCTTTCTGCTTGTTGGTTCATAGTATGCTTGAGTATTTTTAAGAAAGGAGCAAACTCATGAAATGTATTTTTGGCATAGTTATTAGGAAAAAACTGCTTGAATTTACTCATTGTAAGCTAACATTACTGGAAAATTAATTTTCGTCTTCTAAGACATTTTCCGTATTGGCACATGTGTAAAACACTTCCAGAAACCAAGTAAATACTGTGTTTTGTTTGGTGATTTAATTAGCAGTCTTGAGCTTCCTTATTTATTCACAACACTGGGGATAGAAATACCTCTCTCTTCATGGGACAGAAAGTTTCATCTTTCTACTGAAAGCACTAAAGCCACAAAAGAGATGCAAGAGTTGAATGTAGAATTGTTTTCAGTTGTGTCATGAAAATGAAGCACTGTATAAATAGCAATTACTGTTAGTATTGCCAGTATTTCTGTCTTCTTCTTGAAGCACAAAAATTAAATAACATCTTACAGTGTGGAAAGACGTGTGTTTGCTACAACTCTGTACATTCATCTTGACCATATTAATGGCTCTGTTGTAGCATAGTGAGTTGGACGCTCACTGGAGATGGTCATATGATTGTCTGAGCTACAAAGATTTTTCAGGCATAGCTATGCTTTAATTGCATCACTTATTTTCTTTTAATAAGGGTTTAATAAATAAAGTTAATACTAAATCTAAAAGCCTCTGGCTGCTTCTAGACTGTGCCTGTATCAGCAGGTCTCTGAGGTGTTTCAAACAGACTTTGCAATGCAAGGGAGTGACTGTTGTTTGGCCAGTTGCTCGTGCTGTTTGAGTTATGAATAACTCTTAAATTTCAGGAGTCACCAGAACTGTTTCTCTTCTGATCCTGCTCCTTAGAGTTTGCACTCCAAACTCAAAACCAGTGCTGTAATGTTCAGCTCTTTAAATGTAATGTCTTCAAAAGCCCAGAAAGCTCCTAGTTATCTCTAACACCTGTGGCTGTGATCATTAGTTTAGTGTGGCGTATTTTAAGCCTGTTCAGGGCTCACATGCAGTGTGCTTTATATTTTTGATGAGTCAGCAAATACCCTTAGTAAAGTTCATTTCCTCCCCCTTGCCTTTCTCTGTCTGAGTTTGGAGGGTGGTGATTTTCTTCTTGCACTACTAAACTCCAGCACCCTGGAGCTGGTGAAAAGTAGACCTTGGGCTGGAGTAGCTGCTGTCTGTTAATAGTCTTGGTCCTCCATCATAAGACTTCATCAGTCCTGGTAATGAAATTACAGGTCTGACCGAGTGACTTTGTTGCTAGGCTACCTGTTTGCTGAAAAGCCAATCATTCTCAGCTCTGGCTGACCTCCTTAATAGAACGATTTCTGACTCAAATATAGTTATTAAACTTCAATATCTGCTCCGTAGTTCCTAATCTGTTGAATATCTGCTGGAAGCCTCAGTAGCAAAGGTGAATATATAAGTGTTTCATGTTACAGTGACTTCTGTAAAAATACATTTATAACGGGCATTCTTAAATTGCATGCACAGAGGGATTCTTTATTCAAGATTTGTGGTTGATAATAGGTAGGTTCAACAGAACATTTTGAGTGTTTGAAAAGACTTTGAGTCAGGAGGATGAGATGATGTCATTTTTTTATCAGGACCAATTTTATGGATTTTTTTAATTTTTTTTAAAGCCAACAGCTAAATACAGTAGATTTGTGTAACCTTCCTGTTACCCACTTCAGTCTTGTTTACATTTTAAATCAATCAAAATGCCAAGCATTTAGGAGCAAATGGGATTCTTGGGGGAAAAAGGGTCTTTGGGACTGACTTCAGGTATTTTGGATCCTTATGGGTAGAATTAACTATTTTGTCACAGTCCTTACTTAAAAGAAATGCTACATGAGAAACAACACCTCTGTATTGAGGTCTGATTCACAAATGTTGGGAGGTGAAGGAAGCTGTCCTGAAGAGTTGCTTCTGTGCCCATCTCCTGTGCTTGCTGAGGCTTCTGCTTTTTGATGTGGAAAGTCTAGCCTTCAGTTTCATCTGGCACTACTGCTACTGTTGCATGAGCTTAGCATAGGATAGAAATGTCTTTGGAGCCAAGATCTTTTCCCGTTAATGGTATGTATAAACAACGTGTGCCTGAAATCCTAACATAGTGTGTTACAAACATCAGTTTCTTTCTGACCTGTCAGTAGTTGGTCTAAAACATATTGGGAAAAAACCCTTTAACTTTGCTGTGTTTTCTTTATCTTTTGAGGCTAAGTAAATTTGTTTCTCCATAATTAGAGTAATTTTGCTCATAGGTACAGCATGTGATGTACAGTATGCACAGCTGACTTGGAGTTGCATAAGGACTTGGGAGGTGTCCAGCATGTTTCATTTGCACTGCTAGTGGTTGCCAGGAAGTGGCAATGCGATGTCACAATGAATAAGTACATTTGGAGTTCTTTAAATGAAAAGAAGTTTTGCATATCTCGAGTTTGTGGTTGTTTTCGATGGAAGTATGTCTCAGATTCCCATTTCTTTTAAAACCGTTAGATTCCAGAGCCTGTGTAATGTAAGCCACTCCTGACTATTCCAGTGGCTTGTTTTCTGAATCAAAGGAAAATCTTTTTACTTTTAGAATGCTTGCTCTTCTATACTGCTCTAGGCTATGAGTCTTGAAGCTCGTCATGGAATAAACATAAGAATGGAAAACTCTGTTTTTCTACATTCACCAAAGGAAAATGCAGTTTTAAAATGGGTTGTTGCCAGTGGTGACTGTACACATGTCAAAATGGCACTACTCTGTTTCCTAGACCTTTGTTGGGTTTTGGTCCATGGGAAACCTTCTCCAACAGCTAGTTTGTGTTTAGTGGTAGGACTCAAGGTTCTTTGGGGATAATACATTCCTAAATGTAGGCAAAGATGTTTATTAATGGCTTCTTGGTACGGACTAAAATGCAGATCTGGGAAGGCGGCGAAGCCTTTCAGTAACCTGCTGGACTGAGGAAATGGCATTGGTTTCTGCCAGGAAATCTTTCCACATTTGCTTACCTCAGTGTTTCACAAGATTGGTTTGCATTGCTTAAATACAACTTTGATTTCACTGACTTCTGTTTATGTAAAAAACTGAAGGTGTTAAGCTTCGATAAGTAACAAGAGCAGCGAATCACTGGAGCTAATACCTGTTCTAAGGATTTAACTTTAGTTTGACATGATTTTCATTGGGTTTTTTATGAGCTTTTCTTTCTTCTAGCTTTCCAAGACCAACTTCTCCAACAACAATGATTTTCGGGCTCTGCTGCAATCTCTTTATGCCACATTCAAGGAGTTTAAAATGCATGAGCAGATTGAAAATGAGTGTATCATTGGTTTGCTTCAGCAGCGTAGCCGGACGGTGTATAATGTGCACTCTGACAACAAACTCTCAGACATGCTTAGCCTCTTTGAGAAGGGGCTAAAGAACGTAAAGGTAAGTAGACTAGAAGAAGGATTTGTTCCCTAAGGGAATCATGCTGTGATTACATATTAGTTTGCCTCAATTCTTAAGATTCCCTATAAATAAACTAAGGAGGGAGAAGAAACATTTATGGCTTCTTGATCCTTTCCAGTCTGAAACACACATTCTTTTGCCATTCATCACAATTACTAAATCTTTAGTAAAAATACTTTTCAGAGATGTACTTTGTGATAGA
The DNA here is from genome assembly GCA_013396735.1 of Grallaria varia. Classification (NCBI taxonomy): domain Eukaryota; kingdom Metazoa; phylum Chordata; class Aves; order Passeriformes; family Formicariidae; genus Grallaria; species Grallaria varia. The sequence goes on from VWZG01002276.1 coordinate 222,404, forward strand.
CAGCCATCACTGCATAATTGGATGTGTTTTGGAGACACACCTTGGAAGTTCAGATATCAAGATTGCTCTGCTAACTGGTTGAAACAGTTTCTGGCTATAGAAATAATGTTTTTTATTAATTTGTTAGGAAACCCCAAGTATCTTTTTTTGTCATACATAGCATTGTACGACTGTCACAAATGGAGATGATTCCCAGACTTACCAAAAAAGCAGCATTGTTTGTTCTATGAGTCTTTGTACTCCTTCCAGTAATCTGTAGCTCAGTAATGCTGTTAATGTTCCAGTCCTCAAAAAGCTCTAAATACTATTTCTCAAGCTGGCTTTGTTGACAGCGACTTAAAAGTTAAACTCTTCTCCAGTAGAATTTTGTTTGAACTCTACTGTGTCTTTCCCCTGGGATGCCCAACTCAACTCCCCCTTCCTGCACTTCAAGAACTATAGTCTCCAATAGTAATTTGACCTCCCATGTTACATTTCTAGTATGTGTGGTCCAGATTTTCAGTAAGAAAACTACTCAATACGTGGTTGATTGAGTCCATCTTACCACTTAAGCTTGTTTTTGACCTGGGAATCCTACCAATAATTTTTCCCTTGTATGTATTAAACCTTTTCATTTATCTTGTTTCCATTAATGAATCAGAAAATGAAGGAAAGTGAGAGGGAAGTTTAATGCTTGGCTTTGTGCTACACTTTCTCTGATAGAATAGCAGTGTTATTCTGTTACTTGACTTCTTACGTTTGTGAAACCAGATTTCTTTAGCAGTCTTTGGATATGTGAACTGTTTAACTGTTTTTGAGGTGTAATTATTCTCATTTAAATGGGCAGCTTAAGCTTTTCTCTGTAATAGAGGGTTTCTTGATGTTGTAGAAGTTTGAAAAGAAAAACTTAAAATGTTTACTGTAAGTGTTTTAAGAAACTTCAGTATGTTGTAATTTCTGGGCAGACTTCAGAACCAGCTTCCTTTTACTGGCACAGAGAACAAGCTAACAAATTGATAGATGAGGTTGGTCTGACTTGTACGTTTAAAAGTCAGCTACATCTTTATTTAAGAATGCTTTCAATTTCCAAAGTAAATATCTATAAAGCATGTCTGATTATAATTTGGAAGCTAGAATTTTAGAACAACTGATGTAAAATGCATTCAGTTAAAAGATGAAGTGGAACTGTTGATCATAGAATGATTCTTATGCAAACCATGCAAATACTTAAATCAGTCCGTTACTACTTTGAACTCTGTGTGAGATTGTAGATTGGCAGATTTCAGTCTTTGCTCCAAAGTAAAAATGGGATTAGGCAAATGAATTTATATATGCTAACAAAATAAATTGGAACAAGGCAGGAAGGGAATACTTTGCCTTTTAACAGGCCAGTACAGACTGTCAGCTTCATAAGCAAACATGGACTTCATTCTTACATGAAGTAGAGCAAACATGCTGCATGCACAGGGAAGGCATAATGGGCTTTCTTGTGAAACACTGGTTTATTTGACAGTTCGGTCCTTGAATGGATGAAATCTGGCAATCATTGAATCTTTGCTTTCTTCTCAGAATGAATATGAACAGCTAAACTATGCGAAACAGCTGAAGGAGAGATTGGAGGCCTTTACCAGGGATTTCCTTCCTCATATGAAAGAGGAAGAGGAGGTAGGTAAAAGTTTTCCTCAGATGTGATGGTGATCTTCTTTGGGATTTGGAATGACTGAATAGTAACAAAGGACTTCCAGGTTCATTTTTTGTCAATTCTGTTTTTATGGCTATGCTCATTTGCATTCAGGACTATGATGTCATTGTTCAGTTCTCTGACTGGACAGTCACACCTTCTGAAACCATGAATGTATTAAAAGTTTATGATGAAATCCTGAGTCTTTAAAAAACTGATAACACAAGTCTGCTGGGCCTGGTATTAATTCACAGCAAGTAGTCATTTAAGGAGTTGTGTAGCAAAACTTAAGCGAAAAAAAAGAGAGGTCCTGTAAACCAGTGCTTCATGACTCAAACTGACACTCCCAAACAGCCTCTGACCTATATTTGAAACATAGACTAGTACTGCCAGTCTGATGATTTATGGGTATCCAAAAACTGGGAAGCATCTTCTTCTGAAGTCTGCCAAGGGAAATCTTTTCTCATGTTTGTCTTCCCTTGCTACTTTCCCTTCCAAGTGAGTACCTCAATAAGTTATATAGGTTAAGCAACTTAAATTTATCTTCCCTTTTCAGGTGGGGAAAACAGTTAAGCTTGCCCGATACTGTGCAGTGATCTGTTGGCAGGCAGAGGGTTGGAATTCAAAGCTTCCATGGTCCTGTCCTTAGGTTCACTTAATGTGTGACATGTTTTACTTTGAGAGAATTGAAATAGGGAATTCTGTGTTGATAGGTATGTGTAGCAGTATCAACTGCTTCTGCCAGCACCAGATTTTTCCCCCCCCTTTTTCCTTTGCTTTAGGTTTTTCAGCCAATGTTGATGGAATACTTTACTTATGAAGAACTGAAAGATATTAAGAAGAAAGTAATTGCACAACACTGCTCACAGAAAGAGGCTGCAGAATTCAGAGGTCTTAATAAGTGGAATCAAGCAGAAGAGCTTCAGAAGGTCTTTAAGTATTCTGTGGATGAGAAGGCAGATCAAGGTGAAGCATCTAATTAATTTCAGACTGCAGTTTTTATCTAAAAAACACTCCCATGACATACCTAAAGTTATGTACGGGCAGATAGAATAGATCTTATAAAATGGGCGTTTCTTCAGTTTTGAAACTTCAGGAACTTTACTGTTTGATACGGGCTTCTTGGCAGGTTATTTAGATAATACTCCACTGTTTTCCTGTTCTCAACCTTCTTCTGTTCCTTTCCCTCCGATGATAACATTTGATACAATAAACAGACAGAAATTGTAATTAACTTCTAATGTCATGCTTCCGTTGAAATTACATTCTCTATTTGCAGACCCTGCATTTCATTCTTGGTTTTTAGGATAGCTTTGTGAGCTTTTCTGTTCATGTTTTGATACCACTGAATAGTTAGCCGAGTGACAATATTTGAAATTAAAAGCAATTCACCTTCCCAACTCCATTACTTAACTTCCCTGGGCCTCTCAGGAATCATTGAGGAACTGTGAGTGTAGAGTAATGCAAGGGAATGAATCTGTGCAGAGTGTGAGCAGGTCAGATGAAATGTGTGTTCTAAAAGTGGGTATTTATTTTGCATTCATCTCTAACTACTTTTTCTGATGAAAATTAGAATAAATGGATCCCTACCAAAGTACACTTCAGTCTTGTTTTATGACGGCTGAATCAGACTAAGTTGTCAGGATTTACAGGTTTTACTCTTAACAAAGAAAAGTTAATGTCCCAAAGAAGGGAAATTAATGTACCAAAAGTATAATACTGAGATATGAGACTGGTAAGTAGAGCAAGTTCTCATGGTGTTAAGATGTGCTGCTCTCATTAGAAGAAATGTGAAAAATTACACTGTAATCAGATTTTTTGATGAAACTTGAGTTCTCTGAACTACTCAACTGGTGGTTTTCTGCCCTCTAGGTGAAGCCTTCAGAAAAGATCATGGTCCACTCTGTAAAATTCTGTAGAGTCTTAACAGATGAGTGTGACAGAAATAGCCTTAATGGTATTACTTGCTGTTAAGTCTAGCTGTAACAGCAATTTTGGGACAGTAGTAATTCTGCAAAAGTTGTGGTTTAGAGGAGAGTGTGTGTCTTACATTTATTTTTTTTAAAAGGGAAAAAAATAACACCTTTCAGTCCTGCACAGGTTTAAACTGCATTTTCATGCGCAATTCTGTGTAATTTACCTGCAGCACTATACCAGGTGTACAAATATTTATATTGATTCATTAAGTGAAACTGTTTAAGTTTTGAAGTAACAATAGTTTATCACAGGGTAAAGTTTACATTGTGCTCACTTTTGAAGCTTCTTTCCAAAAAGAAATTTGATGCTAGTCTCTCCGTAAAATCTTACGTACGGTGTGTCCTGACTTAAAAAGTAAACCCCTACTAATTAGTGAAACCTGCTATTTCTAAGGACTCCTGAAAACTCTTTTAGAAGTATTTTTTCTCAACAAAATTGTTCTGAAACAAAACACTAAAAATCTCTTAAAACAGCAAAAAAACTTCACTAACCAAAGCTCTGAACTTGTTACTTTATATAGTTTGCAGCTGTCTGTGTACTTTGGCCATAAGGGAGAGCTGTTGGAAATGGTTCCTGCTGCCGTCCATTGAAGTAATAATTACAGTGGTCAAATTTTAGTCTCTAACCTGATACTTACTTACTATTACTTTACAACCCAATGGCTTGTCAGTATTCAGAAGTTATGGCTATCTATGCCAGCAGTTAAAGCTAGAAATAAAATATGCGACAGCTGCGAAGAGCTGAGCATGGCCTTCTCACTGTGTCCTGAGCGATTTCAGTGGGAGTGGTCCCAGCTGGTGGGTTCCAGGTGCTAGTACTGTTTCCTGGGAATGTGGCAAACCAGGTACATGTATCATCTGCAACAGAAGGCAATTTTTTTAAAGCATTTAGTTTGTAGCAGGTACTGGTTTTATCTTCTTGTAGCTGAGTAGCAGCAATTTGCTTATGTCCAGGGCTTTTATGAACCATTGGGAGGGGGTCTGGTTTGGAATAAATGTGGTGGTTAAGAAAGTGGCAAACAGAAAATTGAGCTGATTTATTGTTATTGCTGTTCAAAATGTTATTACAGTGAAAGCTTTATAAAGCTAAACTGGTACCTATCCTTTACTGAACAATTGCCAAACTTTTTTAGACCTTTTTTTCATTGTCCTAGTCAAAATGTGAGTTCCACTACTGTTATTTAAAGCTGTGAGGCTGTGCTTCACTTAACACACACTTTCTATATTTCAGAAACTGAAGTAACAGGGCACACCACAAATATTACTAATCTCCCTCCTGAAGTAATGGTGACCATTTTCAGTTACCTTAACCCCCAAGAGTTATGTCAGTGTAGTCAAGTAAGCACTGAATGGTCACAGTTGGCTAAAACTGGATCTCTGTGGAAACATCTTTACCCTGTTCGCTGGGCCAGAGGTAAGTTAGATTTAATTTTTTTGAAAGCACATCAATTATCAGAATTTTAGAGTCTTTAAAGAGTGTTATAGGCTGTCATGTACAACAGTCCTGACAGCTGACCATACCTTTCTGAGAAGGATAGTGTCCTGAAACTTCATTAAAATTCCCCAAACGTGCTTCCATCCTGTAGAATTAAGGAACTAGGAGTTGTCTTGATTGTAACTCCTGAGTAGGTTTTGTATACAAACTGTTGTCTAGTTTTACTAAGGTTTGTTTGGTTGTATGAATGCTAACAAGTATATTCACTAATACAACGTCTGAATTATTTAAGAATCTTAAGGAGTTTTGAATTATAAAAGCTGCTGTTACACCTATATCAGTAAAATTATTTCATTTAGTTACTAGGTGGAATTAAAGTAGTTCAGAATGGGAGTTTAAAATAAATGGAGTTCTAAATTTTCCTTTCAGTCTAATATTTCGTTTTATATTCAGACTTAAAACTACATGAATGTTAGGATTAGTATTGATTCCTTAGATATATTACTTCAATAACTTCTACTTCAGTAAGGACTGAATGTTTTTTTACAACTTTTGTTCCTCAAACTCTACCCTTGGTTAATATTTCCTATTGAGAAGTGTGACCTTTGAAAAAGTACCTCTTCAAATACACAAAATACTCTGTATTCTAATGAAGCCAGTTACAAGTCTTCAGAGTGTATTTGTAGCTTTATGTCCATATTTGTGTGAGTATTAAAGAATCACTGGAGTACGGTGCTGCAGGCTAGGCAATTGCTGGCATATCAGTGTATTTCAGTAAAAAGGAGACAATCTCTGCTGTTTAATAAGTATTCTGTGTGCCTTTAAGATTTCAAGAGAGAAAGCCTTTGAAATACATAGTTCTTTCTGGCCAAACCTTTATTTCTTCTAAAATATGTACAAAGCAGCGAGAAATTTAATAACTTTTTGGTCTGAATTAATTTTTGTTGTTTGGGTAAGTCTTACTGAAGAGAGTAGCTTGCTTCCTGAGCTTCAAAAGACTGAGTAGAGATGTTTCAGAGTTCAAATTCTTAAATTTTCATTTAAAACCTAGCTGTCTTGATAATTCAGTGCTGCACAAAAGAAACAAAAAAAAGGATAATTGGCAGCTGCTTAAAGTGAGTACTTCTAGACCTGGCACAACTGGAATCGCGTTTCATGATGTACTGTCTGTACTACTGCATTTGTTTGTGCAGAAGTGCTCTAAACTGGATGGAAGCTTCTCAAATGGGATTTACTATCAGAGAGGGGGGAAAAAAAAATGGTAGTTCTAGGTAGGTGTGGTTAAATTTTTAACTTTTCCTGCCTCCTAATACAGAGAGGGCTTCTGAGGCTTTTTATGTGATACAAAGATGGGTTAAAGGTGAGAAGTATTACTGAAACCTTTCACTTCACAGTTGTTTGACAGTCAGTTAGGCAGCAGCACTCATTGCATTGCTCATATAAGAAATCTTGTGATTCTAGACACTGCTCAACAGGAATTGCTCTTGCTTTAGGAAGAGTAGTGTCCTCTGCTGTGAGATAGTAGAATAAGGGGGTTTTGTTTTTAAGCATGTCCACATTGAGGGAGGCAGCACACTTGCTTATCCTGAGCCCGACACTGCAATATACCCAAACCAGAAGTAAATTAATGTCTGTGCAGCAACCCTCGGGGAGAGGGGGTGCCCTACCAGCTGACACAGTGGAGCTGTTGCTGATCTTCATGTTCATCTGCATGTTCTTAAAAATGATTGTGTATTGATTTGAATCATATGTATGTTATAAACAAGTACTGAGTAGCTGTTTTAAGTAGGGTACCTACGGAATTCGGGTTTCATGATCTCGGAGTTGTCATGCGCAGTGACTAAAACCAGGCTGATAAAGTACATTCTGGTTGACTGCATATTATGAGATTCCAGAGGAAAATGGACACATGTTCAACCAAGTGTTATACTAAAAGTGGGTGGTTTAGTTTATCTACCAGAAAGAACTTTAGCACCTAGACAGTCCAAATGTTCCATGATTGTTTCTGTTATTTTTGTGATCATATTGGTCCATACTAAGCAGATAAGGACAGCGGGCATGTCTCAGAATAGCATAATAGGCTGTGAGTTCTGTGATGGTACTGGAACTGTTCCAGGAATCTTTTGAAGCTTTAAGACCTAGATCAGACAAAGAATTATGTCTCAGCCTTAGTTGAGACGAATGCAAAATTCATTTAGGTCTTCAAGTCAGATCAAAGTATATGGAAAAGTTATCATTACTGTTTTCTTCTGTGATGAGAAATTTTGATTAACTTCTTTTTTCTTTTTTTTTGGCGTGTGGTGGTGAGTAGGTGATTGGTATAGTGGTCCTGCAGCAGATATTGAGACAGAACCAGATGAAGAATGGGTGAAAAATAGAAAAGATGAAAGTCGTGCTTTCCAAGAATGGGATGAAGATGCTGACATAGATGAATCCGGTAGGTGAAATCAATTTTGGTGAATTATATCTTTTTATTTTTCCTTGAAGATGACGTAGCTGTGAGAAATAAATGAGCTGAATGGCAGAAAAGCAAGTGGGCATTGGTGGAAGAGAGGTAGGTAGCTGGTTTTAATGAGTGGAATTAATTTCTCTAGGAAAGGGCAAACTTGAGACCAGGTAGAAAAAGAGTTATGGGGATATGTCTGGAGTTAGAGGTAAAAGCTAGGCTTCATCTCTTCAGAAAGTTTGGATGAATCATCTTGCATCCTAATGCATTCTAGGTTTAATTTAAAATTTGTCTTAAGCTGTTATATCACAGGATACAAAATGCCCTGTGAGATAGTATTTCTATGTAAAAGTTGGTGGAACCCACCTCTCGAGGCAGTCCTGAGAAGTATGTAATCTGTAGTAAATATTTCTCCAAGTCCTTTAATAATAATTTTCTTTTAAAATTCCTAATGTTTTTACTTGCCATTGGAGTTAAACTCTTGAGCACTGTCAGAAACACAAACATCGGCTTTTTAAAGATGATGCTGAAGTAGTCGATTGACCTAGAATTCAGGGAAAGTGTGATGTAAGGTGCTTTCTGAAACTTGTGACTTTTTAAGTTTTCTTTAGTTTTCCAATAACTTGTTGGATATAAGGTGGCAATGCAAATTCCAAATGACTCATAGCACATTTAAATCTTTCTCTTTGGGTTTATTTTGCAGAAGAAGCAGCTGAAGATTCACTTGCCATTAATATAGCACAAATGGAAAAACATTTACTTCATGGCTTAATTCATCATGTCCTCCCGCATGTAGGCTCCTCAGTGAAGACATTGGTATTGGCCTACAGTTCTGCAGCATCTAACAAAATGGTGTGTAATTTGAAATTGGCGTTTAATAATTGACTGTGCAGCCTCTAGTTAATAACTGACATTCTTGAGTTTAAAACGCATGCATAGTGAACATGGGTTGCATTTGGAAAGAAATGTTCATTTATATGTTGCCTCTTGACACTGTGTGCAGCCTTGCTGGGTTGTGTCTTTACTGGTTATTTTTCTTTCCTTTTTCAGGTTAGACAGATCTTGGAGCTTTGCCCCAACTTGGAATATTTGGATCTCACTCAAACTGATATTTCAGACTCTGTATTTGAAAGGTTAGACAACTGTTGTTTCCTTTAAAAAAATAGATTGAGGGGTGAGAAAAACATTCAAACATGTCTTAGTCTATTGCCAGTAAAGAAAGAGAGAAATCACATTTAGAACTCCCACGTAAGTAAGAACTAAACCAGAGTAAGAAATCAATGTGATGTCATGTGAAACATATAATTTTGTAGGGGCCATTTAAAATGCTCTGTCTTCAGAGTGTTTCTTACCTAGCAATGTGTAGCTCCATAATAATAATTTTCCGTTTTGTTCTAATATTTGCAACAATTGAAATTGTCCATAGATTTTTACAGAGTTGCTCAGTTAAGGTAGTTCCCGTAGTTCAGTATAGCTGGTAAGGTTTGAAATACTGCTATTTGAGACACCGATCAAGGGAAAGATTTAAGGCTTAGGTGTAGTGACTTTTGGTTCCCAAGTCTTACTGAAGCCTGCAGAAATGTTGCTCCTGTCAGGATGGTGCATGGATGTAGAGCCTGCACCCAGAGTCTTACTCTGGTATTGAAACTCAGAGGGCTTTTCAGTGTTCTGCATTTACGTAGTGCTCCCAAGTTTCATACGTGAATAACACAGAAGATTAGCAGCACTGGTGGATACTGGTGACAACACTCTGCAGCTTGTACAAGAAGTTTTAATTGAAATAGAAGCTTTATAGAATTTCTGGGGCTCAGAAATAAATCTTTGTGAGGTTTTGTTAATGTCTGGTGAAATTTACCTGACATGCCACTCCTCATACATCTGTATTTCCAACACTCCAGTTTGTAACAGAAAATTGTTTGAAATTGTTTTGAAAAAAAGTTTGGCTTGCTGTAAATATAAATAATAGATAGTAAATAATAAATAATCACTTATGGAAGGTAAATGATAGTTAACATGAACTATGTGTAGATAAAGTTCAATTAAATCAGCTGTATACTTTTTAGCTAATGTAACAATATTACTGTAGATAAAATTTCTGTTTCACTTGGAAAGGATAAGGCTGAAGGAGTGAGGTTTTGTTAACAGAAAAAATCCTGATCTCTAATTACGGAATTATTAATAATTATACACAAAACGTGTGTCAGGAATCCCTTGAGTCTTTCTGAAAGAAATGGGAAATGACAGGACAATATGTGATCTATGTATTTCGATATGTGTAAACAGCCAAGCTTGAGAAACTCAAAAATACTAGAAATTACAACTATTATATAATACTCAGTTCAAAATATTATCTCAGATGTACTTTTTTGGGGGTGGTTGTGGGTGATATTTGCTAGTTCAGTGTTTTCACCCAGAAGTTAACTGTGGTATCTGGTAACTTGGATGTCTTCTGGTAGTTTCTGTTGTGTGTAATGCAGTTGGAAATTGTTACGTATGTATTCAGTGCTTGCAGTCTGATCTATTATAAAAAATTTGTTTGATGTCTGACATATTTGGACTCAGTTTAGGTTTCAGTATATGGAGAAGTACAGGTTGTTACGGATTTATGATTGATTTCATATTTCTTCAGACATAATTTTTCTAGGCATATATACAGCACTTGGAGTATCAAATCTAACCAGTATGGGGTAGTTTCTTTAATTATTCTGTAAACGATTATAAGTATTTTACTTGTGGAATGTACTTTTGTATATTTAACCGTAACAGCTATTTCTGAACAAAACCTAAAAAAAAAACCCCAACCAACAAATCAAAACCACTTCTTTTCCTAATTTCAGTTGGTCTTCAGTTGGCTATTGTCAAAATTTACGCCACCTTGATCTGTCAGGATGTGAAAAAATTACAGATGTGGCTATAGAGAGGATTTCCAGAGCACTGGGTATCATATCAACTCATTATACGAGAGGTATTCTGAAAAGCTGCAGAAACAGGAATCCTAAGACTTCGTGGAAAAACAGAGAGATTACTCTGCAGTCCAACCAGAAGAATAATAGTTTGCATGAAATCAGCAATGAGAACCTCATTGAGGGAAGAGACAGTGAGCAGCATTGGACTAGACCTGATGGCTCAGAAAATTTCAATTCTGCTTATGTGTGGATGCTAGATGCAGATGATTTAGCTGACATTGAAGATGCTGCAGAGTGGAGACACAGAAATGTTGAAGGATTCTGTCTTATGGAACCAACATCCCATATTAATTGTTCTGCATCGTGCTACAGTAGAGACATTTATGGGTTAAGGACTAGAGGGTGGCAGCAGCACTGTGCTTCTACTGACTTGATATACTGCGGTCACTCGTTTTGTTGTGCTGGGACAGCACTAAGAACTATTCGAGCACTTCCAGAGTCCTCTGCACTGTGTAAAAAACCAATAAGGACTAAACAGTCAGAGAAAAAAGACTCTGCATACTCTGGGAGTGAAAAAACAGATGAAGAGACTGCACGAGTTCTTCAGTTTCTCAGTCTGTCAGGATGTTACCAGATCACAGACCGTGCTCTCAGGTGAGAAGACATTTTCAGGCTATTTTGCTGCACTCTGTTTTCTCCTGATTTTGTTGGGTCCTTCTGGGCTGAATATGCCTGATTTCAGTAGAAATGTTTTTATTGAAGAAACTGGTAAATTTTAAGTAGCCTTTGCTTCTTAAAATATTTATAGTACTAGACTCCCACTTTTCTTTTGGAGATTTAAGAAGAGTGAAATCTTTTTAGATCTATCTTCTGAAGTCAGGTGTTTTGTGAAGTTATTCTAGGCAGTGTTAATGCTTATAAATTTGATCTTTAGTATCTTGTTAGGAAATGGTGTTGATTCACTAATTTTTTCATTATGCCTGTCAGTACACATGCAACTTTGTAAAACTGGAGTAATACCTTGTTTACGTGTCTGGATAATGACATAATTTATAGACAGCCTGAATCATTGGGAGAAGGCCAATTGTATGAGGTTCAATAAGATGAAGTGCTGGGTCCTGCGCATCCCCAGGCAGTGCTACAGTCTGGGGCAGAGTGGCTGGAAAACTGCCTGGTGGAAAAGGACCTGGGAGTGCTGGTCAGCAGTGTCTGAACGTGATCTAGTGTGTGCCCCGGTAGCCAGGGAAGCCAGTGGCATCCTGGCCTGTATCAGAAATAGTGCAGCCAGCAGAACCAGGGCTGTGATTGTCCCCCTGTACTCAGCACTGGTGAGGCCACACCTTGACTACTGTGTCCAGTTTTGGGCCCCTCATGACAAGGAGGGCATTGAGGTGCTGGGGCAAGTCCAGAGAAGGGCAGTGGAGCTGCTGTAGGGTCTGGAGCACAGATCTTACAGGGGACTGGCTTAGGGAACTAGAGTTGGTTAGCCTGGAGAAAAGGAGGCTCAGAGGGCACCTTATCACTCTCTACAAGTACCTACAAGCAGATTATTGCCAGGTGGGACTCAGTTTGGTCTTTCAAGTAACAAGAGGAAATGGCTTCAAGTTGCTCTCAAGGATGTTTAGATTGGGTGTTAGGGAAAATTTCTTCACTGAAAGGGTTTTCAGGCACTGGAAGAGACTGCCCAGGGAAGTGCTGGAGTCACTATCCCTGGAGATATTTAAAGGATGTTTTGAGATGGCACTTGGGGACATAGTTTAGTGGTAGGCTTGGTGGTGCTGGGTTAATGGCTGGACTTGATGATCTTAAGGGTCTTTTCCAACCCAAAGGATTCTGTGATAATTTTGTATGGGCAGAACAATGCGTTACATATGACCCTATATAACAGTTACAGGAAGAGATAAAAATGTTTAACTTGAACATTAGAATGGCTTCAAGAGTTACAGAATTTCCTGTGTTTGATATTTGCCATTGATACTTTGTATGATGTCAGAAAAATGTAGTTACCCCTTCATACTGGAAATGGAATGAGGTTGAAGTACTTGCAGCCACCTGCTCAGGTGTCTTGCAGCACTCAGGGCTAATTAAAGCTTCTTGTAGTGGGAAGACTTCATGCATACATGTGCTGCTTGTTGTAGTCAGTTGAGAAAGTGTGAGGTGCTGCTGGTACTGATTTGTCTCTCCTGAGATTTTGTCTCCATTTGGTGTTCACAAGTACCAGAGGTTCAGATGTTTCCTGCAGTGATTCTTTTGACACTTTGACTCACCAGTGCTGCTCTTGCTCAGAGTAAGCTTCAGATATCCATGCTTTGTGTTAGAGCTTCTGCTCTTTGAGAGTTGAAGTGGATGGGTACTGCTGAGTTTTGTTAGGTGCTGATTAGGTTATGCTGTGCGTAGTTCGTATATTACTGGTCTGGTCTGGTTTTTCATGACTCAGTAATCTGGGACCAAGTGAGACTTGGTCACTGAGGCATGAGAAGGGTTTTGTTGTGTTGCTGGTTTTGCACTGGTGCTTTTTTGGTAAAAGACAGTATTTAAGAGCTGAGAATGTGCTGCAACAAGTGCTTCTTGCAGGCACCAGAATAATTAGAATACCTGAGGAAAGCCAGTGAAACCTCCTAATAGAAACGCTTGCCAGTTCATTTGATAGAAAAGTTGCTACCTGATAAGTGGTTTTGTGGTCAGCAGTTTCACTTCTGCCAGCTGACAGGAGAAACTTGTACAGTGATGCTCTGAAGGCATTTTCAGTTTTATGTCCTGGCTTGAATCTGCAGTTTGGTGATTCACACCTGGTGGTTTTTTTCAGGTGAGTGAGCTTGTTTCTGCTTGAACTTGGGCTGGCTGCTCTGTGAACTCCCAGCGAAGCGAGCAGGCTCACTTTTGAGTATTTGCTCAGGTGTGGTTCATCTATGTGCCTGTTGCATCAGCAGCCAAATTCTCTTGCACTCGAAGGAAAAGTAGAGAATTCCACTTGAGTAATTAGGTGGTGTGTTGGCTGAGAGAAGCTCTGCTGTCAGTCCTAGGATAACAGAAGTTTGGATTCCAAAGTAATTTTAGAAAATAAAAGAAAAAGTCAAACGTTGGGAAGCATAATGCACTAAACTTGTGTTACGTTTTTAGGGTGAGGTGAGGAATATACATCAGCTAGGAAGAGCTGCCAAAATCAGTGGTGTTCTGGGAAAGAATGGCTTGGTAGCTCTTTGAAATAGTTGGTTGTCTCTTGTGTAATTAATAAAAAAAGTGATTTACCATTTAAGTCTGTCAGAAGGAATTGTTAGTTTCTAGAGAAATCAGTTCATTTTTCAGTTTCATTTTTCATTTTAATGCAGCTTCAGGGGTGATTGCTATTTATAGGATAAGAAACTGCCAGATTTAAAACTACATTGTTTATTAGTGGTGTGTTTTTTGTTACAAGGTGCAGTTAAGTCTGTGACTGGGTGATGCAGTGGAGCGCTTGTCAGTCTAGTACTGTGCAGGCTTTTAACACATCTCTTCTGTCTGTCAACAGGGCATTGACTCTGGGAGGAGGACTGCCACATTTGGAACACCTTAACCTCTCGGGATGTCTCACTGTAACTGGTGCAGGCCTGCAGGATTTAGTTTCTGTATGCCCTTCTCTAAAAGATGAACACTTTTATTACTGTGACAACATTAACGGTAATGTCTTTATGAAGATGTGATGCTTTTCTGGGGAGCGATGCTTGGTTTAAGGATGCTTTTTAAAACAAAAAACCCCACCAAACTCCATTTTAATGGCTTTGTAGCAGAGTTTCTCAGATTAATTACGAAATAACTGTTAAGTCAGTTTTTCCTCATTTGTTCTTTTAGTTTGTTTTTTTTTCCTAAACACTACCACAGTTCTGTATTACCTAGGAAAGCGTTTTTAGTCCCTGTGCCTTGTAACTTAGTTTAGTGTAAGTAATTGGGGCTAGAAGGTAAGTCTACAGAGAGCTGCTTGTATGCACTTGCCCTCTCTATATCTTCCCGGTAAACCATGTTATTTGTATGTTTTCTTCATGGTCATAGCCTCAGATAGAGGCTTCATTAGGTCCGTACCAAAGCAGTGATTTTTAGGAAAGGAATGACTTGTGTTTTGCCATGCAAACCTCTCATATTGCACCAGTGTTGGTATAGGATATTTTTGATCCTACCTTCATATGTCCTTGTGGAAATTGTAACTTTATTTTTTTTTCTTGAGTCAGTAACTTAGGGGTGGATTTAAGATGGAGAAGGATCTGGATAAATGCATAAAACATGTTCATGGTGCAAGTCTTTTCAGTGTTTGCCACATTGGAACTCAGTCTTTTAGGTTAGATTCAGTAAACATTCATAGCATTAGGGATGGGAACCATGGTGTGACTTGTATTCCATGTGTGAATTTAAAACAGGTAAGTGCCACAGAACAGAACGCAAAAAAGGATAATAGAGTTCACATGATAAGATCTAATTGTGTGTAAAACAAAATTGTATTCCCTGGTAGTTCATGGTGTCCAGCTCAATAATTTGCATCCGTTTTGAGATGCAGCCCCAGCCGGGGCACCAGATGCCAGAGCTTTGATACTACATGTAGATCTGTACAGATACTTGAGTATTCAGTCCATTGAAACTAAGATGATGCACTTGGATTGGATCCTAATATTAAAAGTGAAAATACTAAATCATAATTTACTTCTATGACTTTTGCGCTTTATGCACTTCTTTGACTGTGCTGCTTCTTTGTTTGTTTGTTTTGAGGCACTTGCCTTATGTTACTTCCTTCCCTTTCATCTAGACTACAGCTTTTAAAATTCTGTTTTCTATTGTCTTTCATTTCAACCTGAAAATTTTAAGGCTTTTTAAAAAATCTTTCACTGACTCTTTTTCCTGTATTATGTTGAGTTTAAAGATGTCTTCAAAGACCAGTTAAAAGCCTTTTACATCTGATTCCTTGCTACTTTTCCTCTGTTTATATTTCTGTCAGTAATACCAGACACTATCTTCTGGTTTGTCTTCAAACAGTTTGTTTCTCTCCTTTTCCCTAAAATACACTGTCATCTTAGTATTAGTTTAGAAAGCCTGAATCTCTGTGTGAGTCTGCCACTTTAAACAGAGTATTTTTGAATTATTCTGAAAAGTTGCCCTGATCCTCTACCTGTTTATTTCCTTCCTTTTACTGCCTGCTGGAAGCTGTAATCGTGTAAGCTCTGCTTGGTTCTCTAAGGCATCATGCAGGCCTTTGGATCAACAATTACTCCTCTAGAGAGAAATGAACAGGACAGTGAGGCTGTATTGATCTGACTTCTCACATCTGTTGAGAAATAGTGGCATCTCAGAAGTTTGTGGCTGTTTTCTAAGAATGGAGTTGATAAAACTTAAGAGGTATTCTAAGCAAAATTCTGTAGTGGAAAATAGCCTTTATAACTGAATCCCCTGTGGTTTTCTGTGGGTGCTGTTCCTTGTATTTTCAATCAAACTTCATTGTGATGGGACTATTCAGTGTGAAACTGGTGCCTTTTTCCACTCTTTGGGCAGCAAGGTTCCTGCAACAGCTGTTTCTGTATAGTTTGGCATTTCTAAAGCAACTAGGGAAAGTAGTAGCTGTTTCATTTAAATCAATCCATTTCTGAAGCTGTTTGTTTATTTGCACATTTATAGATTGTATTACTAACTGCTGCACAAAGTTTACTGATCTGTAAGCATGTAGAGAATAATTTCGTAATTTTCTTTGCCCACCAGCTTATCAGTGATTGTTTTCGGGGAAGGAGGCATGTTCTGGGATCATGTTGGAAAACCTGTCGGTCTTGCAGAACAAAAAACGGAACAAACATCATGGAATTTAGCCATCTTTGAATAATAAAGATATGCCTTTGGCATCTGCCTATGAAAAAGGGCCTTACTTGTACCTGCAGCCTATTTTCAGATTTTTTTTCTATAAACACTGAGCCTGACGGGACCCTTTACACACAACACATCTTCGGTGGAATTTCTCTGGGGAGGGCTTGCTGGACTTGCTTGGTTGGCATGTTTATTACAACTTCTGTGTTTGCAGCAGGTGCTGGTCTTACCATCGCTGCTCCACTTTTTTAGTAGAGAAAACTAAACAGGTGGAGGTGCTCTGGTTAGGTAGTTGGATCTGAGTCTCAGACTGCTGTTGCACACCAGTAACATGGTGCAGTTTTTAGGAGCAGGGACCATGAATTTGCATGCTGATCCAAATTTATTTTATGTTTGGTTAGTGTTAGTTTGTCTTCAGTTTTTGGTTTGCATACTAATATTTAGGATCTCTCTTTGTATTTTTCACAGTGCTGGAGACTTGGGGTTAGATAACAGCTGTAGCTGAAAACAAATCTGTCGATATACATCCCTTCTAAGTGCTGATTTCATTTAACATCTAAAACAAATTTGTTGTAGATGACACTGAACTCAGAAGAATTTAATGTTTGATTTACCTCTTGCCACTTAGAAGTTTTATTTTCCTAAGGCTGTTTTGACCAGCTGTCTCCATTTTTCTGACTGCATTCTGAGTTTCAAAACCTGGAGTGCTGTCAGCTTTGGGACTAGAAAAATGGGGCTCCCTAATTTCTACAGCAGTAGCTTTTGAAGCTTTTAAGCATGATTCAGTTTCTAGAGTTTTTTTTAATTATGTGGTCCTCAGGTGCTGTAATTAAAGAAATAGGGCATTAATGAAATAAAGCTGTGGTGATTCTGATGATTCAGTCTTTTCTTCTGTCTTTTAGAATTTCATTGGTCATAGTTGATCTGTCAGCAGTGGAGCCAAGACTTTGCAATTTCTTTCGAGTTGTATGGACTACTGTATGCAGATCTGTGGGAACAGAGTGGAGCCAAAACTTTGCAATTTCTTTTGAGTTGTATGGACTACTGCATGCAGATCTGTGGAAACAGAGTGTTGTTAGATTACAAGAGCTTGATCTTAGTCTTTAAGTTCTACAGATAATGAAGGTGCTCTCATAAATGTCTGTAAGTGTAACTTCACCAAAGGCTGATAGAGAGTTCCACTTAGTAAAATCAGGTTTGAATTGAATGTTGGCTTTACTTATTTTTAAAAGCTAATTTATATATTTGTAAATTATATATCTAGTAAAATATAATCATGTGTTTTTAAACCCAATTTGGTCACTTTTTTGTAATTACCTTGTAGTATATTACTGTTGCTTCACTACCATCAAATACAGTTTCAGTGTTTATGGTGGAGCCTCTTGCTGGCGGTGACCAAAAGAAATTGTCTCTCCTTCCCTTCTTTGTGTTCTTCCCAGCTCATTCTTACTGCCTTCCTGTGGCCAGCATTGGTCTTTGTGTAGCTAGTTGGTAAACCAAATCCCTGCAATAGCTGAAAGCTTCCTTTTATACATTTTCTCCCCCTTTTTTTTTTTTTCCCCTGGACAGATCAGGGCTCCATCTTGCTGTAGAGCATAGGAATGTTGCTGCTGCTGTAGGCAAGAACTAGAAAAAGTGACTTGAAGGAATATGGTGGTGGCAACCAGTTACCCTGGCTGGAGTGGTTCTTTCAGCATGGTCTTGGTCTGTGCTGTCATGTATTCTAGGTGAAATGCCAAACTTCTTTCTAGGAAACTTTGCTTGAGTTTTCTGCTAGTACATATAACAAAGTGAAGTAATCAAATGGCTCTGCTCCTCTCTCACTTTGCCAAACATGTTTATATGCTCACCATGAGTAAAAAGACCTCATCTCTATTGTGAGTTACGCAGGCATCTGAGTAATCAGATGTACATGTAAAGAGCATTACAATAATCCAGTTTAGAAGTAACTAAACCAGTAATGTAGACTGTGGCAAGTTAGATGAAGAACCTGATTAACTTTCTTTCCCAGGCGAACTAGCCCAAAACACAATTCAGGCAGTTCACTGCTTGCACTCATTAAGCCTTCACAGTCAGGAGAAAGACAGGGTCTCTTCTGAAATATATTTCTCTGGATGATCCACTGAATGTGCAGTTTCTTCCCCACACTTCCATCTCATGTTGTTTTAAAGGACTGAATCTTTGGCTCCTTTTTAAGTCTGTTGCTGATGGTATCTGGCTCTTCCCTGCCAAGTTGTTTTAGTACATGGGCCAGAACCTGACACTGCAGGCAGCCAGTGGTTTCTTGCTCTGTGTGCCCATCAAAACTGGCGAAGTTCAGTCAAAATCATCAGCTGGTCCTCAAAATGTGCACGGTTTATGAAGTTGCTGCATGTAGCAGTGTGTGCTCCAAGATGCAATGCATTGCTAACTGGGCTGTTCTACGAGCAATAATGGGGAAAATGAAGATACTGAGACACTGGAACAGGTTGTCCAGAGAAGTGGTGGGAGCCCCATCCCTGGACATAATCAGGGCCAGGCTGGATGGGGCTCTGAGCAAACTGACTGAGTTGAAGATGTCCCCGATTATTGCAGGGGGGTTGGAGCTAGATGACCTTTAAAGGTCCCTTCCAACCCAAACCATTCTGTGATTGTATGGAAGTGATTCAGCCCGTTAGGTCAAAATAACCATCACAATACAGAAGGAACAGTACTCAGTTACCATATTTAACAGAGTGCATCAGTGAGGTGAGAAGTACTGTATTCAGAGTCCAAAGGAGAGACTAGGTTTTTTTGCAAGATTAAAGAGGCCATTTGAACTTAAACTGAATTCGAAAACATCCAGTCTAAATGAGGTCAGTAGCAAAGACTGGGGAAATCAGAGATTAGGAAGCCAAAGAGATGTAGCCAAAGATCAGCTGTAGTAAATAAAGCTAGGGAAACTAACCCAGTGTCTATGGCTGTCAAAAGCAAAGGCATTTGAATTTTGCTGTCCGTATCAAATGTAAAAGAGCATAATAAGGAGCACTAGGGCTTTTATAGAGGAGATAAATGACCTGAGGAAGGAGATCAACTGACATGTCAAAACATAAGTCATAACCAAATTGCCTTACTGCTAAAACAACCGGTAATTGACATTTACTACCTTATTGTAACAAGAGCATAAAAACATTGTCTACATTATGGGAATTGCCTGTGTATGCTGCAATAGAATACATAGAACACAAGGGAACAGATTTTAGTAGATGTGTTTGAACCCTGAATATTTCATTTTATCAGTATTCTGTATTAGAGGCTGTAAAGGAAATTGTGATGACTTGAGAATTAGACATGGGACAAGAGGTGCAGTATGGGAAGAAGGGTGAAATTGCACTGTGATGTGCTTAATGTAATTTGTAATTCAGTGCCTAACAAATTGGGAAATGAACATCCAAGCTTTTTAGATTACACAATTTACTTGGAAGTATCAAAGTTTTTGAGATTCTAAGTTGCGGTAAGACTGCTTTAAATTTAAAACTTGAAATCTGATTAAAGGATAGGAAGAAAGAGAAGGGCTTAATATGGTTCCTGTTCACGATGGACAGGAACCTGGGAGGTGACTGCTTTCTCCCCATTCCCCTCTGAAGAGTTCTGAGCTGATCAGTCTTACTCAGCATTTCCATTACTGTTGTGGTGTAAGGAATGCACAAAGTAATTTCCAGGTTTTTAAGTGGTACTGAGTGGTCCTCAAGTAATGATACTTGATGATTTCCAGGTCTTCTTATGAGCTTCAGTATAGCTGTATGTGTGGTTATATGTCTGGGTGGTTGGGAATAATCAAACTGTGATTGCATGGAACTGAATTCAGAGCTGGCAGTTGCAATGTCGAGGGAATGATTTCAGAGACCTGTTGGTGCTAATTCTGGGCTTTTTCCTGTTTGCAGCAGCAGCAGCAGCCAAAAAACTTGTGAATGTTACGCATTGTCAGGTGGTAAGAACAAGGCAGAGGTGCTGCTGCATGGCCCTGGAAGCCTTGGGCACTCACACGTGGAGTACTGCACGGTTGTGGTCTCCCCATCTTGAGGAGTGTGTAGTGAAGTTACAGAAGAGGTCTACTAAAACATTAGGGAACTGACCACTCAAAAGGCTGGAATGTTTCAGTCTGGGAATGAGATGGCTGAAAAGGGGGATGACTGTTTCACGAACTGGGAAAGCAGTAAGATGAGGTGAATGTGCAATGATAACTTTCCACATTCTGCAGTGGTGGAGCTCAGGGACTGGATGATGCAGGTAGGCGATGTGGAAGGAGTTGGTGTCAGCAGGTTTAAGAAGAGGTTAAAAAAAATGCATGCACAACTAAGCTATAAACAAATACTAAATTAAATGGACATCAGTGTCTCTGCTGCAGCTGTTGGGGTTGCTGGAAAAACACAAAAAGTGTGCATGATAGGCTTATATAATCTCCCTAGATAACACCTGCTGTTGCCAGTGCTGAAAGTAGTGTTAGATGGAGCATTGATCAGATCTGGAAGGGCAGTTTGTATATTCCAGTTATGAGCATGAGGAATAACATTCTTAAAATAAGCAAGAAAAGGATGGAAAGTAATATTGAATTATACCGAGTGTTCCCTTCCTTGGGATGTTGTGGTTCTGTACGTTTTGTCAATGAGCATTTTGCTAGAAGTGTGACAGTTGCTTCAAAATCACTTCTGTGCTGCTTAGCTGTGGCAGTGCTGGGGGAAGGTCAGCTCCGACCTGGAAAATGCTGCTGCACAGAACATGCTCTGCCTAACCAGCTGTTCAGAAGCACCGAGTCTCCTTTCTAAAGGACTTACGAAGAAGCTTTCAAACTCTAGCTCGTAAGTGACTTGGAGGATCAAAATTTAGTTCAGGTGAATAAAATGATTTGAAAAGGAAAATGAGCCTATTGACAAATGAAAAATTTACTATTTTGCATACTGTAACCATTGTTCAGGTTTGTTTTATGCAGTCTCATGCATCTTAATTACTTTATAGAGTATTGCTCATTGGTGTGTGGCATGAAGCATAAAGATGACTTTCAGACACCAGATTATTGGAATTTAATTGAGTTATGACTTCAAATTACTGTTTAAAGGGGGGAAAAAAGCCAGACATTAGGGCATGGTACCCTAATTCACGACAAGATTTTGTTAGTATTTTCTAAATACCTTAAAAATACCATAAATATTTGTTGATTTGTCTGTCATACAAAGGGGGGAAATTCAGAGTTGTCCTGATTGGGTCTTTACAAGCTTGTTTTGAGTTAACTTGGCAACCTTCTTCCAATTTCTGTTGGCTGCCAGAGTTCTGCCAGCCTGAATGTAAATGGGTCTCAAAGCAGGCATAAGGCTGTAGGAAATAAAATCCTGTATTAATAAATATAATAGTTTCTTATCTCATGATCACTTACATTTCAAACTAAAGGAATAACAGTATGTGAAGGTAAGTGGGTAGAATTACAGTGTTGGTTTGTACTGTCTGTGCTCGCAACTTGTTCTTTCTTTCTGAATGGCTCATTTTTAGCCTTATGGCTTCTGATTGATGACTGTAGTGATACTAAGGTGATTTTCTCTTTAGTTCTTGAATTTCCAGTCAAGAGTGTGTGAGAGGTCTGGCCAACCATGAAGTCTTCATGAGGAAAAAACCCTACCAGACTCAAAAACTGTTTCTGTTATAGTAGAAATAGTCTTGGAGATTATGGTTTCTTTGGTAATGCCATGATGTCATTATGTGAATTTGAAAAATGGCAATTAAATGTGCACTGTGAAAATACACTTGGTTCTGAAAGCTGACTGTGAGAGCTTGCTTAAACTTGCTCATTTAGTGTTGCTTGTTGTACTTCTGTGTAATTTTGAATGTGTTACCTTCATGGCACTAAACTATCGTAGCAAAAGTCTCTTGAAAAACACCTGTCCAAACTGAGGTTTTTGTACTGTGACAGTATTGGCATGTTTCAGATGTCACGGTGCTGAATGAAGTGTAGTGCGTTATAGAAAAGGAGGCATTTTCTGAGTCACCAGGTTGCGAGAATTATAAATCTGAATAAATGGCCTTTTCTTCTCTTCACATTTCTTTTGTTTTTGTGCAGGTCCTCATGCTGAAACCGCCAGTGGATGCCAGAATTTGCAGTGTGGTTTTCGGGCCTGCTGCCGCTCTGGCGAATGACCGCTGACTTCTGATCTTTGTCTACTTCATTTAGCTGAGCAGGCTTCCTTTCATGCACTTTACTTACAGTTCGCATCTTGTGTTAACAATCCTTGGAGTGAGATTTGTTATACTAGCCTGACCCTGCCCACAACTTCAAAATCTTAATTATGAGTGTACTGTACAGTGTTGTAACAATCTCACAATCTCATTTGGCTTGAAGGGTGTTGGGTTTTATTTTACATAACTTGGGGAAGATGGGAAAATCTTTTTTTTTTCTTTTTTTATGCCACTTTCTTCTAAGTTTGGCACTTAAATATACTTTACTGGATTATTTTGTCTTTGGGGACTTTTTTTTTTTTTAATTTTGAATCCATAAGTACAATATAAACCTCTGCAGAGAATTTGAATTGTATTGTTCGCATTTGGGTGACCATTATACATCTTTAGGAGCCTTGTTTCTTCCCCTTTCCTCTCATCCTGAAGTCGTTCTTTATATTGCAAAATTAGGGAAATTTCCACCTTCCTTTTGCATTTGGTTTTGTATTTGGGCTTGAAAGACATACTCAAATAAAACATTCCCACCAATTAAAAAATGTATGCAGCAGTTGAGTATCTGTGCTAGGAGGCTGCAGTGATTGGAAGGGTTGGTAGGTGGTGTGGTAGTTGCAGAGCTGTGAACTGTGCACTGTGTTGGGGGAGTTGGTTTGGTTTTATTGTTGCCATGACTGTGCTAAGTTGCATTTGTGAAAAGTCAGTTTTCATTAAGCTGAACTCCAGGGAAGACAGCAATACGTTTTCCCCTTGCCTTGATGATTAAAAAGACTCCTTTCTAAACAGCAGAGACTGTCTGGGAGGCAGAGAATCCCATTGTGATGAGTGAAACCTGCAGTAGGAAGAGAAATGTATGAGTAGGGCATGCGTGTGTGTGGGTGGTGGTATGGGGATGAGCCCACTGCTTGAGGAGTGAGTCGTGTAGCCCCTGTCAAGTTGTAAACTTTAATGGCCACCTGCTCTTGAGTGGCACAGTTCCAGGTTGTTTTTATTCTTCACCAGAGGTGGTGCAGGTGGCAGGCAGAAGACAGACGGGGTTTTGCCCACACCGCCCCCCGCCTAATTTTTAAGGCTGACAATACAAGCTAGTAATTTCTACCTGTTTTCCTAATTGGATAAATTCTTTTGAGTCGTATTTATTGAGGACAGAAGTCATGGTGATGTAAGTAGCTTTCAAGATTCTTAGTGTCTGGGAAGTCACTGTGCAGGCAGAGCTGGAGATTACAATACACTCCAAGTTTTGACACCATCTTGCTCCCAGTAAAACTGAAGAGGAGTGAGGTAAGAAAAACACTACTGAACACAGAGTTGGTGTGCAGTTGGCTGTTCATGGCTAAGAGGTGACCATGGGCCAGAGGCAGAATGCTCAGTGCTCAGTTTGAAGCCTGCAGAAGGGTATCCAAGGACACCGCTGATCCAGCAACTGTTGCTTCAGGTAAGCTGCATTAAATGGGCTTTGGCACCCAAAGGTGGGAGTAGATGGATCGCCATTTGTGTGGGACTGTTGGTGACAAGGTACACAGTAGGCTTGCTGTATCTGTCCATGTTCCAGAACTCCTGTCTCTGAGGCTGGGAAGGTACAGCTGGAGGAGCTTCTCCTTGCTGCTGGGTGTTTTCTGTGCAGACTGGTAGAGACACAGCTGAGCACTGAATCAGCTGCAGATACACCATTGACTAAAGTCAGGAGCTGCCATCAGCAAAGTATCATGTGATGACAATGTGCTGCTTCCTGGTGGTGGTCTGTAAAGGGGAGGGAACCTGTGGTGGCAACTCCTGGCTCTAGTCCGTGCGTTCTGAGAGAGCTGGCAAACATTATAGTGAGGCTGCTCAGGATAGTCTTTGAAAGGTTGTGGAGATCAGGAGAGGTGCCTGAGGACTGGAACAAAGGGTTGCCCTTCAGAAAGGGCAGGAAGGAAGACCTGAGGAACAGGCCAGTCAGACACCTCAATTCATGGAAAGCTAACGGAGTGCCTCATTCTGGAGGCCATCTCTATCCACAGGGATAACAAGGAGGTGATCAGGAGTAGTCAGCACAGATTCACTAAAGGCAAATCATGCTTGACCAACCAGATTCATTTTAGGATGAAACAACTACCTGGGTGGATGAGGAGAGAGCAGTGAATAGTGTCTGCCTTGACTTCAGCATGGCTTTCAACAGCGTCTCCTGTAACATCCTCACAGGCAAACTCAGGAAGTGTGGGTTGGCTGAGTGGACAGTGAGGTGGAATGAGAACCAGCCGAATGGCAGATCCCAAAGGGTCATAATCAGTGGCACAGGGTCCAGTGGGAGGCCTGTCACCGGTGGTCTCCCCCAAGGTTCTCTATTGGGCCCAGTATTAACTTGCTCATCAATGACTTGGATGAAGGGGCAGATGCCTCCTCAGTGAGTTCACTGATGACACAA
The DNA here is from genome assembly GCA_013396735.1 of Grallaria varia. Taxonomy (NCBI): domain Eukaryota; kingdom Metazoa; phylum Chordata; class Aves; order Passeriformes; family Formicariidae; genus Grallaria; species Grallaria varia. The sequence goes on from VWZG01002276.1 coordinate 247,222, forward strand.
AGCTGGGAGAAGTGGCCAACGCCCCAGGGCTGTGCAGCTCTTCAGGAGGACTGTGACTGGTTGGAGAAATGGGCAGGGAACTGTCTGAAATTCAACAAAGGCAAATGCAGGGTCCTGCACCTGGGGAAGAACAGTCCCCTGCACCAGGAAGGGCTGGGGGCTGACCTACTGGAAACAGCTCTGCAGAGAAGGACTTGGGGATCCTGGTGGACAACAAGTTGTCCATGAGCCAGCAGTGATGCTGTGGCCAAGAAGGCAAATGGTATCCCGGGATGCATTAGGGAAGTGATCCTGCCCCTCTACCCAGCCCTGATGAGGCACATCTGGGGTGTTGTGGCCAGTTCTGTATCTGAAGGGAGGGTGCCAAGACGATGAAGCCAGGCTGCTCTGGGTGATGCCAAGCAATAGGACAAGAAGCAACAGCCAGAAATTGATGCACAGGAAATTCCACCTAAATATGAGGAAGAACTTCTTTACTGGGTGGGTGACTGTGCACTGAACAGACTGCCCAGAGAGGTTGTGGAGTCTTCTTCACTGGAGATGATTCAAGAACTGTTGGAGGCAATGCTATGCCATGTGCTCTGGGTTGGAGCAGATAATCCACTGTGGTCCCTTCCAACTTGCCCCGTTCTGTGATTTTTGCCTAGTCTTTATAACTCTGAATTAGATTCTGTCTCAGCTCAAGAACAATCTTCATTTCAGTAGGTTCTGATGAATGTTCTTCCTTAAATTTAACCCACCATCATTTTCACTTGGAAGAGTTTGATTATTAAGATAACTGCAGGAAAAGGATATATATTTATATAAGTATTAATAGTTAACACCACTACTTGCATACTGATAAGTGAATTTGATTTGTTAGAAAACTAGTCTTTTGATAATCTTCCTTGCATGTTTGGTAACTTGCAGGGAAGGATTTCATACTCCAAAGTAATTTAATGAAATTCTTGTATAAAAGAAACTTCCACTTCAGTTTTGGTATAAATATTTATTAAATCCTTTGACTCCTTAAGAAAATGTTGTCTTACACCTCTAAATGGTGCTGGCATTATACAGACACAAAATATGGAATAGTGTATTCAAGCAGCCTCTTAAAAATTGAAGTATGGCCTTCCCTTCACTGATGGCTCTTTGGTACATGAAATTTGTTCATGGCTAAAAATTCAGAAACTGAGGTACAGGAAAATTATTTTTATTTACAAGTGTCTTTGAAAAGGAAGGTGGGCTGTAGATAAAATAAACTGACTAGCTAAAAACACAGTCTTTAGGGATTCCAAGGAAACATTTTATGCAGCAGTGTCACTATATGTGGGCATGTGTAATGCTTTTAAGAGTGAGATGTCCCACTGGGAGGTATAAAAGACTGTACAAAAATCACCTATTAGTACCGGAATTTTATGCAATCAGTCTCTTCCTTAGCAGTAATATCTTCAGTGGTTTTAGGGCTAATAAAGCTACTAAAAACCATGTTTTCATTTGATTTTTACAATACTTGGAATAGCTCAAACCAGCAGTGAGGGAAATCTGTTATATAGGTGTACATATAAACAAATTACTTGCAGTATTCTGATTGCTCTGTACTACCCATTTCGCACAAGTGAAGCAACATAAATCCATACAGAGAGAACATTTTGGGGATAAGGATGAACGTACACAGCTAGAGCAAATTCAACATTGGAAACATCAATGGTATGAACTCCTGTGCTGTGTACAGCTTCTATTAAAGGTCTGACTTCAGAATATGGCATATGAATAGGAAATCCAGAGACCTAGAAGAAAGACAAAGTTAAAAACATGTAAGAAGAACAGGTAAAGGCAGCTGAATAAATACATAGTTTTAAAAATCTGTTTTTACTGAGCATGTAAATTTATCTTTTCTATTGCTGACCTCTTCTCCACGGACACCCC
>VWZG01002277.1:2314-17805 GCA_013396735.1 Grallaria varia
ACCAACAAACAAACAAAAACAAACAACAAACAAACAAACAAACCAAACTAAAAAAACCCCAACAAATTCTAGGTTTGATTTTAAAAAAAAAAATCTCTAATTTGAAAGCACATTAATTTGTAAATATAAATGCTAACACATACATCTCTAGCTATTCCACTTAAAAGCCCCCACCATTCCCCTTCCCAAATCCCTGAGGGCTGAATTGTATGCCATTTAAAAATATGCTTTGTAAAACCTCATGCAAGAGAGCAACTAATGAGGGAAAGAGGTACTTGCACTGAGTGGAATCATATATGTAGGAAACACACTCTTCAGTTTATCTCTTAAATGTTAGCAAAAAAAAAAAAAAATCAATTATTGCATTCAGGGGTACTTAAACATGGAAATCATTGTTGTGGGTATCCAGAGCAGTGGCCTCTAAAACAATCAATATAAGCTTAATAGAAACAAAAAACAAAAAAACCCAAACATGTAAAGCTAATGTGATATCTCTTCTTCTGGAGTTAGCATTTTTATTGTTAAAGGTCATAGTGTTACTCTGATGTATTTAGGCTTCTGTAAAATGCTTGGTCTGATATCTCGTGATGTTTCAATTAAAAAATCAGAACCATCCGAAAATCAACATGGTCCATATTAATCATAAAATCAATAGAATTGCTGAATCATCAAATGATTTGGATTGGAAGGGATGATAAAGATCATGTAGTTCCAACTTCTCTGCCATATGCAGGGATACTTTTCACTAGACTAGGTTGCTCAAAGCCCCACCAGCCTGGCCTTAAACATTTCCAGGGGTGGAGCATCTACAAATTCTCTGGTCCATGTGCAATGCCTTGAGACCCTCACAGCAGAGTTTTTGTCTAATATATAATGTAAACCTACTCTCTCTCAATTTGAAGGCATTCCCCCTTGTCCTGTCACTACTTGCTCTTCCAAATAGTCTCTCTCCACCTTTCTTGTGGGCTCCCTTTAGGGACCAGAAGGCCACAATTAGGGTTGCCCCAAAAGCCTTCTCTTCTCCAGGCTGAACAATCCCAATTCCCTCAGCTTTTCCTTGTAGGAGAGGTGTTCCATCCTTCTAACCATCTTGGTGGCCTCCTTTGTATTCACTGCAACAGTTTGATTTCCCTCCTGTCATAGGGATCCCAGAGGTGGATGCAGTGCTCCAGGTGAGGTCTCACCAGAGCAGAGCAGAGGGTCAGAATCACCTCTCTTGACTGGCTGGCCATGCATATTCAGTCAATTACAATTGAAGTCATATACAATTGAATTTCTGGGTTGAAAATGACCATTGCTGGTTCATGTCCAGCCTCTCATCCACCAGCAGCCACAAGTCCTTCTCAGCAGGGCTGCTCTTGATCTGCTCATCCCTGAGCCTGTATAGATACCAGGGGTTGTGCAGACCCAGATGCAGCACCTTGTACTTCGTCTTGTTAAACCTCATGAGACTTGTATAGGCCCACTTCTCAAGGTTGTCCAGGGCTCACTGGATGACGTCCCATCCTTCAGGTGTGTCAACCACACCACTCAGTTTGGAGACAAATGCAAATTTTCTAAGGGTGCACTTGATCCCACTGCCTATGTCATTGATGAAGATATTAAATAACAGTGACCTCAATACGAACCTGTGATGGACGCCACTTGTCACTGATGTCCATTTGGACTCTGGGCCATTGACTACTACCCTCTAGATGCCCTTGGTGAAGCTGTGCTAGCTGTCTTGAATCACCTCCCTGTGTCTATGGGCCTTTGCATAGCTTCTAGGAGGATCTGGTCCATAATATTCCCAGGCCCCAAGGAGAAGCTGACAGATTATGAGTTCCCAGGGTACTCTTTTCTACCCCTTTTAAAGATGGATGCAATCTTTCCCTTTTCCCAGTCTTCTGGGGTTTTCCCAGACTGGCATAACTTTTCAAATATAATGGAGAGTAGTTTGGCAACTACATCATGCAATTCCCTCAGGACTCTGGAATGCATCTCATCGGGTCCCAAAGTCTTACGTACATTCAGGTTCCTAAGGTGGTCTAGAACTGGATCTTTACTAAAACTTACTTTTGCTCCACCTGACCCCATCCTGCTGTCCATCCGCTTGAGAGGTGTAGGAAGAGAGGCTGACATTGAAGACTGAGGCAAAAGTTTTTCAGTATCAGCCTTCTCCTCATTGTTTGCTACCAGTTTGCTGGCCTTGTTTATTTGCAGGGGTACACCTTCTTCGATATTTATTTTCAGGTTAACATACCTGTAGAAGCCCTTGCTGTTGTTCTTTGCATTAAAAACTGGATATACTGTGTATTGATGGCTTGGTAGAAAAATTAAAATTTATAGCAACAGACACAGCAGATGATATAAATATTATGGATAGCTAAACAGTGTAGAAGACAAATCACTGAGGGGGAGTGACCTCAATCACTTGGTATACTCATTCTTCCAAAGAAATGAAATTTAACAAGTAAAATTCATAGCCATAGACCCAAAATTCATCCCATACCAGCAGATGGGGACAGATCAGAAGAAGACTGAATGTGGAAAGTTTTTGGCAACCGCACAGACAAATGTTTCAGTGTTTTTGTCTGAATCTTATGAAGTCACTCCTGGAATTCTGTGTCTAGCTCTGGAAGGGACCAGAGATGAACCAATGGTGTGATCAAAGGCAAGAGAGACATGCTTTGGAAAAATACCTCAAGGACCGTAGTCTATTTACTGGATTGAAAAGAAGGCAAAGGATTGATGTGCTATGAAACCTGTGACTGCGAACTTGGGGAATGTATATTTGATGTGTTTGGTCCATTGGAGAAAGGCATATATATCAATGCCTGGAAGTGACCACCACAATGTCAAAGATTAAAAAGAAAATTAGAGCATTGTATGTTGTTGATAGCATTTAAAGAATCTGTGAAATACTGAGTTGATTCTTGATTGCTGCTAAATTAAAGTACTGTTGAGATTAATTTTTAGAAGCTATACAGTAGTTTCAAGTGAGAGCTGATGTAGGGTAGTCCTCTGATCTACGTAATACAGGGAACAATAATTAAAAATTACTGTTTTGGCTATTTACAGCATGTATGAGCAAATCTATTAAATTTGGCCTTTTAACCAGTAATAAAGCAAACAGAAATTTCACTTAACAGTAACTTAGGTTGTGAACTGGAGTGGTGCCTGTGCATGTAAGGCAAAGTCCAAAAGCAGAGTATGGATCTTGTGGCAGTTAATTATTTTAGCTTAAAGAGAAGTCTTCCAAGGAGCTTCCAGAGTCATCTCTCTCTCTGTCTCTCTCTCTGTCTGTCTGTCTGTCTGTCTCTCTCTCTCTCTCTCTCTCTCTCTCTCTCTGTGTCTTGTGAGGATGGTATTTTGTGTGATGTAGGACATACTTTTCATTTCAAGTGCTTCCTCATGTTATTTGTTGGCTTGAGATGAATACTATAACTTAGCAGGAAAGAAAGGGCCCTTTCCAGTTCATTTTGGGGAGTGACTCTGTGACAGTTCCATATCTAGTTTTTATGATAATTCACAATCTCTAGCTAGTTCATGATCTTTTTCTATATGTCTACCACCAAAGCTACAAGCCTTAGAGGAAAACTTTGTCTTAACATATGCATGCATGTGTCTGAATGCAACCCTGTCTAAAAATGTGTTCTGGAAGCATTGTCATCCTCAGGGGATGTGGATAGGCAGATGGCTTTGGAAGGTGAAATCATAGATGCATAGAATCACAGAATAGTTTCAATTGGAAAAGACGTCTAACATCAAGAAGTCCAACTGTTGAGCCGGACTACCAAGTCCACCACTAAACAATGTCCCAAAGTGCCACATCCGCAAGTCTTTTAAACACCTGCAGTGATGGTGTGTCCTGGGCATCCTGTTTCAATGCTTGACAACCCTATCTGTGAAGAAATTTTTCCTAATATCCAATCCAAACATCCCCTGGCACAACTTCAGGCCATTCATCTTCTCCTATTGTGTGTAAATCCCCACTGACAACCTACCTAAGCCATTATTAATGTTAATGAGCAAAAATCCTGGGTCCTTGACCGCTGAGATTCAGGCAGCCCCCTCTGGTCCCTTCTAGCAGCTTGGGTCCATAGGACTGTGAGTCTAAAAATTCCTTTGAAGAGAGACCATCTTACAGTGAGTTCATGCTGGTCAACACTTCTGCATAGATCATTAATTTGGAACATTTGACACCTCCTGATGACTTAACTGGCTTCTTTTTATCTGTCATCCTCAGACTGTGACGCCATCAATTTTCAGTCTGAATTTTCTGCGTTTCTTTCAAGTACTGAAATTAAACCTGCTCATATTGAGTATAAATTTATAATCCCCTAGATTATATGAACCTCTGAAAAGCCTGGTGGTTCTCTTTGGAATTGAAGAGTGCATTGGAATGCATAGACACCCAAGAAATCCTAAATGTCAGCTTCAGTGAAACATGTGCAGTACAGCACCTCATATACATTATCTGCCAGTAGACATTCTTGGTTTTCACTTTGTGCATATATATCCATTCACACTTTTATATGTATGTGTGTACATGAACATGTGAACATTTCCATGTTATGCATTTTATGTATGTATTTATAGAAACGCATACATACACACATGCACACACATAGGTAATCCACTAAAATGGATGACTGTATGTCATGCTAATGAGTTTGTGGCAATTCTTATACCAGTGCAAAGGCATTCCTTTTTTTCCCCCTCATTTATTAGCAATTCAAAACCAGATTTTCTATGAGAAAATTCCAGTTTCAGGAAAACAAATGGGCTTCCAGTTATAACCTGAATATAAAAGTGAATGCTAATGTTCTAAGGGTACCCTGACGTTACACAGCTGATCACAGTCTTGGTAGGCATAGCGATCTAGCATCTGCCTCTATCATGGTAGTACTAAAACAATGTTAAATTATGCATGGGAGGAAGACTGCCTCTCTAAAAATACAAACAAGTACTCAGTAGTAATGTTTCTAAATAAGAACATTGTAGAAGAGACCTTCCTCCCCACTTCTTTACCTTAGTCAAAGAGTACTCCATGTAATTTCAGAAAGGAGTGCATTTTGTCTTCAAAAAAGTGTTTTTCCCAAGTACCCTCAAACCCATACCTGGGATAAAGTAAGTGAATGGACCAAAATGGGAGGAGATACTACAAGTTCATGTCAGTCTTGTTTTTATCTGCTTTAGTCAACTTTATTTCTCAGATTAGGGGGCATATAGTATTTTGAACTAGAAAGGAAGCCCAACTGTGTTTTCTTCCAAAATACAGTTATTAACAGGAACTTGAAAATAAATTTTAAAAAAATCCCCAGAGTATCACAGGATTTTTCTGAAACTGCCATCTTTCCTGCTCTGACTTGAAGCCTAAATTTCAGAAATTGTCAGCACATAACTTTCTCAAGGTTGTACATTGCTGCATTCAGTTGCATCACACAAAATATTCTTGTAGCAGCCCAAGTCATTACACTGCATTATGGGCCCTCCTCATGGTACATCGTCAGCCCCACTGGTTTCAGTGAGGCTACTCAGACTTGAAGTCTGACCAGCAATTGACCACATTTGCTGAACCAGGTTGCAGTGTCTTCTAAAAGGGGTTTGCTTACAGGGTCAGAAGCTAGGAAAATTGGGATTTTCATGTTTTGTGGTAACAGGAGAATGAAGATATGCCAAAATCAGAGGAAATACCTATCATATAAACCAGTCTGGGTGATAACTTTTTGGTTGCTCTTGATCTACAGAAGTGGCTAATGTCTGAAAATTCATCCTGCACTAAGAAATAGCATAACGTTTATCAGCCCTTTTACTTTTACTTCACTATGCATATATGGTATACATAGAATATCCTGGATACAGGAGTTCTTGTTCTGTATATAAAATGTGGGGAAAAATTACAAAGGAAGGTACAGGAATGGGGGCTATGGGGAAAGGTAAGGACAGGGAACAATAGGAAAATGCATTATTCACAATTACATGAGTAAGTGTAAACAAAACCTTGTGGTTTCTGTTCTAATCAAAACCACAACTTCTACAGGAATATATATGCTCATATATTAGCATATATATGTTCTGACAAGGATTACCATGCTGGCAAATACTGGTATATCACTCAAAAAAGCAACAAGTCCATCCAACATAAAAACTCTTTGCTTATAAACAAATCAGCTGGCTTCATGGAGGTTGATTAAAATTTATATTATCCCCAGTTGTATGATAAACACATACTACATCCAGAGAAAATCTACATGTCTCTAACTGTTTGCCGTCCTAGCAAACTGCAATGACTTCAGCCAAATGTTGCAAGGACATGTCAAAGTACTAATTATCTTGAAGGGGACAGAACAATGCACTTCAGAAGATGATCAGTATCCTTGCAATGGCTTGTAATCTCTGAAATTAGTTTTAATGCCTGCAATCACAGAAATAGGGTGAAGTAGATATGTTACAATGGTACTGTGGAGTAGGATTTCAAACATGTAAGAACAAAAACATTTATGTATGTGAGCCTTCACCTCTGGCAGTTTAGAAGAATGATTTCTAAGGAAATACATGAGTTACAGAAGGCACAATTTTTACATCAGTCTTCATCAAGTCTAAACCACATTGATGCCTTAAGACTTTTTGTGTTTGTATATATTTGTATATATGTATATATTTCTGTATATTTGTGAATTCTATGTAGCTGTATAGCTTCTCATAGTTGAAGTAGCAACTAGCAGTTTCTACCTCTGTACTGCATTCCTGAATGTCTTAGCTAAGGGTGAGATAGCAACTAGAACATTTCGTTCAGGCCTCAGGTACCAGGACTGGAATAGCAATATGTATTGTAGTCAAAACAAGATAGAAGACCCATGAAGTTTGGAAAACCTCCAACCAGGGGAATGTGACGTGAAGAAGACGATGGTGAAGAAGTAAGGGGTCCTGAGACCCCCAACTCAATTCTAGGAAGGCGTGCCAAGGGGCAGACCCGAGGGAGGTTCTAAGGTGGCACAAGGGTGGATGGTCTCTGGGTTGGATGTAAGCTTTAGTTATGATAATTAAGTAGTGTTATAAAAATAGGAATCACCTCTATGCTGCGTGCGCATCATTATACTTTTCAGTAAAGAACTCCTCTCTCCTTTACCTCAATTAAATTGCCTCAAAAGTTTTTGTCCACATTTTAGGCAACAACATGACTAACAGGAACTCATGTCTGCAATTACCAAAACTTCAGCATTTCATAGATAATTTTAGCAATTTCATTATTGAAATAGTCATTAAGAATACGTGTTCTCATGGTCCTTTCTATGGCTTCTAAAAAGTTAATTACTCAACATGAGCTGGCAGTGCGCAGTCATAGCCCAGAAAGTCAACCAAATCCTGTGCTGCAACAACACATCAAGAGAGGTGATTCTGCCTCTCCACTCTGCTCTGGTGGGGTCTCCTCTCTCATAAGAGGACTGGACACCTTCCTTATGAAGACAGGCTGAGAAGTTGGGGCTGTTCAGGCTGTAGAAGAGAAAGTTGTGTGGAGGCCTCATAGAAACATCCCAGTCTTCTGAAGGGGGCCTACAGGGAAGTTGGAGAGAGACTCTTCATTGGGAGAAGTATAGATAGGACAAAGAATAATTGGTAAAAACTGAAAGAGTGGAAATTTAGGTTAGATATCAGGAAAAAATTCTTTACTGTGAGGGTGGTGAAACACTGGAACAGGCTGCCCAGGGAGGTTGTGGATGCCCCAACCCTGGCAGTGCTCAAAGCCAGGTTGGATAAGGCCTTGAACAACCTGATTTAGTGCAAGGTGTCCCTGCCCATTGCAAAGGGAGTTGGGACTGGATGACCCTTAAGATCCATTCTATCCCTTTATTGTTTTGTGTTTCTATGTCTTGGACTTTTTTCCTGAAAGTATTCAAGCAGAAGCATTAAACTTTGTAGGATCTGTGCTCTTTCTTCTACCTGTCATGCACACTCAGGGAGCTGATTAGGTCGTGCTGCTGGAGGCATCCTGAGGAAACTGAGGGTGATGTGAACAAGTGTGAAAGGTTCCTGCTGCCCACACCAGCACCAGACCAGTAACCTGCTGCATCCAAAGGTGCTGTCAGGGAATTGGCTGTGGGACTTTTTCATGGTGTTTTTTTCCCTCTTCATAGAAACTCAAGGACCTCTGGTGAGGGAAAACAAAAGATTTATGTTGAGAACTTTTACTTCCAGCAGTTTTCACTGAGCCATATCCAGAATAAGAAAGCTCCACACTCACAGTGCTAACAATAACTATTTAATCTAATTGTTGAAGACATGAAGCAATTTCCTGTCCAACTGACATTCAAATTGAATTACCCTGCATTCTTTCACTCATCCTATGAGCCAAAAAAAGTAGAAAAAGAAAATTTGTCTGCTGGATCAGAAAAACTAGCCCCCAGATTTGAGGGACACTCAGAGGAGCTTACAGAGTGCAAACTCTAGTGTTGCTGTGCTTGTACTCTGCTTTTGTGAAATATTAAGGTTGGAAGTAGATCTGCCAAAAAGTAATGGTTTGGAAACTCTAAAACAATTCTTGAAATTGTGTCTAGTTTGTTAAGTAGCTCAATATGAAGGCAATGCTTTCTGGAACACAGAGTTTTAACATTTTCAAAGTGAGACACTTCAATTTTTCACTCTAGAACATTTTGTTTCAAAACTTAGCTAGCAATGATACCTAAGAAGCAGCCAAATTTCCAGAACTGAGCTAAACATATTGTTTCAGATCAAGGAAGCCTCCTTGTGCAATTCACTATCCTTTTTCCTTGAAGTATCAATTATTTCCATGACGTTACTCCTGCAGGCAATGGGTAGCTAGTGTGTCACCTGACAATCACAGAGTAATGCAGCTGGGAAAATTTTCATTGCCTCCATGAAATGGTGGAAGGAAACCTGGACAGCTTCCGTGTTGGTAACATGTAAGCATATGGTGGGGAGAGAACTGCAGGAAGTTTTCTGCCAAATCCCTAATGTTACAATTTTACATAGAAATGATCCAATGTTTCTACATAAAAACAGTGATGAAGGTTTTAAAAGTGCTGGGAAGACCTTCTTTTGCAAATCTGGCCTAAGAAACACACATGTCTGCAGACATGACTTTTCACTCTCATTTCTTATGCAAGCACCTTTTTTTCTCACAAAGGAAAGAATAACCCAACTTTTCATTTTTAGTGTTACTCATTGTTAGTGTTATGTCATGGTAGGTTGAACAATTGAATGCAGCATCATATGTGAAATGAGCTACAGTGATACAAAAGAAAAATAATTTAAAAATGAAGATTGAACTCTTCAGATTGTGTATTTAGGATGAAATAAAGATTTTAGATCAACCATTTGTTGTTGCTTTGATCTTTATTTAAAGCAGACTGCTTTCTTAAGCCCAAGTTCTTATAATTCACATGATGGTTACCAAAACACTAAAGCACACTATAAGACAATAGAAACGCAAAATGCCTCCTGTTTGATAAGATCAAAGACTTTCAAAAAACAAATTATGTGACCTATCCTGTACCTCACTTTCAAGTGAAATCTAGGACACGTTTTTTTAGACTGAAAAGTTAATGCACAGTTGTTCAAAGATACACTTCATTGTGTGACTGTAGTCTGTCATTTGCGGCAATTTCATCCTTGTGCTAATTTATATTATTTGTAGAAAGAACATGTTTTAAAGAGTGATTTGTTTATATCAACAAATGGCACTGCTTTGCTATCTGGCCACATTTGAAGAAATGTATACTGTTCCTCTGAATACCAGTTAAGGGCTATACAGCTTTTCCTTTTCTCTTACAAAACAATACTGGTACAAAATTTACATTCAGCTTTCCTGCTTGTATGGGTCAGGGACTGACAAAGCTAGCTAGAATGAGACCAGATGCTGGTCATTTTTTACTGCCCAGTTTCTCTGAACCTTTCAGTTTTTGTCAATCTTCTTTCCCTTGGGTTTTCATGATTACAGACTACAGCTCATTCCAAGAGATTTTTATTTTTTTTTTGGATGTGACTGCTCCTTTAATGAGAGTAAGCTAGAGTCCCAGACCTTGTTTCACTTATAAATCCCAACTGTGTTAGTCACAACTGCTCTCAACGGATTTCATCTACTTAGTTCTAAGACTATCATAATCTTAAAGAAAGAAGTACTAACTATACTAGCACTTGAACCACGTTATGCAAGAAAAATAGAAATACTGGAGTTGTATCTGAAGCAAATTAAATTTATCCAGCGCTGGAAGGTGATCCATCCAACCAAATCGTCTTTCAAAGCAAGTAACAGAAAAGCACCAATGGCTTCCTAGAGTGCTCTTTCTTGTCACCCCTGGTCTTATTCCTGCATGAGGTACACAGTGTGACCTGAACCTAGGAGGCAAATACACAGATTGCTCTTCAGTCTGAAAGGGCCTTTGCCTGCAACGGAGATCAGACATGGACAGGAAAAATTATGAGGTCAAATAATGAATTATGGAGCTTCCCTTCATCTTTTATTATAGGCTAGTTAACCCAGTGCTAAGTTTATGTAAGAACTTCCTTCATACCCACTTTGTACCTACAGCCACCATGAAGGATGGGATCTTGGTGTGTCAAGATCTTTGGAATGCTGTGGGAAATAAATGCTGTCACAGGAGAGAGAGGAGTTGCAAGCCACCATGTACAGACCCTTTCTGCTTATTGGTATGTGTGTAAAATATTCAGTATTGCAAACTGTCAGCAGTCTTCTTCCCTCATTGGTGGGTCTCCCCACTGGTGTATGTGGGGGTTGAGGAAAGCTGTGAAGGAGTGAACTCAGGGACACCCTCAGTGACGAAGTAGTGCTGTATTGTGTCACTGGAGAAGATGGGGCTCGTGGTTCACCAGGTTCTTCAAAGTAGGTGTGTCAGGTCTGGGATGAAAAAGGATTTGGGCAGGGACAACACCTCACAGGAGGAAAGGGCAGAATTGCGGAGAGTTTTGGAGATGAGTAGCAGGAAACCAGCTGTGAGGGATTCCCAGCTTGTTTTAATTTCCAAGTGCATTGTTAGTAAAGGACGTATACTGCCTCAGCGACATCTTTAATTCTCCTTGAGTTAAATTGAAGACTTGCTCTTCTGATTTGTAAGATTCATATTTCAGGTACTTGTTGTTTTCTCAGGTCATTCCACAAGCAAACAGAGGCTCAAAAAGAAGGTTTAGTATTTTACCCCCTAAGGCAGAGATCTGACATGAGATAATCCATACTTTATATTCAAAATTAGGAAATCTGCAGGAGGTTGAAGTCATCCACCAGGAAGATAGAAGTGAAAAACATTTACTAATTGGACCACTGGGTTTGTACTTTTTTTTTAAAGATGTGCTAAACCTGTAACATAATGAGTATATTAAAAAAACCCAAACAAATAAACAAAAAAAACAAACCCAAATAAATCACACATTTCAGATAAGTGGTTTGTATTTGTAAAGATATTTACATTTTTTTCTTCCAGCAGATTCAGATAACTTCAGTGTTTTCTACATACGAAAAGATATATATATGTAAGGAAAAAAATATACTTCCAGGTGAAATATTCACGTAGCAGGAATTTACTCGCATCCCTTATCCGTAGCATTAGGAGGTAATCATCTGTTTTGACAAAAACCCCTGGTTTTCCCTGAACTCACTGACTGTTACGAATCTGAGATGAAGCAGTCCCATTGAGTATTTGAAAGGGTTTCATTGATAATCTATAGCATCTCTTTCTCTTCATAGCTGACATATAACAGCTGTTAATGGTTCATTATATCACATATTGCACTTAAACATGATATGTCATTGTTTTAGGCACTGTTTCTTGTCAGAGAAGACTTATTCAATCTTATGACTACAAGTTTGATGTTATTTTAATAGCTTTGCCACAATATATAGAAATAAATCAGAGACGTACAGCAAGGTCTGATCTGCTTTTCATGTCACTTCCTGACTTTCTTCAAGAAAGGCTAACTTTCCCCAAAGCAATGAAAATGTTTACACAATATATAAGAATCAGCTTCTTTTCCCATTTATCTGTGTACACAGATGGAGATCTCTCTTTCAAAATGAAATCTGAATTACACATCTAGTCCAAGACCTAGAATCAGCAGAAACTGACGACCTTTTATTTTCATAAAGAACAGTGTTATCAAAACAGGAGGAATTTGACTGAAAGAACACTATGTCTTTTATATTCCTTAACCTCTCATTGAACTGATAAAATGTTCCAGGAACTCCATCTCTCTGGGTGGGTATGAAAATATACTGGGAAAATGTCATTAAAGAATACTACCAGGTGGCTTGAGAGCAACAATTTGATTTTGTTTTAGAAAGAGGCCAAGTGTGAGAAAAACTGCTATGAATATGAATTCTTTCTCCCTCTTTCTCTTCCTCCAGAGATGATAGATAAAGTGTTGGCTTTAAATAAATATATTGTGTCCATTTATATGAGCTATCGTATTCTAAGAAAATGAGACTTTCTCAGAATCAGGGAACAAAATATCCCCATATAGGATGTCTTCTCATTAATTACAACAAATACTAAGATCTTGGATGGAGATGGCAAAACTCAGTTTCATTCAGGTGAAACAGTGGAGAACATTACTCAGCACATGGCAAGCAGGAGCATTCCCTGATTCATGTAAATTGAACTACAATAATTTCAGGGTTTTTTCAACAACATTATGTGAACACTTGCATAGAAGAGCCTGTCATTCACTGGTAAGAAAATATGTCAATGCCACTTTTGGAAATTAGCTGTGATATCTACTTATCATAAATGACAGACTGTAAGTACATTCTCTTCTCATTTATTTGAACTTTTTTTTAAAAAAAGAACTTGTTATTCTAACCTAATTTCTGTAAAAATCATGGAGAAGGTTATTGAAAGAATAATACAATGATCAGACACAGTCAACATGGATTCACAAATGGAAAGTCCTGTTTAACTAATTTGATATCCTTCAGTCATAAAGCTGCCTGTTTAGTGGATGAATGGGAGGTGTTTTTTTCTCTGTATTAATAACGATTTTGATACTATTCTTCACAGCATCCTTCTGGACAAGCTGTCCAACGGAGCAGATACACAGTGTGCTGAGTGAAGGACTGGCTGAAGGGCAGAGCTCAATAAACTCTAGTGCATAGGGCTAAATCTAGCTGTTTACTGGTCACCAGCGGGGTTCAAATGTAAGCCCAGTTCTGTACAACATGTTTATCCATGATTTGGATGCAGGAGTTGAGTGCACCATTAACAAGTGTGCTGTTGATACCAAATTGGGAGGTATTGTTGATTCTCTCAAGGGACAAGAGCTTTGCAGAGGAAGGTACATAGATTGCAGCACTGGGCAACCATCAGTGGCATGAAATTCAACAAGAACAAATACCAGATTCTGCCCCTGGGATGCAGTACTGCTGGGCACAAGCATAAACTGGGAGAGTGTCTGGAGAGCATCCCTGCAGAGGGGTCAGGGGGTGTGGGTCGGCAGCAGCTCAGTGTGAGCCAGCAGTGTGCCCGGGCAGCCAGGAGGGCAAACCCCATCCTGGGCTGCGTCAGACACGGCACCACCAGCCACCAAAAGAGGGGATCATCCCACTGTACTCAGCCATGGAGCGGCCTCACCCTGAGTCCTGTGTGCAGAGCTGGGCCCCACAGTTTGGGAAGGACGTGAAGGTCCTTGGATGGTCCACAGGAGGGCAATGCCACTGGTGGAAGGGCTGGAAGGCGTGTCCTGTGAGGAGTGGCTGAGGATCCTGAGTCTGTCTCGTTTGGAGAGAAGGGGCTGAGGGGTGACCTCATTGCTCTGTACAGCTTCCTGAGCAGGGATGTGGTGAGGGAGGTGCTGATCTTCTACCTGGGTTCCAGTGACCAGGACACAGGGAAGGGTTCAAAGCTGTGCCAGGGGAGGTTCAGGCTGGACATTGGGAAACATGGGGTGATTAAACCTTGGAACAGGGTTCCTTGACAGGTGGCCAGTGCCTCAAGCCTCTCAGTGTTTAATAGGCACTTGGACAATGTCCGTAATAACATGCTTTAACATTTGTTCACTCCTGAATTGGTCAAGCGGTTGGACTAGGTGATTGCTGGAGGTCTCTTCCAACTGAAATTCTTCTATTCTACATCAAAAGGAAGAGCTGAGATTCTAAGATATACTTGTCTAAAACACTAATTCTTATCCTTATTTGATCCCATACTTTGACAACTCTTGAATTTCAGCCTAAAATACTTAGACTGACTGGGAAAATTACTCTATTTCAACTGTACCATATGGTTTAATGAAATTAATTTTCCAAGGCTTTCTTTTCTTTCATTGAGAACCAGTCAAAAGAATGAAGTGGCTTTTTTGTTTCTGTCATGAAAAAGAAAATTCCAGCTAAAATTGAAATAGAACACAACTATTTCTAAATATACTAAATCAAATCATTTTCATTTTGCCTATGTTATGATTTTTAAAATATATACTGATTTATAAAATATTATAATTACAACTTCATGGACTTTCTCACTATCAATGTGTATAAAACAAACACTTAACCACCAAAACCTGTTCCAAAGTGAGAATCAGATTAAAAAACACTGAAGCATATTTAGTAAATTCTGTATTTCAGTAACTATTAATTATTCTGGTGTAGAACAAAGTAAGTTTTTCTGAAGTAATCCTTAATATATAACACATACATAAATACAATATATAGAATGATCTAAAATGGATCAAAGGCTTGAACTTTCTAAAATGAGTAATTCCTCAACAGTGAATGAGGAAGAGGCTCAGCAGCCTCTACCAGTATGAGTTGTCTCAAGCTGGTTCATGCATCCATAGTGGAAGACGCAAAGCATTATTTATCCTATTATTTCACTCCTCTGTTCTCAGACACCTATTTAATTGTGCTGTGATTACCCAGCAATGTGTATGCTAACACTGAAATTTCTGTTTACAGTGACTCCATTGGACTCTTGTTTTAATGTGCATTGTGCAGGCGTAAGGTCATTGCTTACCTCTCTACCTCCTCACAAAGCACTGCACTGAGAGCACCATTGAATCACTGTCTCATAAAAAATCCATAGTCAAAATAATAAATGCCTTATTCACATACAGAGAAATGTGTGATTCCTGTCCGCACATACACCTATATTCACCTTGCTGAAAGGGAACTTTTATCTTGACAATGGACAAACCTTACTGAGGAACTGAGTTCCTGTAGGTCAGTTGCTTTGATACTCACACTTTCTGCCTTTAGGATTCTGAACTGATAGTTCCATGCCAAAATAACTGCAACCTTTATCTTCTCCTATGGCTTTAAGGCTTTTTTTCTCCCCTGTAACCACTGCTGCATGTCTGCAAGGTGTGGAAGGCTATGGACCTACAGACCTTGAAGAGGTGGTTACAAGTGATCCTTGTAGTGAAGAATCTCAAGCTACAAAACACATATCTGTTTCTCCTCCAAATGGTATCAGCAGGCAGAGTGGAAATGACCTTTTCTGTGACCATGAAATATGCATGAAGTAACAACCTGTTAAAGTTTCAGATTT
>VWZG01002279.1:0-80067 GCA_013396735.1 Grallaria varia
GATGGATGAATGGATGGATGGACACCCTTTCTTGTTTCCCCTTTGCCCTCTTTTCCTCTTTTGGCCTCTTTACCAG
This sequence comes from Grallaria varia, assembly GCA_013396735.1. Taxonomy (NCBI): domain Eukaryota; kingdom Metazoa; phylum Chordata; class Aves; order Passeriformes; family Formicariidae; genus Grallaria; species Grallaria varia. The sequence goes on from VWZG01002279.1 coordinate 77, forward strand.
CTCACTGGTGTTTTTCATTTGCTGAGAGGAAATCATTTGGGTGATGAGGAGCTTAATCTAAAACGTGTAGCAGGCCCCGATAAATCAGGGCAGTAATGGCAATGCAGCAAGATTGCAGAAATGCTGGGGGTAAATATTCTTTTCTTTTCCACCCAGTCAGCTCATGCTGACACATCTGTGGTTGCATAGGTGTCAACAGAGAGTTATTTCCCTGCCTGAAGCAAACTGAGAAGGCAAAAAAAAAAAAAAANGAAAAAAAAAAAAAAAAAAAAAAAAAAAAAAAAAGATGGGGGAAAGGATAAGAAGCTCCTCTGAGTACATTTTTTCCTGCTGTAAGGGGGAAAAAAAAGTCCCTGTATTCTGTTCTTTTGTCTGGATGTGACATTTTATCCCACTTCTATCCTTCCTTATCCTGGCTATCTCACATAAGTACTCCTGTGCAGGCTATGAGCCCGCTGAAGGCTGCTCTGTCCCCAGGCTTCACTCTGCAGTACCACAGTGTTCTCAGGAGGGTATTGAGTGATTTCTTGGGAGCTGTCGCTGATTGCTGGAGTGTTGATGCTGCTTCACTGGAGAGTAAATTCCACTCTCTGAGCTTTTCACAGCCTCTGGCCCCAGCCCTGCTGTCCTGGTGTCTCTCTGTACAGCTGCACAATAAGGCTTTTGCCTTCAGTTGAACCACTGGAAGGTGAAAGAACTTTGCAAGTTCAGTGAAAATGAAGAGCAAAATAACCTACGTTAGAGGTAGAATTATTAGTTACTGGTGACTGACAGAACAACATCATTAGATGAGTTTAGAGGAGCTGTAGATACTGGAAGGAAATGGAGAGTGGGTGGTAAGCCTGTCTCTGCCACTGCTAAACTTGGCTTAAGACTGACTTGGGTTTTGTAGCCTTTTGACTCTCACAGGTGCTTCATCCATGGGAATGTGCAGCTTAATGCTCTTTTCTTGAGAGCTGTTGCTTCACGTTTTCATTAATCACCCAGCAATATTTGAGATGACACAAAAACCTTTAGGTTATTCGAAGCTCCTCAAGACTGTGAGGAACTTCAGAGTACCTTGATTGATTCAGATAGGTAAATAGCTCAAAGGCCTCTCAGTTGAAAACTTCTTTTAAAAAGGTTCTTAATATTCTGTCATGTAAATGTCCCTGGAAATTGTTTCAAGGACTTTCTGCCCTTATGCTTGGTGTTTTCTCTCAGTTTGAATGAGTCAGGAAGTTTCTACGGGAGGACATGGATCTGGATCCAACATGTGCTTTTAAATGAAAGAACCTTTCCCCAGTAAAATAAAATGTGTTTGGCTAGTACAGCGTCAAAGCGCTGAGCAGCACATTTTCTAAGCATGAAACATATTGACAAAAATTCCCTGTCTTGTTAGATGGGATTATGATAAAGTGCTGTGGCTTCATCCCTATTACTGCCATGCTGCGTTTTGGTTTGTTGGTTTGTTTAGGTTAACATTTGTAATGTTGCTGAAACGCAATTCTCTGCTTGTCCCTGATTCAGCTGTTCCTGTGTGGGCTGGACTACAGAAAAGTAAAAGGATGCAGGAGAGCTCTGGCTGGAGTTTCTGGGATGGAAGGCAAAGCTTGAGACTGCAATGTCTCCACTGTTGTGGAGTGTGTGCATGCCTTGCAGTGCTTTGGGGGCATTGCCAGTGACACAGAGCTTTGTCTTTTGATTTTTTCCATGTGACAGATACAAACTGCTTCTCAGATCAGCTCGCCCTTGCACCCCCAGCAGTGACGCTTCGGTCATGGCTCGGGTGGTCTAGCACATCAGCAGTGATGGGGTGACGTGGGAAGGTCTGACCCAGCCCTATGGCTAGAGCAGAAGGAGCTGCTAGATGTCTGCAAGGATAAAAGACATTTATGTCATCTTTCGGGAAGCTTCTCCACCTTGAACTGACTGGCAAAGGTTAGACTAAACTTTCTGTGCTGATTAATAAAGCCGCCGTGGATGGGGTCCAAGCCAAACCTGTGAACAGCCCCTATCTCTGAATTTCAGTTTGTTACAGCATTTACATTAAGTTGTAGATAATGTGCTCGTAAAGCATTAATCTAATACTCTGAATTAGGAAGCCGTTGCAGTTGAATTAATGTCTTTTTACAACCGAGTCTCATTTTGATACCCCTTATGTTCAATTTCCCGAAACTCCTTTCTACCTAAAATTTGCATATCTGCTTTTTAACAAATCTGGTAGAACTGTTCGATGGAAAGCATGAGGTAGATTAGTGAAGGTATTTCACAGGCGTAGGCATGTAAAATGAGCTGCTGCACTTATTTTGCAAGAGCTGCCTCCATTTTGAACCCGTGTCTCGAAGTTGTGTTTTGGAAGTGTGAGCCGGGAGAAAGACGCAGGTTGCAGAAGATGCACGCTGCTGACTTTGAATTTAAATCACTCAGACACGCAGGGGGCTGAGGGGGAAGTCAGTCCAAGGCTGGAAGATAATCTTGGCACGTGTTTGCAAAGGTGAAACTGTAGGGCCCATCAGCCACGCATTTTATTAGGAAGGCAAATTAAACTCTGCTGAGACACCCTAAAACAAGGTAGCCCTGAAGTCAGAGGCCTGCATAACCCTAATAGTGAATGTGTGGGGTTCACTCCTTGCTTCTGGTGGCATCAAGGCAGACCTTCCCGCTTCCCTGTTGACCCTTATTCCAACCACTTTTCCTATGTGTGAGTAATTGGTGTTTATTTCCTAGAATGAACTTCATCTCGGAACACTCAGATTGAAGCTTTTGCTGACAGGGTGGAGACTGCCTGTCCACACTCCTGGGTATCCCTGCCCAGACAGGGTGTTGGGGTTGTCTGAGCCTGGCCCAGATTTGGCAGTGCCCAAGCAGAACTTTGTACATAGACCAGATTTACAGTAGGATGTGGGTTGAGTTGTCTGAGGAGTTCTATGGTCATCAGGTAAGTATATTTAAAAAAAAAAAAGAAATACCTTTTCATGATGGGAAAACCAAAAGGACATAGATTTAGTTCTTTTACTGCACTAAGGGGTTATTGTGCTTATAAACTGTGAGAGCAAAGTTTGAACATTACAGTGTTGTAAACAAATATGTTTACCAGCCTGTTTTGTTTATCAGCTAACTGTTTTATTCTGATTGCCAGTAAGGTGGAATTATGAGACAGCAAGTGAGGTACAATTAGATTTTTCAGTAGTTTTTAATGAGTCCCTTTTAATCTTCAGGTTGACTACCTCAAAATACTCCAGGAATTTTCAACTAAGTTGTTGGCTATGTTTTGCTAACTGCAGGAGCAAAAAACATAGCCTAGCAAGTTAGTTTTGTAATGATACATGTTCTTAATATCCAGATAAACTCCTAATCCTACTGATTTTTTTTTTTTTTGGCTTCAGTCATATCAGTTGACAGCAAAATCCTGAAGTTGCTTCCATTCAGTGTACAAATAAATAAATCTTCTTATCAGTTTCCAGTTAGATGTTTTTAATTTTTTTCTGTCTTGTTCTCTCATTGTGAGAAACAGTAGATAACTCAAAAGCAGATTTTTTTTCATGTCACAGAATCTAGCAAGTCCATTTTCCTTACTTGTCCAAACTAGAAGTCCTGTTCTTTCCAATCTCTCTTTCTATGGAAATTTTCCCCATCTCTCTAATAGCATAGCACTGAATTGCACAAGGAAGAACTGACACAGGACGTTTCCTTTGTGCAAATAGCTTTGACGAGTGACTCTGCCAATACCATTGACTACCAAGAGTCAGTTTAGATCACGTACTTGGGATTCGGGGCTCACGGATGGAGTGGAGAGTCTTCCTGGTAGGAAAAGGCTGGGAGGGATTTGTCAATCTAATTTTGGAGCAGATAGTAAGCGGCACTGTTGTAGGGGTGAGGTTCCAAGTTCCCTCAAAGAAGTAATTGTTGAATGCTTTCTCAATAAACCATCTCTTGTTCCTGATAAGCTCACCATTGTTTGTTCTGCCCCTTCTCTTCCTGACAGGGGGATCAGGCTGAGCAGACCCAGCATTATCTGAGCCCTTTGCCTTTCTGAGCCTTGGGGAGGCTGTTGCACGTTGTGAGAAACCCGTGGGAGCAGCGCTGGCTGGGCTGTTCACTAACACTGCAGAGGGTCCTGCTGGTTGTGCTGAGTGCCCAGGTGTGGGGCAGCCGGGCACACCACTTGGTCCAGGGTGGACACAGACCTCACTGACTGAGTGCCCAGGTGTGGGGCAGCCGGGCACACCACTTGGTCCAGGGTGGACACAGACCTCACTGACTGAGTGCCCAGGTGTGGGGCAGCCGGGCACACCACTTGGTCCAGGGTGGACACAGACCTCACTGACTGAGTGCCCAGGGTGTGGGGCAGCTGGGCACACCACTTGGTCCAGGGTGGACACAGACCTCACTGACTGAGTGCCCAGGGTGTGGGGCAGCCGGGCACACCACTTGGTCCAGGGTGGGCAGAGACCTCACTGACTGAGTGCCCAGGTGTGGGGCAGCCGGGCACACCACTTGGTCCAGGGTGGGCAGAGACCTCACTGACTGAGTGCCCAGGGTGTGGGGCAGCCGGGCACACCACTTGGTCCAGGGTGGAGGTGCACATACTTCCCAGGTGAGCAGAGACCTGGCCACCACGGCGTTAGCACAAGCTGTGCACTGGGCTATAGTTGTCCTAAGGCTTTCCTGTACACCTTTGGTATAGAAAGGGGGCACTTACACCTTTGGTGGGCAAAGGGGACACTCACACCTTTGGTGGGCCCTGCTTCTGTTCCCACTGCTGTCGTCTTCAGGACCACATGGGTCTCAAGCCAGCTCCTAGGCAGGGAACTCCACCTTTCCCCCTCAGCCTGTGGTGCTGGCCCAGCTTTCCTTGTCTAGGTGCTTTCCTCTCGGCAATTTCCTTTTCCCACCACTCGTGACTCCCTCTGGTATCTTGTTTCTTCACTGAGCCCCACAACAACCCTTTATTTTGGATTCTAAGAGGAGCACTCAAATATGCAGAACTAGCCTAGAGTAAATAGTCTGGGAGGTACTTGTCAAAAGTGCTTAAATGTTGTCTGGGCGTTTTGGAAGACAAATAAATTTGATTGTTGCTTTGCCTGCCCAAAATCTGTGCAATTCTGTGCCCAAATTATGAATACTCATTTCCTCCCAAACTCTTCCTTCTCCTGAAGGAGGTGAGAAGACAGCTCTTGTGGCTGCTTACTACCTAGAGAAATGACAAAAGTACTCTTGACAGAAATGTAGACATGAGCAGAGACAGTTCTACAGAAGACATCTGATTGATGTGGACAATTGATTTCACTTCCAAACACCTTGGTTTTCATTCATAACCTCAGATCTGGGAATGTTTAATTTATTTGTATTGGGATGCTTGAGAGATGGGGAGTTTGCTCTGTGGTAAATTTACCTTAGGCTGAGTTGAAGCGTTGTTGATTTGCATCAAAACAACAATAAAATTCATTATCTAGATGCCATTTCTCAAGGTTTTCATCTGACACGAGTAAAATAGCCTTGCTGAATTCATGGAAGTTATGACTTCTGGCTCCTATATTGTATGTGTGAAGAAATGTCCACAGGGTGTTTTTTCCTATCGACATAGACAAATTTGTGGTTTCTAGATTTCACTCTGAGTTTATTGCCTTAAACACAGAACACAGAGGAGCATAAAGGCCAGAAAAGAAAGATATAAATGTCACTATCAACCCCTGCATGACCCTGGTAAAAGTAGCTACAGGAGTGGCCCTTCAATGCATCCTCTCAGCCTTCCTAGCTCTGAGCTAATATTCTCATGAGGATCACTAGAAAGAAGGGTTATTGTATAGAAAATAAGTGTGTGGCAGAGGGGTGTGATGAAGGCAGTCAGGGAAAGTTTTTTTTCAAATTAGTATTTTAAGTCCTCTGTAATTTGCAGCAAATCAAAACGTTACTGTGTGAATATATAAAGAGGGAATATTATAAATGCTTGCTACATTTCTGTACCTGCACACGCAAAGAAAATTTTATTCAATCCCCTAATTTTTCTCATCCAATTGCTGTAAAAAAGTCTCTCTTCTCTCACATCTGTCACTATAGTACCTGAAATAAGAATATGCAGTCAGACAGCAGTATTTGGTAGACTGCAGAGAGGTTTCTGCTCTTCCCCAGCCTGTGTGAAAAATAGGTCTTGGACAAAATGGGGGGGAAAAGTCATCTTTTGCTGTAGACTTTTCCCATTTTTATTTTACTGAGAGCTCTTTTGATAATTTTGCTTTCTGTTGGCTCAACTTCTTTTTCACCTCGACTCGTTTTTTCAGTAAAGAACAAAGCAGAGCTGGGGGGGAAAGCAAAAGAAAGCAGGGGAAGAAGCAGGCTTTACTCATCCCTAATTCTGACATCAATCTTCAGAGAAAAGAGTGAATGAATGAAAAAGTTTGTCCCAGAGCTGTCGAAGGGAAACATTACTGGAAGCTGTTACACTTTTTGAGGAATTTGAATTATTGTCACTTGCCAGGGAGAAATCAACTGCGTTTGCTGAGCAATATTGTGAAGTGAGGCTTCTTTTTCCTGACTGCTGGTGTTGAATTACTGGCACTGCTCAGCTGAAATACTCCGTTCCTAAGACACAGCATTTCTCAGGATCCAAAATGTGGTGATGATTTCTGTAGATTAGATTTATTTCGATTACCCTGGTGAAACTCACTGCTTCCCTACAGAGATCTCATCTGATCCCTGCTTTTAACAGGCACATTCCTAAATTGAGAAACCCATTGTTCTGCCTTAAACCAGCCAGGACACAGATTAAACTATCCCAAAACAAAGCACTTCATGGGGACTGGCCTTCAAAACTGGAATTCATGTGTTTGCGCTTGGGAAGCACCTGTGTTTTGTGGCACCCAAATCTTTAATACCTTTAAAGGGCTGAGAATCAGAAACATTTGCTGAAAGCAAAGTGTGAGTGGGAAGTGGGACAGCAGCGTTCCTGTTGCACCACGGGCTGCAGCACGGCTTGCTGAAGTCGCAGTGATTGTCAGTGCCCCCGAGGTGCCCGTGCATGGGTGATGCTGGCACATGCGTGTGTGTGCACATGGATGTCAAACGCTTGGCTCTGCGTGTTCACGCGCGTGTGATTCCAGAGAAGGCACACATTTGTTCTTGGCAACTCAAAGCTGTCAGAATGCAGAGTGCCCTTTGCCGGACACGACGGGGAATTTTAAACAGGAGAACAAAAACTATCATTATCAAGTACTGCTACTGCTTAACGTGCAGTGCCAGCACATAAACTTTGGTCTCCTGCTGTCTAAGATGTCCCGTTCACAGCCATCCTTACCTTGGCTAATTCTGGCATTATGTCTGACATCAGACACCTCCATCCCGAGGTGGGTCCTGGACAGACTAATGTGACAAAATACTTTGAGCTTCCTGTCATCCAGCCGAAATCACTTTTCTACCCACACATATAAGAAGTTCCAGTGCAATCCTGGATGGCCACAAGAAAACTGTGGCTGGTCCCAGCCTAACCATCAGCTGCACGGCACTGCACTGTCGTCATAACTGGATGGGAGAGATTTTCGCTCTGATTTGCTAAAATTTTGTTTGTAATTGAGTAAATGTGCCACTTGCAGTCAAAAATAAATTAACCCAGAGCCACGGCAAATTGTGTGTTTTTTAAACATGTATGTGGGGTTTCTTAAATACATACATATATATACATATATATATATATATACACCTATATATACATATATATATATATACACCTATATATACAAATAAATATAATGGAACAGGTCAAGTGCATAGCTAAGGTGAGAAAAATATCCCTTTCATTGTTAAATGGCATCCTGAACTCCATTTTCTCAATGTGTGTTGTACATTTGCCCCCCCAGAGAGGGTGAAAACATGAAAGCAATACAGCAGGCTGCGGCGTGGGGGAGGGTTTCCTTCCCCATACTCTCTAGCTTTGTCAAGCCACCTGAGAAGTTGATATAAGAAGGGCATTTTAGAATAAAGACATTACTCCAACAGCAAATACAAATGAAATAAAATTGGCCTAAGGCTTTGATGCCAGAACCTGAATGGAGAGCTGAGACTTGGCAATGCACTAGTTTAATACACCAGAGAAATGGAACTAGAATAATTTGCAATGCAGTATGATGAAAGCAGAAAATATAACAAACCCAGAGATTAAAATAGATTTTTCCAGCATGTGTATATTCACATTTTGCACTCAAGCTGACCCATAAACATAGCAAGGGAAGTAAATGTGCATTTTTCCGTTTTGAAACAAAGCTGTTTCATGTGCAGAGAAACCACGTCAGGATCTTGACCTAGGGATTCCAGGGGGAAGGATCTGAGGTGCTCACAGTTTGCGGATGAAGTCTTCTTCGAGGACATCTCCTGACTCTAGAAATAGCCACTAAGCCATTGGTCTAGTTACTGGCAAAGGGCCTTGTGGTGGAAGAGAAGGAATCCTGGAGAGAAAGAAGGCCCTCAGAGGACACCTTGTGATGCCACTGATGCTCTGTTTCCCCATACACACATCCCTCTCTTTCCTGTGGTCCGGTTACTTTCCTTAGTGTACAAACTCTCAAGTGAAGGATTACTTGGGGTTTCGTGCCTGTACACCATTTATAACCAGAAATGGTCCTATGTGTGGCCACAATGCAAAAATTGAAAATAATAGCCCCTAGGTTAAAGACTGAGTTGTTTCACATTAACATACGGGTCTGTTTATTTTCATATCCTCCAGAAGACCTCATTTATTGGTCTCTAATGTTTTTCAGGTTTCTATGACCCAAATATGAATTGTTTGACTTTTTTTGCAATAGGCATTTTGGCAAGTACTGAATTCATTTTATGGTATTAAGTCAGCTGTAGAGAAAAATAAATAAATTGCTGAAGTATCAGAGCCAATTATGGGCACTGGTTCATGTGCTGGATTCTGCATTTCTCTTTTAGATATTTAAATGATTCCAGTGCACAGACCCAGTCATTCCAAGTCTTTGGATGCATTTAAAGCAATTGAAAATCCCTTTTCAACACAAAAGTCAAATAATCTTACAGTCCTTTTAACAAATCCTGATATTTACCTTGAGATTGTGGTAGGATGTAAGTTTTAACATAAAATTCCCCTTTGTTGGGAGAGGAGTGATAAAGTTGCACAGAAAAAGCACCATAAAGTGCAAGTGTTTTCTTTTTTAAAAAAAAACAACCCTGGGTTCAATGATCACACCATCCTCACCTCCTGATACAAGTCACTTCAGATTCTTCAGATGTAGAGTTTGATTGAACAGAGAATGATCTGCAGCAAATAAATGTAAGTCACAGAGAATTATACAGTTTTTCTTAAAGAGAGACTTTGCTATCAGCTCTATCATATAAATTATCTTTAGGAAAGAAACCAACAATTCAAATAAACCAATCATTAGTTTGCGTCTAACTCGTAACTCTGAATCCTCCAGGTCATTAATTTTGGGTGGGAAGGGCAAGAGTACTGCTCTTGTCTGATTTTGTACGTGGAGTAAGAAGATAGTGCTACTACCTATTTCATTGGGAATATATGTCTGCTAGAAAAGCAATAACTTTGTCACAAATATGCAAATTATGACTTGCAAACAGCTTCTCCAAGCCTCATGGCAAAACCTCTGGCATGCCACAGCAGCAGTGCATTTGTTTATTGTCATAGATGGTTTAACCTATTTTCACACTGGCCGTCTGATTTTCTGCTTTTCACACAGATATAAAAAAATCTAGGCTGGGATGTAAAGGAAGGAGAAGCTTGCAAGCAAGAGCTGGCCAGCTGGTGATGGAGGTTATTAACTGAGGACAAAGCAGACATTTACAACAGTGGCACAGAAAAGGGAGAATGAAACAGAGATCTTCAGTTGTATTTTTCTCCTTCAGAAATATCACTTTGTCTATGGCAGTTCAAACACTTGGGGGAAAGGAAAAAAAAGAAGTAATATGAATGTTTAGGCCTCCCCTAGGCATTTTCCATGCTCTAGATATGCCCAGACTGCAGCAGAGCATCCTAGCACGCCACTGAATAACGTCTCAAATATGCCCTTCCCCTCACTGGCTGGAGGGACTAATTTATGAAGAGAGATTAAAAGAATTAAATATAGATAGCTTCGCTAAGTGAAGACTACAGTGGGACAAAAGAATAGCCTACAAATACATGGAGGGGGTAAATTCCTGGGGGAGGTGAATTATTTAGGACAATAGGAGTGGGTTTAACTAAGAGTAATGGGATGAAATCAAGAATAGGAAAAATTAGGCTGAATATATAAAAGAATCTCTCTCGACAGCTAGATCTACTTGGTCATGGATGACTGTCCCTTGGGAAGTGAGGAAAGGCCCATCACTTGGTACATTTGGAGGCAGGCTTTGAGGAAACACCAGCTAATGCACTATGGGAAGCCACTTGCAGGGAAATACGTGAGAGGAGCTGAGAGGTGTTCTTGGTCCCCTTAACCTTTCTGCAGCACATTTCACCGAAACAACCCTTCAGCTCCATGTGGTGACTTCATGGTGAAAGGTCCCCATCGCTGTGTGAGAGCCACACCACCACCATCCCCACGGCCGGGTGGAGGCTGGCAGGTCTTCTGCAAGCTCTTCTCGTGGCATGCATTCCTTTGGCAGGTCAAGGTGCAAAGGATGGCTCCCTCTGCAGCAGGGCTCCTGCTGTGCTCTCAGATGCCATCCTTTCCCTCCCATTGATCCTACACCAACCCACGGAGGTGCTGCAGCAATTTCTCCACTTTTAAAATCCTCCAGTGCAGGTATCTTCATGTTGGGAGCCCCCTGAGACCACAGGAGGTGGAAACGCCTCCCTGTCTTTGCAGTGAGTTTCAGGAAGACAGCTCTTGCAGGCGCCGTCAGGGAGAGCAGTCAGCACTGCAGCCCAAGAGTCACATCACACTGGAGTTTTGTGTTGGTCATAAAAGTGGGGAGGGCTTTGTTTTAGGTCTGGGAGCTTGCTGCAGGATGCCCTACCCTGTCCTTTGCCTGGGCATAAGGAGATGCAGTACAATAAAATTTGTGCACATGTTTATTGTGATTAAAAATGTATTAAATAAAGACATGTGAAATCTGTCACGTTTAAAGAAACAGGGCACAGAACTACACTCAATATGGCCCTTAAAACGTGCTGCAATGGAAAAGACATGACTTCCTAGATGCATCTGATATCCAACATAGTCAGGAGCTTTATTTTGACACTTAAAAATCCTTAAGCCTTCCTAGCTGAGATGTAGAATGTTTCCATGTTAGCCCTGCAAACCTCCCTCATCCAAAGTCTCACTGTGACCCTGCCAACTACCGACCACTGCACCACCACCCTGAGGGATAAACACCCCAGGGAAAGGGGCTTTGAGAAGGACCAGCCTCACACAAAATGAATTCAGCAACCCCGGTTTGTCATTTTGCCCTTCTTTTGCAGGGAAAAAATACCCACCATCAACAAAAAAACCCACGCTAGTGATTTCTTTTGACTTAAACTGGGCATTCAAAAAGCTGTTTTTATTAATGAATCATATTAAGCCATCAGTGAAAGGCTCCCTGACTCTGTTTAAATAACAGGCTATGATTCCTCCCTCCCGCACCCCCCTTCCCTTTGGCTCCACTGCTATTAATTGAGGAGTTTCTTTGTTTCTTTTCTAATGAAGCTAACAGAACACATCTGTCAGGTGCTTGTATTCTTCACCCGTCTATAGTATGTAATAGCCCAGCTGGAGGCTATAATGCTACACAATACCCCTGGCCGTTACAGCAACTATTTATTCCTGGGCTTTTCCTCAGATAGGGATTTGAAAAAAGTCTGAAATTTGGGCCTAATTGCTATTTACACAGCGATAGACACCTGTTCTAGCTGAGACACTGGCTCATGAATCCCACACCTGAGACCTTAGGGAAAGCGGAGGGGGAAATTTCCAGCAGCTGCCAGTCCGGTTCAGAAAGAGAGCGCTTTTCTGCGAGACGTGTACGTACAGTACACACACCCGTGCCTGCCCATTGCCATAGCTACTGAGCCACGGCCAAATGTTCCTTTGAAGGCTTAACATATGCTGCTGGTGTGGACACATGCACACAACCAGGAGGAGGGAAGAGTTTTCTGCCTCTGCTCCTGCGGTTTTTTATCGGGCTCTCCCAAATTCGTCGTGCCAGGGTTTGTTTCTCCACAGACCTGTGGCTGTGGGTTTGCTGCCAGCCACCCAACTTCCACTCTTGCCTCATGTTGTGTGGCACAGTCGCTCTGTTTTCCCCTCGCTTGTGCAAAGGATCCTGCTCATCCTCTTTGTTTTGGATCGGGGGAGTTTTCCTTGCCCGAGCTCTCGCCAGGAGCAACAGTCCATGGTGATGGAGGAGTGGAGACTGTTCTCACCAAGGCGCTGCTAGTGAGGGAGCAGCAGAAGTGTGAACTCACACGTGAATCTCAGTCAGCAGCCTCTCTCCAATGCAGCTAAGAGTGCAAATTGATTAAGATGCAGCCAGCTCATAAAACTCCCCGTTTATTACCTCCAATGGGCGGCAAAGACGCAGAGCTGAAGAAAAGGTTTCTTTCCTTTCCTCTCCTCTCTCAACCATCATCGTTCCTCCCCTGCTGTGTTTCTGTCTTTCTATCCCCACTCTGTGTTTCTGTTCGGTGCCAATCAGCCCCATTCGTTAAGTGTGGGACTGAAATAAAACCTTATTGCCCTGCCCCCTTATGAGATGGCAGTGTCCCCTGCCCCCTTATGAGATGGCAGTGTCCCCTGCCCCTGCCCCCTTATGAGATGGCAGTGTCCCCTGCCCCTGCCCCCTTATGAGATGGCAGTGTCCTCTGCCCCTGCCCCCTTATGAGATGGCAGTGTCCCCTGCCCCCTTATCAGATGGCAGTGTCCCCTGCCCCCTTATCAGATGGCAGTGTCCCCTGCCCCTGCCACCTTATGAGATGGCAGTGTCCCCTGCCCCTGCCAGGGAAGGGAGCTGGGGCATCTGCTTTTTACAGAACTTTTCCTTGCAGTCAGGGGGGGCCTCTCAGGGCTTTGGTCAAGGTCTCTCCTTTGTGGAAAGATCTTTAAATCAGGTTTGTCTCTCCAATGTGATAGTGCTCTGTCATCCCAAGCCCACTCTCACTTATGGGGGAGGCAGGAAAAGGGGTTGAATAATTAACTTGAAAAATTAGTTCTTATGTCAATACAAAAGACATCTGAGAGCTGCTGAACATCCAATGCAAGGAGGGAAGGTGAGGAACAGGAAGGTTATCGGGTGGATTTAAAAAGAAAAAAGTGAGAAAAGCTCACACGAGGGATGAAATAAGACTACTGAGCCACACTAAATAAAGGCTTTAAAAAACAGGTATATCAGAAACAGAAAGACGAGTCAAGGAGCCAGCAGGGCTTTTAAGATGGGGTGGGGGCCCCAGATTGGTGAGAAATGAAGGGGATACTGCTGATATTAATTGTTTGCCACGGGACTCACAAAAGCAGTTCAGTAGCTGAGGACAGAAACAGGAATTCATTTCCCAGAGGAGAAGGAAAGAAGTAGTGAGTGATCTCAGGGTCACTCCAGGACAGGTGATAATGAAATTAGAGTTAATGAAGATGAGGAAGACACCAGAGCCAGATGAGCCTCCATCCCAAGATTATGAAGCTGATGCTGGTAATAAATGCTCCCTACACATGAAGAGGTGCCTCAAAAATAGAGGGGAACCGTGGCTGCACCTGATTCTAACAGGAGTTCTGGGAGAACAGGAGACCTTCACCTTTTTTTTTTTTTCCTAAAGACTGAAGTTTTAGTAGCTGCTGAACACCAAGGAACACAGACTCACCCTGATAATGCTGTTACTGCACCTACTCCACCTCAGGAATAGACTCCAGATTAAAGGGAACTGGTAATACCAGATGGGTTAGATAGAATTTCCTTGCTATTTGGCCCAGTATGACACTGGGAAAACTTTCTGATGAAACCAAATCCTTGATCTCTAATGGAAACAAAATCATATATACACATTTGTGTGGGTACTTATATTCTTCACTGCAGAAGCTGTACATGTTTGTGAATATAAAACAGAGGAAACAAGACAAAACCAAGCAAAAATCATCTCATACAGAGACAATAAAGTGATGAGGTGACAGCTCTGACCCACTGCTGGCATGTGCCAGGGTGATTTACCTCCAGCTGTAGCCTAACCAGTAGGCAGGGACACGGTGACCAAGCCTTCACTGTGGTGGCACTAGTTCCAATTGCCTGCTATAATTCTATATTCAGCCAGGGTGCTGCCTGGGGCAGCTTTGGGGATGTCTGCCTGTTCTGCTGCGTGTGCAGCCCCCTGTGAAGGTGCATGTGGTTGTTTAACACCCACACAGGTGAGCCCCAACCCTGCACTCCTTGCAGATCCCAGCAGAGAGCCCAGCCTTCCCCTGCTTTTAAGGGCCCTGGCAGGGTGTTAGTGCCCTACCAGCCTCAGCTGTGTTTCACCAGTGATGCTTTTACAGGTCTGGTCTGCACTTGTGGCTTTGTCCTCACTGTCAGACTCACCCACTGCTCCTCTCCCTTTATGACTATAAATTCTTTATTGGACCTGTTTTCATATATGAATTGTTTCTTGAATTTTTATTCTTAACACCCTTGCACGTGCAGCAGAGCAAATCATATTCCTTCCCGTTTCTGTTGCCATAAATATCTTCACCTGAGCTTAATAAGCAGATCCTCAGGGCAATCCCTTGAAATGCCTTTCTACTGTGAAAGTTTTGCAGGAGAGTGCCTTGATTTTATTTATTTATAATTATTATTTTTTTTGCTAATCAAGTAAATTACTTCTCAATTGAGAATGAAAACATTATGCTTTTGAGTAAATTGTAGTAATCCTCTCATAAATCAGCTTTTTGCATGATGCTGCCTCCAAAGCTTTTTTGTTGTCTAGGTAAATAATGCTCAGTGGGCTTCCTCTCATTGATTATGGGTGTCACTTCTGAGTGATTTCTCTCAGCTTTGTTGGCCATAATGTTTTTTTTATTAAAGATATGCCTATACCTTTTATTGGACTAAGTTCCACAGAATATTGGATTACTACAGCTCTGTGTGGCTGGTATCTTCCCTGTTATGGAATTCATATTTACAGCTGTGAATGGTTTTTTTCAATCATTACTTGTGCATCCGAGTTTAGCAGTTTCTGATGCTCACCTTGCTTTCCTTTGTTATTTCTCTAACCACAGTGACTACACCTGGAAAACAGAGCTGTCAGGGTGCCACTCCTGGCTGTATTTTCTGTGTGATGGGTTAAGCCCTCCTGTGCTACACAGACAAAGTTCAGGGTGAGCAGTGCTGCCCTCAGCAAATGTAAAGAACATTTTAGGCAAGCAATGCAAGTTTCCCGTGAACAGCCAGTCTGTGTGATAACATCACCACTTCAGTGTGGCTCATTATTAGGGATGAAGTTCTAGATATAAGGGACTTGGTTTCCATTTGTCAGCAGTCAGAATAAGCAGCAGCAGTGGGTTATTTCCACAGATTTCTGTCTAAACTTGGTGAAGTCTGAATGGCAGGTTACTTCCAACATTTCCACCGTATTCTTTTTAATGACAAAGCATAAAAAAAGTCAGTTGGTCATCCAGAAGTTTCTAAGATAAGTGAAAGACTTTGTAAGTCTTAGTCATGATTTAAAACTCAACCAATTCTGATTGTTACTGCAGTATTATCTTGCTACCTCTGTGGGCAAACACTTCACATTTGAGAAGTCCTGCTTGCTTTCAGCAGAACTACACCCAAGATGAAGCACAGTTAGTTTTGGAGAGAGAGAATTTAGTACAGTATGCTCTGATCTTCCTCCAGGAAATATTCTCTAGACCAACATTTACGCCTGTTGTAACCTGAAATACAGAATATACATACATATCCAAATCCAAATGCGTGCCTAAAACAAAAGCATATGCATCCATAAAATAGGTCTCCTGAAATCAGTGAGTCTGTCCCCAGATAAAAATGTTGCACCATGAATACAAAGGCTGCCGATTTCAGAACTTTTCCACCCAGCTCTAGAAATCAAATGAATGAATTAAAAATAGGTGGGCAGTGGGCGATGAGGGCTCCTTGTGCTGTGAACTCCTTGGAGCCAGGGTCTCACCACATTGCATGTTTGTCCACTGCCTTGCACAGCAGGGTTTGGGGTTTTTGGCAGACTCTTGGACACAGCAGTGGTTAAAATGCTTAACAACACCTTTAGTGAGGCTTTGGGGGTCAGTCCTTCCCACGCGTGAACATCTGGCCACACAGACCACCTCCTTCTTACCAGGAACTGCAAAACATCCTTGTGGCCAAGACAGTAGTTTCTTATAGACAAAATTAAGGTTGGGAGAATATTTAATGTATTTGAAGCTGCCTTTAAATCCTATTTACCAGGTGGAAACAAGAGATTTAGCAGCATGTGAACAGCCAGTTAGTTGAGCTATCAGAGACACTTCCAGGTGTTGTCCAGCAGCATCCATTTGACCAATTACGTGGAATAATAGTGCAGTCCAGATGTGATGGAGCTACATCTGAGTTCTCAAGGCAAGAAACTTGCCTGTACATGATACAGATATTACACGGTGGCTTGGCATAGTCCAGCAGTTCATTTTACATCCAGTGTTTAACCTCTTTTTTCCCCCAAGGTACAAATGTCAATATTGGATTTTCTCTGGTTGAATGAATGTGTCACAGAGCAAATTAACCACTGGCAGTGAAAAAGGACTTTCACTTGCCAAAACTAAATTTCTCACAAATGGATCAAAACAGTCCGAGACACAGAAAAGAAGGGAGGTAGGAAATCCTCCCAGATTCGGTCACGATGGTTCATTAAAGGGATCTAAGAGCCCGGTGAATGTACTTTGTCTAGAATGTCCTGCTCTCAGCTGGCACAAAGTACAGGCATGTGCGTGCCTACATGTCTGTGTGTGTGCAAGAACACGTACACTGGGCATGAGGTGGCAGGGCAATAGCTAACACGATGATGCTGGGCAGAGGATTTGCCTTGGAGGAGGGTGGGAGTCCTGCTCCAGCGGGAAATGAGGTCCAGCCCTCTCTGTGTTGCCTAAATCAGCAGAAGTTTGATCCTGAGATGTAGTAGCACAGTTAGTTCCCATGTGGCTGCTTGCAGGGCTGCAGTTGAGTGTTTGAGCCTGACTGAAGCATATGTGAGGGAGGTTTTCTCCCTCCAGTTTTGTCCATCACGTTGCTGTGCAATAAACATGTCTGTGTGCTCTGTTGCTGAAAACTGAGGCATGGCTCAGAGGGAGGGCTTAGTACAAAAGGCAGCTCTAGTGCCTGTCACCCAGCACAGGCTGTACAGATCTCCAAAGCAGGGGTGTGCTCCACACCAGCCCGCCTGCCATGCCAAAACAGCACCAGGGACCTGCTCGTTGCAGACAGCGCTGACCTCCTGCATGGCTTCTTCAGAACATGCGTGCCAAGGGTCTGTCCAGGTCCTACAGGCTCTGAGCACTGTTCCTCAGAGGAGCTGCAATACTCAGAGGCTTGCCCTGCTTGGTCTGCAAGGAGAACCCCTCCCTCTCCCAGTGCCATCAGCTCTGCTTTTCCATCAGCTCTCAACATGCATGCAAAAAAATTAATTGATAACTTCAGAAGTCAACATCAGTGATTGGAGTCAGAGCAATAAAAGTGAAGTGCACGGCTGCTGCCAGGCTTCTTTCTCGCTCCTTGGTGTTCTGGCTCCAGCATTCAAGCAATAGATTTAAATATAAAACAGATCATTAACGGCTGGCTCAACATCTGCTAATATTATTTTCCTTGCATTGTCTGTGTGTCTTTGTTTATCTCAGTGTGCTACTTTGTTTTTCCCCTTTTATAATAAGGATCATTCCTTTATTTTAAAGCACCACATCAATTTCCAATTGCTGGGGCTCTTGGAGCCTCCCACACTTTGCCCACATGCTTGCACCACACGAAGAGGTGGAGAAACAAAGCGAATGCGAAGCGTGGGATGATTGTTCAAAAAACAGTAATTAAGAATCTGTTAGAAAAATAACAACTGAGTTTAATAAGAGCTTAACTTAGCTGCGTGAGCTGGACAGAGAGAGCCTCCTGGGCTGGCTCATAGAAACCAAGCAGCTCCACTCTTCAGGAGTCTTTCAAGTGACACTGAAGTGGATTCATGAAACCCCAGTAAGAGCCATTGTCCTTGTTTCTGTTGGAGACATGACTTGCCTTTTTCTTTAAAAAGAAATTATAATAACCAACATTGAAGTCAAATACACAAAGTGAAAACTTCGATATAAAATCTACCCTTATGCTAAGCTAGCTGATTTATATCAACAAAATCCTGGCCAATTCTCAGTTAAGTCTCTTGTTATTATACACATTCCTGTACCTCCATATGATGGTGCAGATGATGCAATATGCAAAATCACCAGCTGTTCACATATTCATAGAGTACTTAAGCTAAGTGAATTGAGGATGGAGTGGACTTTTTTACCTTGAAACTCTTCTTTCTTTTGCCCCCACTCTCCCAGCTTCACACCTCTTAAAGTCCATCACATTTATCCTGATGAAAAAGAACTAAAGAGAGAAATTAGATCTGTATATACCTACTGAGCATAACTTTCTGGGAAGCAGATGGACTTATAATATGGTATTGTATGATTAGAGCAGAGCAGTCTTCTGCTTAGAGCTGTTCAAGAGGATCTCACTCCTTCCTTGCCAGAGAAAGGAAAAAGTGCCTTTCAAGTGGTCTTTCCTTTCCTCTTCTCACAGGCAGAAGTAAAATGCCCCTTTCCTCTTCGTAGACCTCAATGGGTATTCTGTTACCTCAAGAGGTCTTTCAGCTTCTGGTTGTCCAGAGCAATCATCATCCCTGAAGGAACAGGGAATCTCCACCACTTTTAGGACACTTCCAGTTCAGAAAATCCAGGTTCAGTACTTCACTGCTGGTCCCAGGCCACAAAGCACTGCATGTCCCTTTGTGCCCCTCACCCAGGCCTGGGACAGCAGTCTCGAGCTGCTGGCATGCTTACCCCCTCTCTTGGAGACAAATGCCAGAAGATGAGCGTCAAGCATGTTCAAATCCCCTTTCTGTGCCCTCTGTTTCTTCCCAGGTCTCATGTGTCGGTTTTCCTCTGCGGTGCTTGCTGGGATTTTGCTGGAACTGGTAGCAATTACTGCACATCTGCCCCAGGAGAAGTGTCCCAGCAGTGTCATAAAGGCACGGACTGTTTCGTGTCACCCAGAGAGCTCTGAGCAGCCCCTCTCTATGGCAATGCATTGCCATTGTCTTCTTAGGGGGCTGAAATCCGTGAGAGGGGACAGTGGTGCGTTAGTGGCGACTCCACAAGTACAGAATGAAGCTGCTCTGTCTCGGCATGACTAGTTCCTTTCTGCTACCTCTGTCGTGCTCAAATTTTATTTGGAATTGTCACATTTCCGAAAGGTTTAATCACTAAAATGCTGCCCCAAGCTTTATGACGGCTGGTAGCCAGTTTAAGGCAGAGAGGAGTGCAAGTTATATTATCCAGTGTCTCGGGATGTTTGGACTGGAGGAGAAATGGGCTCCTTGCAAAATCCATCCCCGGGGTGACAAAATTTGGAACCCTTTCTGGTGCTCACCCACCCTTTGGCTCAAGGAGGTATTGCAAGACCCTCCTTGCCGGCGACTGGAACGTTACCCCACCACAGTGAGCTGCGAGGAGGGACAGCAGTTGCAGTAGCTCAGGAATGATAACCCAGCAGTCTGAATATTTCCTTTGGGTGTCTCACACGAAACTCTTCAAAAGCTGAGGCACATCATTCTCAGTGTGAAGCAATAAACTGAAATACTGCAGATCCAGATGCTGGCTTCCCACTGAATTCATTGTAAATCAATGCATTTGTGCTGTCTAACTCTGGGCAAACAGCTCTCACCCGAGGAAACAAGCCATGCTCAAGCCTGCATAAACAAACCCACACACCGAGCTTATTTCACCAGGCAAAAGCCCCCTCCTAAACACAGGTGGGGACATCAGACTGCTGAATTCCCTACACAGAGAGCAGAAAAAGCTATGTCTCTTTGCTGTGGAAAAGCAGAATTCTTCACTGCAGTCCATCAACCACCATCCATCTGGTTGGTGTTCCATGGTTTGCATTCGTACAGAAGGGGTCAGGGTCACTGTTTCTCCACAAGCAGCTCACAAAGTGCCTGGCATGCGTTTGGACAGCACATGGAAGTGGAGGATAAGGTTCCTCCCTCCATGATGGGTGTATTGTAGGAGGATCACCAAAATCAGGTGGATCTCAAGCTGTTGGAGCCCATCAGCAACACGAGCAGAGCCCACAAACAGCCTCAGAAACTCAAGGTTTCCATCCTCCCCAGGCCCAGGAGCTGCCTCACTGCATGACAAAACTGAGGACATGACACTCTTGTGCTTCTGTCCTTCTTCAGTGCTCCTCTCATGTTTGAAATAAACATTTGACTTGTGTCCAAATAGTTAACTGAGAGGAAAAGGGAAACTCCAACTGCCTTGCAAACACATGAAATAGGTGATAAATAAGTGCAGTCTGCACGGCATTATGTGGTAACTGAGCTTGAATAAAGCATAACTTGTCAATCTTTTATTAAATTAATGGGACTGAGTTTTGATATACTTTTTTTCTTTAAATACTAATAGTAATTTAGCCGTGCTGAGGAACAGATCACCCACACCAGATTTGTCCTGGCTCGCTGCAGTCCATCTTCTCATGTATCACTTATTGATAATTTTTCAGCAACCAACCTGGAATAAGATCTGAACTTCTGAAAAACGAACCTGCTTCCAAAACATGTGAAAGGCTTCAGCATACAAATAATTCAGAGCTCCTGTACAAAGAGTTTCAAAACCCCTAATTCTTCCCACTGCTTTGAGCTGAGGTTGTATGTATGAGCTGTGAGTCTTCCTGAGTGAGCTCTCATGTCTGTCAGGATCTCATGGCTCTTATGGAAGCACCCTTTGTCATTGTAGAGAAGGATATTAGAGAAAATTATTGATGCATGAGAAGAAACTCCATTACTTTAGCTACCAGCCAGGTAGATGGAGAAGGTTAAGTATAAAACCCCACGGAGGTTTCCTGAAAATTCGAGCCTAGTGTAGCTGTAGACATTTTTGTGGGGAAGCAGACACTTGTTCTGAGCTCTGACTGTTCTCATGCATGTTCTTTCTCATCTGGGCAGATTCTCTGGGGTTTGGCACCACGCTGCTGTGGCCACATGTTTCCTGACTGCCTTGGAGTGTGATCACATCAAGCTTCAGTCTGCCTGCCACACACTGTGTAGACACGGCTTTTGATATGTTCCTCAGCCAGATGTAGCCCTTTGCAGCATAAAGAATAGGAATGACATGCTTTATGACATCTGGTGGTGCAAATGTTACCCCAGACTGAACACTGATTCCTGTCCAAAATGATAATCTCACTTTGTGGTCTGTACTTACTCAGGGTCTGTATCTCCAATGCTCAAGTGTTTCCCTCACTGCTTGTGTTTGTTCAAAATAGATGGTGCCTTGCAGGGATATGCATGAAACCAGCCAATTTGCAGGTGGAAATTAACTACTTCTGATAGCTAGAAATACTGAGAAAAATGAAGAATCACAGAGAAGGTGATATTCTTGTGTTAAAGGTCTCGTAAATAGAACAAAAGTAAGAAATAGCAGCATATGCAATAGGGTGGTTTATTGGCCTCAGGTTATGGAATGTTTTCTTGACTGAGCAACACGTCAGCCAAATGTCTCCTGAAGAGCTTTGTTGTGGCATAAGTTAAAGTCAAGGAAAATCAGTATTGTTGGAGGCATTTTGATCTG
The DNA here is from genome assembly GCA_013396735.1 of Grallaria varia. Lineage (NCBI taxonomy): Eukaryota > Metazoa > Chordata > Aves > Passeriformes > Formicariidae > Grallaria > Grallaria varia. The sequence goes on from VWZG01002279.1 coordinate 21,805, forward strand.
TCATGGGCTGTGTCTGCAGAGTGACTGGACTGTGTGCTCTACATGGCAGCACACACGTCAACGCCCACGAGCTAATGCAGACTAGGGAAGAAACAGGATTAAAAAAAAAAGCTGTGAAAACTTTTGGGAAAGCAGCTGAGCAGGGAGAATAGCAGGGAGAATCTGTACGTGATATCTATGGGACTTGTGGGCACTTAGCAGCTCCAAAAAAACATACCACTGATGGTGGTTCTTAATATATTGACTTAGCTGCTGAGCAGCAGGAAGGAAAACAGAAGTTCTGGGGGGATCTGGCAGTCTGTGCTTGTTTGTCCTCCTTGAATGTGTGGCAGGGGACATCTAGGCACATGGTCATCATACTGTAGGAGGGCTTGGAGGGATAAGCAGAAGCATGCAAAGGTTGCTAAAACCTCCAATGTAATTTTTCTGTTCTCAAACAATTGTGCATCAGTTCATTTACTTTCATCAGGACATGGTGTAGAATGGTGTGAACCAGACATGAAAAACACATGAAGCCAGTCAGAAAAAGTTAGTCTTGCCATCTTGGATATTCCTGGGAAGCCGTGAGCATCCTGTTATAGAAATGTCACTGCACACTCTGTTGGGATAGGTACTCGGGAGAATCTGGGAATGGATCAGATGTAGCATCTTGTCCTGAAAGTGCTGTGTCATGTGGGTGCTGATACCTCTCATCCTGCTGATTAAGTGTGCAAGAACAAAGGGTGCCCCACCACCCCTCCCAAACTCAACAGCTGCTACTTGGAAGAGGCTTTTTTCCCCCATAATTGGGATTAGATGATGATGATGCCACAGGCTTTGAAATATTGGAAGCCAGCACTGATCACGCTTACAGATAGCTGAACAATGCAGTGCAATGTAAACTAGGCAAACAAATCCATCTGGGTTGCCAGAGAAGGCAGAGAAAAGCTCTAATCTTCTAGAAGCAGCTGTTGGCCAAGCTGACATTGAAAGGCATTATTTTTAAAATGAAAGCTTGTGTGCGGGTGATGAAAGCTGCTGCATTTCTTGCTTTGGACTGGAAGCACTTGTCAGTAGCCCAGACAGAGATCAAAATTATTGAATGCTGCAGAGCAAGAGTGATAAGCAGGACCCTCTTCTGTGGGTAATGGATTCCTGTCCACACCGGGACACGGTGGGGTTTGCCAGGAATAGCTGCTCGCTGGGGCAGGGTGGCACAAACACTGAGCCAGGCCAGGACTGCTGAGGGGGTACCTGAGCCAGCTGAGAGCCAGGCTGTGGGATGCATCCTGCTGATGATGGGGTACCTGAGCCAGCTGAGAGCCAGGCTGTGGGATGCATCCTGCTCATGGGGTACCTGAGCCAGCTGAGAGCCAGGCTGTGGGATGCATCCTGCTGATGATGGGGTACCTGAGCCAGCTGAGAGCCAGGCTGTGGGATGCATCCTGCTGATGATGGGGTACCTGAGCCAGCTGAGAGCCAGGCTGTGGGATGCATCCTGCCTCAGATGACCAGACTGAAAAAGGCAGGAGAATTGGTTTTCCCATCTGGTTTCTCCTGAAGAAGCCCCAAAGCACGAAGGAGCTTAGAGCCAGATTTATTAGCCCATGCCAAGTCCTAGGGTGGGCCTTGTCAGGATGGTTAGGGGAGCAAAACCTTCCTTTTGAAGCTACAGGCTGTGTCAGAAAACATGTCAGGAGTTGGGATGTACTATTCGTGTAAATCAAGGCACACCAGCTTTATTTCAGGACAAATGAGTCAAACTTTTGTCAATATACTATTAACAAGGTAGGGGGAAAAGCCCCCAAAGCCTAAAATTGCAAGACCATACTGACGAGTGCGCCTTTAGAGAACTAATCATAGTGCCTGAAAACTTCAGTTTAAAAAACAAACAAAAAAAGCAAAAAAAAGAGAAAAGCTAGTACAATCTCATTTATAAGGACAGCATTCTTAGCACCAATAAACTGTGGGTATTAATCCAGGGTGAGATGATGCAGTCCAAATGCTGAAGAGCAAAGGAGGAGAGCTCTCCCGTGCACACAGTGATCTCAGGAGCTTGGTGGTAGCTCACCAATAGCAGTAGCAGCAGCGGGGGAAATGGTGGTAATTTGTATTGGTTTTAACAATCTGCGATGCCTGAGGGATGCCACAGAGATGCACATTTTTCTTTTGTGCGCTGTGACTGACAGAAAAATAAAAGCCACCCCTACCAGGATAAGTAGCATTATTATCCACGCCGCAGACAGGGACAGTGGAGCACAGAGGGGTTTGCTCCGAGCTGTGGAGCCACGGCAGGGCTGTTGGAGATTGACAGAGGCAGGGTCAGGACCAGGGTCAGGACCAGGGCCAGGACCAGGACCAGGACCAGGCCCCCCTCGCAGAGAAGAGGCAGGTGCTGGAGGATGCTGGTGGCTCCGTGGTGAGCAGTTCCCCTGGCACACGGCAGCCAACAAAGTGGCAATCTTGACTTCAGGCTTCTGAGGCTGAAGTCTGGAAGGAGGAGAATAACACCCAGGGCTAGGGCTAAGCCCCTCTCTGAGAGCACACTGCCCTCTGGGCACTGGGGCTTGCCTGGCAGGGCAAACACAGGAGCGGAGGAGCAGGAAAAACGTTCCATTATCCTCCTGCCAGAGAGCTGGAAGAATCTGACAGGGAGACTTGGTTAGCTGCAAAGCCATATAGACCATATTGTCTAAATACATTTCGTTTTCCTGTTAAATTCCATTTATAAGACTGACAAGAAGACTAATAAAATCTACTAAGAACAAGGATGGTAATTTAGCACTCCGAGAGCGCGGGAGAGGAGCTGTGTCTGAGGGATGCCTACGCTGCTCTCATGACTTCAAGCCATGCCTGAAGCACAGATATTTCTTCTGATGAGCTATAATTCTGCACAGAAGGGGTTTTTTTCTCTTCCTTTTTTCTCCAGGACAACATCTACTGCCTGTGTTCTGAGGTTTTTCATGTGAAGTTTTTGCCAGACAGCTTTGCAGAGAGAAGTTAACCCACCCCAGTTCCTAAAGTTACTTCCTGAGGTGGTCTCTCCTCAGTTTGGGGTGGCTTCCATCACAACCATGTCGGTCAAATATGAGATGTCTTGGTTATGAAACTGTGTCCACCAACAGACATATATGGGTCTAATCTGTCAATCATCTGCTTGGCAATGGCCAGTGCACCTTCAGCTGCAACCTAAACATAGGGACAAAGCTTTAACACAACCTTCAACAGCTTTTTTCTTTCCTATTTGCTTTGGTATCTCCAGTTTTTCAATACGGTTTTTGAAGAAAAAGGGTGCATTTTTAATGAACATTAAAAAAACTAATTCAATACTCTTATTTAAACATGGCAGCGTGAATAGTGACAAATAAGGGGGAAACCACCAAAGAGATGAACACCCAAAACCAAAATATAGTTTTTTTTAGTATCTCTCTGTCCAGACTTGTGATTTAGATAGTTCTGTTTTGGCGTCCTGAATTTTCCCTGTGATCAGCCTTTATGTGAACAGTTCCTGCCCAGGGCTGCCATGTGGGGTGAGCCTGTGTGTGGTTAAGCAGCTGCTGCACTCCGACCAGAGGTGGAAGCATTTCCATGATGGTCTGAAAAGAACTAGTGTACGGCATTTGTACAGCTCTTTGGGGATCTTTCTGGATGAAAGGCGCTATTATACGGGTAAGATCATTATCATTATCATGAAAAACCTTCTCAAGGAAGCAATTCCACCTTCTGCTTCTGACACCTCATTTCTCTGTTGTCTCAGGAGCCTCTTTTGTATCTCCTAGGAGTGTCAGTTCACATCTTAATCTCTTTGTATGTAATCTCATTACAGATAATCCCATTTGCTAGAGATGTCAGTACTTCTCCACCATGTGAGGAAGGATTTTATTCTGCTCATTTTGCAACTGAACCCAGCTACATTCACAGACCAAAACAGGCTGGCTGTAGCTGCAACCCCTCTCAGGTTAGGATTGATGTGGGCAGGGAAATTCAAGGGAGGAAGAGAGAAAAAAAAGGGAAGGGAAAGGAAGGGAAGGGAAAAGGGAAAGGAACAGGGAAGGGAAGGGAAAAGGAAAAGGGAAAGGGAAAGGGAAAGGGACTCCTTTCTGTTAATAATATCTAATTATTTTTCCTCCATCTCATTGTTTCCATGAGTGAGGAATTTTCCCTTTAAAAAAATCCAAGTTTAAAAAAAAAAAAATAATAGAAGTTCGGATATTACTTTCACAGCCATCATCCATCTTCAGTTGGGTCTGGCTGGTAGAAGCAGATGCAGTTTAAGCTTTCCTCACTTTGATTTCTTGCCTTTTAGTAACTCTTGTCAATTAAGGAGGATATAGTCTACTCTCAATTCATTAAGTGCACCACAATTGTCAGTCAGTGACAGGCTCAGGGGAGGCCAGGACTAAGTAAACATGGAGGATAAATCACACAAGAAGAGCACAGTTTGGAGAAAAATGAGGCCTCCTTTACATAACGTGCTTATCCTTAAAATCTTGAGTAAGCAACTATGGTTGGTAAAAGTCCAAACCCTCATATTCTTAAAGGGGAGAGTGGGGGAAAAAAAGCAGTCACTCTCCTCTGACGGTTTGAAAAAAGAAAAGATGTTTGTACCACTCACTGACTGGCTAATGAATAATCAGATTTCACAGCTTGAGTGCTGGGGTGGTAATTTGGTTGCACGCCATGCTCCAAATCCATGGAATAGTGCTTCATTAATGTGAAGACCTGTATAATCAAACAATTAGCAGTCTCTCTGCTGCTAAAGCAGCTTTTCATCAGCATATATACTTCGTTGTAAGATGAGTCTCAAATTACTGGATCTGACAGCAACTAGTCCTTTACTAAATCACAGTAGTAGTAAAGTAGGGTGGACAGAACACGCATTTTTTAACCCATTTCTACATATGCAAGAGGTTCATTCTATCCATCCCACATACTATATATAACTATCCTTGGGAAAGTGATGACATTATAGGTGAACTGAAATGCCACTTAAATGGGTAAATCACAGATTAGATTTTTTTTTACTGAATGTTTAAGTGCCATAAACTAGCAGTGATATGTTGCTACTTCCTACTTCATTCATCTTCTAGGAAGGAAGAGGAGACTTCAAGACATATTCCAGTACCCAGATGTCACCCTCGTCCCTTCGCTGTAGAAGGTTTAACTGCACAGACACAAGGAAGTGCCACGAGTTTCAGCTCTTTCTATACTTTGATCTTGGATTCTCCTGAGGTCCAAGGGCAACTGCCCTCTGCCCTCCAGCCTGTTTGCTGACAGCACAGCTAAGGGAGAGGAGGTGGGAACAGCAGAGATGAGTCCACGCTGCCTCATTAAACCTTCACATATGGGTATGAGACTCCTACTTATTTGAAGCTCAGGAAGCCCTGGTGCGTAGAGCCTCTTATGCCTCTCAAGTCCCTGCCAGCTTGGGATGTGGTTGGCAACTTCCAGGGGTCAGGAACATCCATATGGGCCTGAGCACCTGCTGCCACAGACTGGTGGGCAGTGGAGATGTCTGTTGGAAGGATGGTGTGATGTGGCTCCTTGCACAGGCTCAGAGTGAGCCAGCAAGGCATACAGAAGGGTGAAGTGGTCTGTGCAGGGATGGTTTTGTAGAACACTTGATTCTTTAATTACAGACACTTTCCCTTATATTGGCAAATAAGGCTTTGTACTTATGTACATGCTACATGGCTTTTTTGTTTCACTTCATACTGCCTTAATTTTTCCGGAAAAGAAATTAATGCCAGTGGGTTTGCTTTGCTCTGTAGCCCAGCAGGTGCTAGCTGTTGAGTGTACTGGAAACATCTATGGAGTGTTTATGATGCTGGCAAAGAGACTGCACCAGAACCTCAGCTTGTGTGAGACAGTGCAATGAAGTTCATTTGTGTCAGCTGAGACACTGATCCATTAGATTTATAATCTAATTTAACAATAGCTGATCTGTGGTGGAACAGTGATAGACTGTTTTCAGGGCTGCAGTGTTTTATTTGGTTTTCTTTTCTTTCCTGTTGAACAAAAAACCCCCAACAAAACACAACAATAACCACACACACACACACACACACACACACACACACACACGCTCCCCAAAACAAAACAAAACAAAAACCCCAAACATCTTACAGTGCTGTACCTGTTTCAGGACCCAAATGTCTGAAGTGAAACTTAGTGATAGCTGAAAGGCTCAGCAGCTCAAAGTACTGGTTACTCTGCCCTACCTGAGCAGATGGTTTCTAAATATCAGATACAATGATTCAGGTTCACTCTAGAGAAGGTTTTCTCCAAGAACAGTCTTAAAACCTTTGTATTTCAGAGAAGATGAAAGGAGAGGTCTCCTGCTTTCAATAGCTGTGTCAGTCTAATATTAGCTTGAGAAGAGTGTGCTGCAGAGGTCACCCTGCTTGTTTTATCACAAACAGAGACAGAAAGTGGAAAAGGTCAGAACATCCCCCAAGCTGCCTACCTGGTTTGCAGCAGGAGCTGCGAGGTACCAACACTGAGTCACCCCGAACACAGCTGACCTCCACCAGCATTCTCACCCAAGCTGTGATCTCCTTTTAACTCCCAAGACTCTGTAATCACTGAATTCAGAAAACCTGTCACACTTCAGAGGTTATTTGTTGATCCGGGAGCTGCCCTCGCTGTCAGGAGCACAAACAAACAGGGGACAGGACCCCGAGCAGGATTCAGCCCCTGCTCCTTGCCTGTGTGTGCTGCCACTGACTCCTGAGGGGCACCCTGGGGGCAAAATGGGCACAGTTTCTGCAAAAACGGAATCTCAAACTGAACAAGCAGTCAGTATTTTTCTTTTTGGTTTTTTAACAGTATGATTTATCTTAATGCCTCTCTCCAGTGCACACCACACATCTCTCTAGCACAGGCCATGCCTCTGCCACTGTATAAATGTGACATCTGTAAAGAACTCTACAAATAAAAATAAGCATTTCGGGTGATGGGGTTGGCTGGTTTGAAAGTTTTAACATCTGGATTTAAAAAAAAAAAAAAATTCCAACATGTAGCTTTGAAATGTTGATGATTTTTAATCTCTGTAATGGTATAACTCATGAGGTCACGTGCAGTGTTCTTTTCATTGTCCCAGGCAGAGGAAACAGAGTCCATTACTAATCACTAAATATGCTCATTAATTTTCTTAGGCATTCATCTTGCTCATAACAATTTAGATGTGTATGCTGAAACTTATTAACCCATTCGTAAAGCTGGTGTTGCTTTGTGAAATGATGCTGTGACACATTTCCTCTAGAAACAGTTCTTTGTCCAATCCTTGCCTAAAAAACCATTGGGAATTTGTTTGCAAATGTCCCTGATCATTTAATTTATGGAAATAATCCAGGCAGGGCTCTGTTCCACCTGGGAAGGGAGCCCCTGTGCTGGGGCAGGCTCTCTCCAGCCTCACAAGCAAAGGGGAGGGAGTGGGTTGTCTTCTCCAGGTACCCCACTCTGGGGAGCCCTCCCTTTCCCCCTGCTCCAGAGGCACCGTCCTGCAGGGGAGGGCAGCCCATTGCTGGTGCTGGTCACCAGCAGCTCCAGAAGCCCCACTCAGGGCCATTGGTGCTGCCTGAATCTCCTGGGGTTTTCTACAGCAGAGCCATGAAAAGACAACAGAGCTGTGCCCTCCTGCCATGGGCTGCGATGACATGGGCTCTGGCAGGGGGAGCATTTATCCTCAGGAGGACAGAGTGCCAAAGGGGCTCAGGGAATTCATCAGGAATGAGCTTTAACAAATGCCCTAGAGGAGCCAGCCATAAAGTCTCCACACTGTGCAGGTCATGCGTCTACGTCTCACCAGTGCTTTAATAATCTTACCCTTAAGCCACTTACTTGATCTCAGGTGTTCACCCTCCTCCCCTCAAACCCCTGGAAGAGGGGAAAAAAAAAAAAGAAAAAAGGGAAAAACCAGAAAAAACACAGGCAGAAATGCAATAAAAACAGTGAGGCAGGGACTATGCTTTCTTCTTGCTTGTGGAAGTAGTGGGTGTCCCAAGGTAGCAGCGGATGCAAAGCTCTACCAGGGTATCCCACTCCCTGCCAGGGTATCCCAAACCCTGCCAGGGTATCCCACCCCCTGCCAGGGTATCCCAAACCCTCCAGGGTACCCCAACACCTGTCGGGGTATCCCACCCTCTGCCCAGGTATCCCAACACCTGTCAGGGTATCCCAAACCCTCCAGGGTACCCCAACACCTGTCGGGGTATCCCACTCTCTGCCCAGGTATCCCAACACCTGTCAGGGTATCCCAAACCCTCCAGGGTATCCCAACACCTGTCGGGGTATCCCAAACCCCCTGCCCAGGTATCCCAACACCTGCCAGGGTATCCCAAACCCTCCAGGGTATCCCACCCCCTTCCAGGGTATCCCACTCCCTGCCAGGGTATCCCAATACCTGCCCAGGTATCCCAAACCCTCCAGGGTATCCCACTCCCTGCCAGGGTATCCCAACACCTGTTGGGGTATCCCAACACCTGCCAGGGTATCCCAAACCCTCCAGGGTATCCCAACACCTTCCAGGGCATCCCACCCCCTGCCAGGGTATCCCAACACCTGCCCAGGTATCCCAGCCTCTCCAGGGTATCCTACCCCCTGCCCAGGTATCCCAACACCTCTCTGGGCATTGTCTATGCATTCCTTGTCTCCAAAAACTCCTTTCCTTGCATGAGAACCCTGACCCTGCCATCCCTCAGTGCTGCAGAGGCTTCCGCGTGGTTCCAAGTGCGAGTGTCTCTGCCAGTGTAACTGTAGGAATAAGGAAAACCAACTCCAACAGCAGCAGGAGACAAAAAAACCCAGGCAATAACAAAAATGTAAGTGCTGCAGGAATAGGGCCAGAAGGGATGGAAATATTCGTATGGTGCTACAAAAGATACGGTTACATGAAGCTTGAATTGTAAATAAATAAATGGGTATATGTAAAAAAATAAATCACTGCCTATTGTAGATGGATCACAACAAACACAACAGCTCAAAAAACATGTGGGCCAATGCTCATATTAAATGAGTTTCAGTTGTTGTTGATTTCTGAACAATAATAATAATAATAATAATAATAATAATGTTATTTGCAGGACTAATTATTTAAACTCTGGCAATTCAAAATAAATTTTAAAATTCCACCTTTTTATAAAGATGTTAATTTTTACCCTATTCTTTGAAAAGCAGCTTCATTTTCCTTTTTTTTTTTTCCCCGTTTCATAAAACTTATGTTTTAACAAATCACTGCCATGAGCTAACCCAGATCTGAATCCAGAAAATACTCTCAACATTATCCTTCTCTGTTCACATATATTTGAAGTAAATTACATCAAATTGTATTTGAAATACCAAACTGGCATTAATGGAAGCTTCTTTTGCTCCAGGCACCATTTTAAAATAGATGAGCATAAAAATGCAGTCTGCATCATTAAGTTTATATGAAACTAGTGAGAATAAAAATCACCATGTAAGTTCTAATAAGATGTGTTTTTCATTCCAGTTTAATAACCCAAGACTATATTCATCTTCCAGTATAATAAATACACTGAAAGGAATTCATTCTTTTGTGGTTTTTAACATGTTGAGGGCTTCAGAAGATGGAGTTTTCTGGGAAGCTGGGTGAAGAAAATTCTTTAATATGGCAGTGCGGAGTATTATTATCATAAATAATTAATGTGCACAGCAGAAGAAAGACTAGCTTCATTAATAATTCTTATTTTTAGTTGGCATAAGCTAGAGGTGCTGTATCTTCTTTCATCCAATCTATGTCAATTTCCTCGATTTAAATTTACTGGATGTTACAATTTTAAAGGTATGCTACATTTCGCCATGGATTTTTATTTGTGACTTTGCATTAATACTCTATTGTTAATTCTTACGCGCTGAGATATTTTTAGTAACGAGCGAAAAAAAATGAAAAAACCCCCAGTAGCAGCCAGGAAAGGTAGAGTGGGCATCAGTGTCAGCTCCTTTCATCTTTCATTTCCCTTTGGGACCAGTTAAGATGCTTCTTTGATTAGAACCTCAGGAAATATTAAAAAGCTCTTCTGTGAATTTAAACTCATCAAACTTGTCTCTGTTTATTTTTTTGAATACTGAGATAATTCACCTCCCACATTCCAAGAACACGGGTTCCTTCCAGCCCCACTGTGCTCCTCTGATCAGCAAAGTCACTTGTCAACACCGTTGAATCTCTCTCCTAGCAAATGTTAGTGCTTCATTAATGCAGTGCTGGGGTCGGAGCTGCTCCTGAATATTCCTTATTAGCACAGCCGAGGAAGTGAGATGACACTGCGGATGGCACTGAGCTAACAGGCCACGAGGTGAGTGCAGGGACTGCTGGATTAAAACAAAGCACAGCTATGGGACACCTGAAGAGAAAAAAAACCAACACAGAGTGGGGGAGGAAACCATTTTCTCTTGTTGCAAAATATTTGTGGGAAAGAGCCCACAACTCTCATTGTGACTTTGGAAAAACCAGCACCATGGAGAAGCAATGTTAACCTGCATTATGCCTTTTAAACAGAATTGCAAATGTTCTTGTTAATCAGTGCAAATGTTAGAGCTGATTGAAAAGAGGTAGGTTTTTTTTCCTCTTAAGCATTTCAAAAGAGAATGTTTGGGGTTTTATTCTTCCAAACTGTATTGAGCTGGCTGTGAAAAAATCCTCGTGATTTTTATAATTTTCTCTCCTTTTTAATGGTTTAACTCCTTTTATTTTTCTTGAGATCAAAAGCAAAAAACAAACCAAAAACCAAAGAGGTGCAGAAGAAGAAGAAAGATATCACAGAGACTGTGGGAGAAGGAAGCCGGCAAAAAGCAAAATGCACAAAGTTGCTCACTTGGGAAAAAGTCCACTTGAACCTCATTTCTTTTGGGATGAAAATTTTCAGCTACTAGTAATCCTTGTAGCACTTGAAGCAGCCCAGGCGGTAATTTCAGCTGTGTATCACAGCATCTTCACTCAGACATGGGTGTTCCTTACAGAATCATTTTCATGGCTTTTTCCTACACCGACGTGTGGTTCCTGCTGTTTAACTTAAGGATGTGGCGTGGCTCGTGTCCTGCGGTGGCTCGAAGGGCTGAGCTGGGCAGACCCGAGAAGTGAGGTGGAGGGTTGATGGCTCTCTGTATGTGTACACAGATATAAGAATACATACCCCAAATTAGTGATGCTATTGACAGCACACAGAGAAACTCCGAGGATGAACGTAGACATGACCAGCAAACTGTGATTGCTTGGACATGACCTCCCAGAAGAGCCATGTGGTTGTCAAACATGAGATGGGACCTAGGCACTCACAGGAGCAGCCCCAAAGCCTCCAGAAAGCCATGGTTAGAAGAGACCTTCCATGTCCCAAAGGGTGGCAGCCACCCCTTGGCAGGAGGAGCCTGCTCCTGTCTCTGCTCCCACCGTAAGTCCCAGCTCAAGCTGGAAGTGCAAGCATGGCACGGCCAATGGAAAAAGGTCAATGTGAGGTGTGAGGCACCACAACACCGGGCATTTGGCATCTTTTGTTTCCTTAAAGCCCAGTGCCACACCTCAGCTGTGCACTGAATGGCTTCCCTTCACTGGTATCTGCATGGAATAATGCACTTGGAGACCTTATATCCACTGGGGTGCTGCTTTGCTAAACTACAACTCTGTCTTCAAAGCACTCAGTTAAAAATATTTTCAGATTTTTGCGGGGTTTTTGCCCTTTTTTTTAATTCTATTTTGTTCACTTCCCCCTCCTCTCTCTCAGGCAAGTGGTCAGGTTGTACCATGCCAGAGCAGCATCATGTACCTGCCATCCTTCTTTCTGAGGTTTCAGGACACTTTTGAAACCTGGTGGTCTGTGATTTTGCTGCACTGTTGCCACAGACTGTAAGAGGTGACATTCCTTTAATTTATTTGGGTATCTGCTACCATTAGAGTGGAAAAGAGTGACAAAACTTTGTGTTCCCAAACCATCATACTCACTAATCAGCTAACGCAAAGCAATTGTACGATAGGTGAAAGACATGGGCTTGCATGCTAAAATCTGCATTTTCCTGCCTTCCTTATTTCCTATCAATCCACTGTGACAATGGGTTTATTTTGCAGGAAAATATGCAAATACCTTAATCTGGTAGAATAGTATGACAGTCTGAACGTGAGACTCTCCACGATACGTTGACAAACCCTTGTTTAAGAGGACCAGCACTAGGAAGATGATAAATTCCTGAGTGCAAAATCAGGATCTCTGCAGAAAAACTGGGTAGCTCTCTGGAAAAAGAAATTAAATGGATGGGTATTGAGGACTGGATCAGTCTCTCCAAATAATACATTTTAATCTTCTCTGAAACACAATACAATAGTAAATGAGTAGGTGAAGGAATTGGGGATCTTTTGCTACTTTCTTTCTGTACCCACACCATGAAAAAACCCACTTTTTAAAGAGTCTGTTATCTCTTTATTTTATACAGCAACTATATAGCATCAACTGTTGGAACAATAGTTCTAAAATATTCCTGTAAATGTTGAGACTGTATCTGCAGAGACTTTTTGATTTTATTTTTTTTTTTCAACATCCTAATTTCAAGAGTGATTTAAGAGCTGATTGGCATTTGGCAAAAAAGGAATGATAATGAACTCATTTCAACTGAGATGGACCAGATACCACGCCGGCTGTCGAAACTTTTCAAAGCTGGTTTCTCTCCAGTAAATGTGATCCTGCAGGCTCTGTCCATCTGCCTACAAGAAAAGAGACATTGGCGTTCTGCAGGAAACGCTGCTGAGAAAATACCACTGAGGATTATCAATTCCGTGATCTCTCGTCGTTCTCGGCAAGGAAACTGGAGGACAATAACCACCACAACAGAACAACAGCGCTGAGCGACTCCACTCGCCACCTTCCCCCCTGATTTTTCTCTTCTCCCGTGCATTAGCAGGTAACAGGCTCGTTCAGGACCTTTGCCTGGCAGAGGAGAAGCAGCTCGGGCAGGTCCGAGCCCTCCCAGTGCAGGGATGCTCAGGGCTGACCTGAACCTGTTGCTTACGAGGATGGTTTGGTTCTGGCCGGTGCAAACTGAGTCACAGCCACCACATCAAACAGCTGAATGAAAACCCGCACCAGCTGTTGGGCTTCTGCTGTTGCGTGAGATTGAAATAGCCCTGAGGTTTAAGGAAAACAGCAGGGATTTATCCCCAACACAACATCTGCGGGACAGGCTCTTCCTTGCCCAGTGCCCGTCAGCCCACCTTGTTCAATCCCAAGGCACCCAACCCCAGGGAAGGGTGTCCAGCACAAGGTCCAGCTCAGCCCCCAGCCCTCAGGGCAGGGCAGCTCACAGCGCTCCTTTCTCAGTCATTCCATTCCTCCTCCAAAGCCTGTCACACTTCTCTCTTCTCCTCACCTTCCTCCCCTCAAGAGATGCTTTCTGTGTCTCCCTCGGGTGTTTTCTTCTGCTGCCAAGGTCCTGGTCCCCTCTGCAGACCCTCGCCAGCCCCTCTGATGCCTCTGTTTTCAGGGTGGCTCTCAAATGCAGTGCCTGTGGGCTTACCTTTGCACAGCATCATGCTGAATTTTTAATCAGTGAGCGTAAAACAAAGGAAATTAAGAAACTCACGGTATTTAATGCATACTGTGTGACCACATGTCTTATCCCAGCTCACAGACATGAACAGGGTGTCAAGCACCAACCCCACCAACCATTTCCACCCCGGGAGGTTTTGCTCTGTGGTCACGCAGCTCTCATGAGTGACCTGTGGTGTTATGGCTGCACATGGCCAAAACAAAACAGAGAGGAAGTATTTCTGCATTTAACGCCGAATTCTCTGCTACATCAGTTGTTAATTAAAAAAACTTGGCTCGTTTCTGCCCCTTTACATGATCAGAATGATGTAAGTAAGAACCTTATCCAAAAGCTTTTAAAATTGATTTTTAAAAAGGCTGGCTGCAATGTTTGTACAATATTTGCAGCTCAGCAGAATGAAGCAGCGAATAACTAAATCTTCAGCTTCCCAGTTTTCACACACAGCTCCAATGCAGCTGTTGCAGTGAAGGGATGAGCAGGTTCCTGTGTCTGCCTTGATGGGGAGGGTTTGGTACCAGTCACTGCCAGAGGCCTGTGCTCAGGGCCGTGGGCTGGTACACCTGAGCCAAGGCACTGATGCACAGTGTTCTGCGGGTGGGGTCCCACCACAGACCCCAGCACACCCAGTTTATGGTCCTGCCTCAGCCAGCACAGCCCCGAGTCATGTCCTGAGCAGGTGATGCAAACAGGGGGTTGAATTTGTAGCACAGAGGCCAGAGCCCCCTTGCTGCTCCTGGTTTGTTCCCAAGACTACAGAAGCAAGACCCTTACCTCTTCAATTCCTGTATTTTTCTCCAAATGCTTTGTTATCTGTGAGAATCTCTGATTTGTGCGAAAGATAAAGGAGTTTAAGCCAACCAGCAGCTTTAGAAATGAAAGTCATGATGCTAAAACCACCTGTTAGAACCAAAAAGCTCGAGTATGAGAGTGTGATTTATTACACAACTGAGCACAGATTTGGCCCTTTTTGTGTTTTATTCATCAGTGGGCATGTTAAAGGCATCAAAGACATATTGTGTGTCCCAGAGGATCTACTCAGCTCTCACTAACACTTTCATTCCTGTGTTCCTACAGCTTAGGCGTACATGGAAAAAGCACTCACAGGCTTTGTTTCCCCTTGCCTTTGAGGGGCAATACCTGCTCACGAGTTCTTTAGAGTGTTTGTTTAACACAGGACAAAAGCATAGCAGCGCCCCACATAAAATATGAAAGCTTCTCACCCCAGTGAAGAGCTGGCCCTTGGCACAGAGGTCACAGAGCTCTGCAGGAGGGGACCGTGCATGACATGTTCTCCATTCCTATCTTGAGACCTCAAGGGAAAAGCATTGCACTTTGTGGTGTAAATGAAGAGTATCAGAAAGGACACTGGCACTGAACGTGCTCCTGGGTTATTGGGTCCCAGTGCACATGACTGCCTGTGACTGGTTCCCCTGTCTCAGGACCTGCATTGCCCTCAACCTTTCACCACCCCATCACCTCCCACTTCCAGCATGGGAAGTGAAGTAACAAGGCTGCAGAGAGGATGGGAGGGAATAGTATCCTTTTCTTTTCCTGGGAAAACCTATTTCCTCACTTCTTTTCCATCCACGTGTAAAGTGGCATTTTTTTCCCCATCATGAGAGCCATCCAGGGCCACCACTGGAGACAGAGAGAGGAATTGCTGCTATGGTGTGGAGTCATTAAACTCATCTCAGTTCATCCTTTTTTTTTNTTTTTTTTTTTTTTTTTTTTTTTTTTTTTTTTTGTGTTAAAGGAGTATGGAGTAAAGCAGGGCAGAACGAAGTGTTCTGGAAAACTGATAATCAAATGGCCTAAAGCTAATGTTTACTTTTCCGAATGTTTTACTGCAGCATTACTTGGAGATGTATTAAAAACAGGGAGCGAGAGGGAGGGAGAGAGGGAGGGAGCCTAATAATAGCCTTCCCGTTACAGAAATAGAGAAGCAGCATAGATATGATAATTGAATTTGGTTTGGATGGGTGATAATCCGCCTTTATGCTACAGCTGTAGTTCTCAGATTTGAGCCTTGCTGGTGGCAGGTGTTGGGCAGCTTCCCCTGCCACGGGAAGGCAACAGCAGCACGCACTCCTGCACACCCCCATCCTCTCCCTCCGGGCCCCCCATCCCTCCCCTGGTGCCTACAGGGCTGGCCGTTTGGCACATGTCACTCTGGTTTATCTCTGTGTTTATGGGGATTGTCCTGAAGGTGACCTGGAGCCTCCCTTCCTTACCTGGCCAGGGAGAGCCATCAGTGAATATGAAGGGGAGCTCTTTCGCCCCCACCCCAGTAAACTCCGTGCTCAGCCATTCTTTGTCGTGCACCCTAAATTATTCAGCTCCACACTTGGGGAGCTGACACTGCGAGTAAACCGAGGAGTTACATATTTTTGGTGGCACTTGGAGATTAAGCGCCACTTGAGTTACAGTGTCTAGATTCCCAAATATTTGTGCAAATTTAGATCATGAATTCTCATTCCTGACTATGTTTAGTATCAATATTTATTCACACAGCTCTGTCTGTTGGATCCCATGGAAGAAGCTGGGGGAGGGAGGTGGGGAGGTCTGTCCAAACTGTCCCTGTCACAGACATGGGTCCCCTTGTTGTTTCACTTTCTGAAGCAAAATCCAGCCTCTCTTTGCCTGCTTGGTCATGGGAGATAGTCTGGAACATGCGGGGTGGGAGGCAGTGGATGGGATAACTGGGCTACAGAGGATGGATAACAGGCCACCCACTTTCACAAAATGACTTCAAAGACTTTCTGCCAGAGACACGGGGCTGCCTGTGTGCTGCTGTCACACGGGCAAGAGGAGTGGGAGAGGGTGAAGAGACCAAAGAGGAAGAAGAGAAGCAAAAACCTCCTTCTTGGGTGGTGGGAAGCCACCCTGTCACTCCTGCCACCTTCCATCCTCCCTCCAAGAAACTTCATCAGCCCCTTTTGTTCTCGTTTTGTTTTAGCAACAACGATTCTGAAGGAAAAAACATGAATTAATTTCCCCTTCATAAGGAGATGCGAGAAGACTTTGCTTTCTGCAGGCACTGAATTAAATCCTGGCTGCAGAAGAGTTTGCATTTTTAATGGCGTTGTTTTGCAGGTCACCCAAATTGCTCCCCATTCAGCCACTCTCATCAGCTGGGTCATTAGGATGGACGGCCACAGCTGATGCCTGGATGTGGCTCCCGCAGCACTCAGCTGGCACTCCAACGCCTCTCCTGATGACAATGAGAGCTCCACGGCTGCTGCAGCACCTTCTCTCCAGCCACCCCAGAAGGCCTGTAGGGCTGGGATTGAAGTGGCCCTGCGATGTCCCTGGCAGGGGGGTATGCCACGTGCAGGTTTGGCGGGTGAGAAGACAGAGGCACGGGGCAGTTTGCTGCTGCACCTTCACAGCCAGAGAGCCCGAGGGGCAAACGGGGCCCTGGGCTGTGGGGTCTGGCAACCCAAGCAACCCTGAAAGCCGACTCTGCGATTGGCAGGGAAATTTACCCCAGTTTCCAAAGTATTTTAGAGGAGCATTTGCCTGCCACACGAGACTTTTTGATTGTGCTGTTCGTGCTGCGTCCCCCGGTGGGTGTTCTCACTGTCCTGAGTGCAACCATGCTGGCTCAGCATTCTGATTTCTGTTTTCTTTGCCCCACAATAAAAACCTACTTATCACGCAAAGTGTGTGCTTTGGGCCTGGTAGGGCAAAGTTTTGGAGAGATAAATGTCAGTGCAAGGCAGCTTCCTTGTACTGCTCATTAGTTGCTAGCTAGACAAGAAATAATCACGGTATCCTCGGAGCAGATACCTGTGACTGTGCCACAGTCAAAGATAGGATGGAAAATGCATGACACATCTACAAGCACTTCTTCCAGTGCTCGGAAAATGTCAGTCTCTTTCCTGTCCAAATTCCAGCTTTGCATCCCTGGAAGAGAACAAAAAAATGATAATGCATTTTCTCCAAAACAGTGCCTAGCAATACGAAGTCGAAGCCTTCCCTTTAAGTCTCTGGCTTTGATGTGTGTCTTTGGATTCTGAAAAGGATCATGGTGGATGCCTCATTAGAATAATATTCTAGTGTCTTGACAAGCAGCTTCAGATTTATATCGAAGCTTTCTTTTTTATGCCAACAGCTATGTAATACCAAAGGACTGCAAAAGACAGCACACACTGCTATGATTTATTTTTTTTTTAAGGAAAGGTTGTTATAATCCAAGACTCCTTGTTTTGTCTTCCCTGTTGTTTTTTGGCACCCTTGTCACTTAACGTTCTTCTGCTGGCAGTTGTTCCCCACAGTGCACACATCTATCTTTTCCAAAAGCAGAGATAAAATGGTGTCAAAGCAGTCTCCATGAAGGTTTAGGATTTGGGTACCCCTCCTTTGCCACTGACTTGACCAAGTCCCCAACAATCTCTGACTCAGAGAGCTAACTGGTTAACTTGGGAAAAAACCATGGCAGAGGTGGGGTGCAGGGGGAGAGATCCTTTGAGAACTGTTAATACCCAGATTTTATGGCAATGTTGCACACGCCAATGTTTCAGTTAAGGTATATCTGGATTTACTGCCAAACCTTCCAGCTCTGTCTGTGTAGCCCAGTGTGCCTGACATGATGGGTCATCCGTGACTATGGGTGGGGATCACCACATTTTCACTGCCCACTGAGAAGGGTGAGTGAATCATCGAAGCAAACACCAGCTTTGAAAGAAATTAGGTGAAAATTCTGTTTCAGCGAACCTGTGCTTTTTTCTTCTCCTTTTCCTCATTCTCTGGGCAAACTAAAAGCCTCTCTGGAGAGACTGTGAGCTGCCAAAAGTGCCTGTGGGTCCATAGTTCTGGCAGGCAGGGAACAAACCCCGGGCTGTGCCTTGCCTGGGTGGATGGGTCATTGCATCCCAAGTGAGAGAACACACCAAACCCTCTCCTCTGGCGGTAGAAGACATCACACAGCAGAAGCTTCCCACTCTTCATGCTGGATGGCCACCTCAGAAACCCTGTCCTTTCTCCTCGTGAGGGAGCTTTTCCATGGGATTTGCTGAGACTTGACCAGGCTCTTTTCACTTTTGGGGCCCATCTGGTCTTGGGCATCTAAACACCACGCTGCCTTAGAAAAGCCTCTCTGGTTAGAAGCATGAGCTTTCCTTGGGAGCTGCACTAAAGCCTTCAGCTGTTTCACACAGGGAAATGAACTGGTCACGTAGAAGTCACTGCCACCAGAGACTCAAATTAAGGCTGCTGGACCATCGAGAAATACCAGGTGTTGTCTGGTCCCTCCAGCAGAAGTGGTAAGAAAACGTGTATTACAGATGGGAGAGAAAACGCCATATGGGAACCAACAGGCTCCATCTCCCATCTCCCTTCTCTCAGGGCACACATCCTGACCCCGCGGGAGGCCTCTTACCCCCTGATTTATTGGGATAGCCACCCAGAAAGTATTCCTAGCTTTCTTCTAGTCTCTGCATTTGTTTTTCTCCCAGAAATAGACTGCGTTATTGGTTTTTAATCTTTATGGGAATAATTATTTTTTGAAAGGGAATCCAGTGTTCAAGTACAGAAACAAATTAAGGTCAGAGAGAAGCACCTAGTTTTATGTAAGTGTTTAGTCTCTCCTTGTGAAGTGGCTGGTTCTGCATGAATTACCATTAATAATAAAACATATGTAAGATAGCGACATTCGGTGCGCATGTTCTTAGTTCCCCATTAAGCTGTGCTCCCTGAAAAGGTCTCCAGGTTTATTTAAACATGCAGGAAAGAATTTAATATTAAACAGAAATAAGATGTAATAGAATTATGTCAAAACACCTGAGGGAATTTTGGGTACCTTTAAGGAACGAGCTCTGAAGTGATTCATAGCTAGGGCAAGTGATAATTGAGAAGAAGGGGAAAAAAAAAAAGGGAAAAATGAGTTAATTCTTCCACAGCTATGAAATGCTGTAGTTCACAGACTTATCAGGAGTCTTGCCTCAGTATAGGCATTATTTTACTTTCTGATGCTGAAAACTAGTGTAGTGATCTTGCTAGCACTTTTGCATGCACTTAGCACAAGCAGGAGACGAGCTCCCTGGGGTCTGGGGTGACTGCCCGTGTGAGGGCAGATAACACACAATACAAGTATTCAGAGCCTCGGATGCTATTCTGCAGCTTCCAAAGATAAATGGGGGATATAGAGGTAGCCTACATTATGGATCTTATTGCATCAGCCTTGATCATTTTAGATTGCAGAATTGCATCAGGTCCTGTAACGAGATAAAAACTTTACCCTTTATCATTTGTGGAGGTTTTGACACAACACAGACATTGTGGTTAGTGCCAAAAGGGCCAAAGCATAGGGCACAGAAACTTGACTCATTTGCATCATGATGCAGCTATAGACTTTATGCAGGATATTCCTATTTAAATTAATATTTTCTGTGTCAGTTCAGCAGTATCAGCACACTGCTAATGATCTCCATATCCATTAAGATCAGTTCGAATGCACCTCAGTGTAGCTTTCTTACTCTATGCTCCTGATGGTGCCTTTTTATCCTGATCTGTAGCTTATTATTTTTATTATTCACAAATGCCACAGGCCTTTTCTCTCCATTTTGGGATTGTTCTTCTCCTATTTTAGGTCTTTTCCTTTCTTATAATGTTGCTGTGGGAAAACTCTGGGGATATATAAAGCAAAACAGACAGATGCCTTCACCTACCAGATTGTTGTGAATAATAATAATCACCTCTTATATATCCCTTTTCATTTTCAAAGCACTTTGCGGCAATTAACTAATTTGCCTTTACAACAACCTCTGATAGATATGTACAGGCATTTGCATAGTGGCTATTTATTTATTTGGGTTTTTGTTTATTTATTTATTTATTTTCTTCTGCATAAAATTGTAGGGCTTTTGGTTGCGTGGTTGGGGTTTTGGGGGTTTGTTTTCTTTTTTTAGTTTTTCTCTCTTTCTTTTGCTTCCATTGCTGGATATTTTTGCTGCCCTTCTTTTTCTGAAAGGTAAATTTCTGTGGGATTGTTATGCCCATTAGCACTCCTAATCACTGAAACTAATTAGATTCTCATAGAAATGAAAGCACACACCGGCAACAGATGAACAACAAATTCTTTCAAGAACATGAGCTGTATCTCTGCAACAGTCAGATATGGCTGGAGAACTGGAAGCCATACCCGAGCCACACCTAAGGATGCTGGTTTGGATACCAGTGCAGAAGATGACGGTGGTACACTTCTTCCTATGCAAAACACTTGCATGATTGAACTTGCTGAAGGCATTGACCTACAGAATATGTGAAGTAGGAAATTAAAAAAACCTGCTTTTTTTTTTGAAAAAAAAAAAAAAAAAGAAAAAAACAAATGAAATCTCAGAAAACCTGGTGTTAAAACTGCAAATCTGGACTTGCATGCCTGTTTTGGTCAATAGAGAAATGCACCCAAGCAGGGTCTCCATGATCTCCCCAGCCCAGCTCCTCAAAGAGAAAACTCTTAAACAAGTAGAGTAGGCTGGACAATTTGACCCTTCCTGCCCACGTTTTCAATCCAGTGACCACAACATTATGTCCATCACTCAAACCACTCTCTCTGCCCTTTTGTGGAGCAAACCTGGTGCTCTGTACTCCAGCCTGAAACAGGTTCCCACAGCCTTACCCAGTGGATTGTCCTGGCGTGGCTGAGGACAGTGACAGTCCCCTACAGCCCATGGGACAGAGAGAAGGGCTCTGCCAGCACGATTCCTGCTGTCACTCATGTCAGGCCCACCTGGACACCCATGTCCTAACACCAGTGCAGGCAGCACAGTGACAACCAGCCACTGCCACAGTGCTGGTGCCTCTGCCAGCCCTCTTGCCACTGCGTCGTTGCCTTTTCTCTGCCTCTTCTCATCCCTGAAAAACTCTTTTCCATCATAGCTTTTATCTTTAGTGCATCGGAATAGACAATTTAAAACTTCCTCCAGAACAGGGCAAGGAATTGGTATGAATACTAACACCAGACACAGTCGCTGAGGAAAATGCCTTTAATATGCCTTTTACAACTGGCAGTGCTAATGGATTTTGTAGTAACAAAGCTGCAGAGAAGGTTTTACTGGCAAATCCTAACTTACGTGGAAAACAGTTAGGAAGCCCCCACTGCACTATCTTCACGAAGTGTTAATGCAACAGGGATCCCCTGTACTTTGTGATAATTGAACCATAAAATAGTTCAGCTTTATCTATAAACTCTCCAGCGCAATGCTTTGAGTGTATAACCGTTTACATTATTCCCAGAAAATTAGGTCAGCTTTTCACAGAGAAAATGTCAAATTAAAAAAAAAAAAGAGGAGAAGAAGAAATAAGGAAGGGAAAAAAGGCTTCTAAAAGCACTCTTCCCACCCCAGAGTCGAAAATGTCACCAAATCCTCCCAAGAGCACCAGCCCCACTTGCAAGGTGGGGAGGGAACAGGGGCCGGGGGAGGAACAGTGGGCAGCACCCACAGGAGGCTCCTCTGAGCTGGGACACAGCTGTGCCATGGCTGTGCCATCGCTGCCAGCGAAGGGAAGACACGGAGACATTCACTCTGGTGAAGCTTTCCAGAAGCTGGTGGTGACTAAACCAGGAGGTGCCAACAAAGGGGAGCTTTCAGCAAGTGTCTGGCACTTGGAGTGCAGCATGGTCTTTCCATGGAGATGTGCTGTGTTGCCAGAAGGCTTAAACAGTTTCATTCTGAAACTTCATAGCCTGTTAAAAGAGTCACAAGAGTCTGGCAGGGAACACCCCTGAGATCCTGAGCATCCCTGCTAACCAACCAAAACCACTTTGGAAAATGGTGGTGGCCCTGCCAGCAGACTTGCCAACTCAACCACAGGTTTGTTCTGGTACACAGAAATGCAGATGGCACCCCTGGGGAAGGCAGGGAATTCAGCTGGAGATCTGTTCCTTGCTACACAGGAGGGTCACCCAATTTGGCCTTGAACCTCTGAGTATCAACCTTTTGGAGAGAGAAAGCAAAGGGCTGGAGGAAGAGAGGTCAGGAGTGTGGGATGCTGCAGCATTT
Source organism: Grallaria varia (assembly GCA_013396735.1). Taxonomy (NCBI): domain Eukaryota; kingdom Metazoa; phylum Chordata; class Aves; order Passeriformes; family Formicariidae; genus Grallaria; species Grallaria varia. Next base: position 44,334 of record VWZG01002279.1, read on the forward strand.
GGTGACTCACCATGCCACTTCCAATTTCTAAGAACATCCACAGCACATTTAATATATCCAAAGTGTACGGGCTGCTTGTTGTCTCAGTTGGAAGACCTGAAGGATGCTGAAAAGGGAAGGAACAAACCTGGAGTGATGCACAGTGTGCGTGACCTGTACTGGGGACACATGCTGTTCTTGGGACCTGCCAGGTGCTCTGCTCTGAAAACAGGCCTTGTGGGGTGGATAGGAAAAACACCCCGAATACAGAGAATGTGGGCTCTTAGGAAACACCTGCAAGTTTTTGTGGACACGAAGCCTGAGGAAGCTGGTGCTCATGCAGAGGCTGGCCACACACACAGGGTTGCAGAGCTGGTGTCTGATCTGATCCTGCGTTCTCTGGCTTCTCAAACAGATTTTTCCTTGGCCATTGGATTGCATTTAATGTCGATTTTTGGGTGACTGGCTCTCCTTCCCCCGGCAGCACCACGAGGCAGGGGCTGCTCTGCTGGATGCCCATCCCTACAGCTCTCAGAGGGAGCACACAGCTCCTGACCACAGCGTGCTGTGGCTGCCCTGCAGCCGTCTGCCCTGCAGCCTGTGTGCTCCTGGCCTCTTCTCAGGAGGTCCCTCTTGCTCTTTAGTAGCTCTGGCCGAACTGGATATGGCAGCCACGGGATCACCAGTGGCTTTGCTGTGCTGGAAAGGAGCTGGTGGTGGCAGAGGCACTGCATCCAGGCAGCTACCACTGCGTGTTGCTATGGGCACTGATGCAGAGGCGAAATACAGGCTAAGCCACCACTTGATTTTCTATTCAAGCAGCTCTTGAGTACTAAAGGAATGGCCATCTGCCAGTGTTTGTAATAGAAGGTCAGTATACACTGACATTCAGCAAATTGGTATTATATGCATTAGATCTGTGCTTTATGAGGTATTGCTCCATTTCGGGAATGCGAAAATTGACTGAAATCATGACTGAAATTTTAGAGGTGCCAATCTGCAGCTGCAAGCGCACTGACAGTGCCCAAATGCCCAGGCAAAGCAGCAGGTCCTGCTGTTTAAGACACAGAAAAAGCAGAAGATAACCGTGCGTGTGTGCTGCGAAGTTGCCACCAGCACCAAAGCCGGTGCCCCAGCTCCCTGCTGTCCCCAGGTGGGACCCTTCCCTTGGGGGTGGGCAGTGCCCTCTGCTCAGCTGAGTGCACCCCCTGTGTGCTGCAGCAGGTAGACAGCTGCTGTTAAAATCTGCCCCTGTAGGGTCCTCCCCACGTGAGCCTGACAGTCTTCTCATGAAGAATGCTTGGTGTCCATGGCCTCCCATGGCCCCCCAGCCCAGCCAGCATGGCAGAGGATGGCCCTGTGGGACTGCCCGTGGGACCTTCTCCTCTGAGGTCACCCCAGGCCCGAAGGACATTGCCCCATACCCCTAACATCCCACCTAAACCTTGCCTGACGCAGCTTCATGCCATTCCCTCAGGTCCTGCCACTAGGGAGAAGAGATCAGTGCCTGCCCCGCTGCTTCTGCTCGTGAGGGAGTTGTGGACTGCAGAGCCAGTAGATATCTGAGCCAGAAACAGTTGGGAAGTCTGAGGTTTTGGGGCAGATCTGTTCTCTGGGAGTTTTCCAACACTGCATACACTAAATATACAGCAAATATACAGCCAATACACTCTTAAAGTCAAACTCACACATTGTTTTTATCTTATGCAACTTACAGCCCTCTGCTGTTTCCTCATGGCTTGCAGTATTTGATGGCTCTTCGGAGCCCTGGCACTGGTTTAGGGGACAATGAGTGTCCCGAGGCTGGAATGGCAAAGGCTGCTCCTTCAGCCCCAAGCTGAGTCATGGTCCATGCCACATTCAGTACTTTCCCAGTGCTGTGGCGTGGCATGCAGGAGGACAGGAGAAGGAGCTTTCACCTCCTGGCAGAGATGGAAAGCCCGTGGTGGCCAACAAAGAGCTTTCTTCCCAGGGCAAGCTTTTCCCCCGGAGAGCCGGGCTGGGGCGATGTGGCCCCGGCACAGAGAGATGCTGTGCCTGCATCCCACCATCCCCTGCCAGGCACAGCAGCAGCATCTGCACCGGACCCACAGCCCCAGGACGTGCCGTGGTGACCCGGTGATCCGCCTCCAGTGTTGTGCCCCATTAACTCAAAGTCAGGCGTGATTACTGATTATCTTTCCTTATTTTGTATGCACGTGCCAGGCGAGCAGTAAGACACCGAGAGAATTTCCTGCTCACAGCCTGGGCAGGGGTTTGGGACGTGGCTCTTGCACATGATGAAAGAGAGGTGGCAAGTGGCACAGAGAATACGGTTCTTTCCCCAGTGCTGTCACAAAGAGAAGTCTGAAAGGCACTGACGTGACACGAGTCAAGAGTTGTGTTCGTCTGCCTTTCTCTCTCTACACCATGATGAATTGCATATTATTTCCTTCATTAGTTTTAGGCTTCAACCACTTTGCAGTACAGACATGAATAAAAATACTGAGTGGTTTCAGTCTAGTGACGATTTTATTCATTGGTGCTACATGTCAGACGATAGTTGTATTCCACTTCTTTGCTCTGTGAGCTTTTCAAATATTTCACAGGCTGAGTCATTTATTAGGTATCCTCATACAAAGTCCTCTGCCTCTTCCTCTGAAAGGTAATTGTTTAAGTGGATTAGTAGCTTTCCCTGAAGATGCGTAAGGAGTGGCATAAAAAAGCAACACGGCTGTGACACTCTTGTTCTGACCTTAGGAATATACCCAGAGGGTTGCTAAGATCATAGGCTGTTCCAATTATTGCCACGGGAAATTAATACACCTTTTTATTCCAGACTCTTTGGCCAGGCCAGGAAAAACACTGTGGTACAGAATATTCATCCAAAGACAGACAAGCAAAACCTGCTGAAAATTTTACGTCTTAGTGGGTTGAATCTGCCAAGTTTTTTATTCTTTGAAGAAATATTTTTCATGTGCTGTTTTGTATCATTGTGACTTCATATTAATTAAGCACCCACCTCACCCTGGGTCTCTGAAAGAGAAATGTAATAGAAGATGCAGCCCCTGTGTCAAAGAGCTTGCAGCTGTAATGGGGCAAAAGCATTTAGCAGGCAGAAAAATAAGATAGGAATATTCAAAGGCAAGAGGAGATAAAGATTTGGGGGTTGCCACACTCCAGCTTCTCTGTGTGCTGCTTGTAGTGACGCCGGTAATGCTTTTTCATCCTCTAGTACATCATCCTTCTGTTCCAAAACAAAAGGTGGACTAAAGACTGAGGCTGCTGGTTAGTAATGAAAAGGTAAAGGCCAGCTGTTCTTCCTAAATATGATGTTTTGCTCTGCAGTCATTCGGAAGCCTGTATGACATTGTTAAACACCCATCAGGGTTTTAACCCTTCTATTCCCCACTGCCAGCAGGGTGTCGGCCAGGAGAGAGCTGTGCAGACCCCAGCACCTCCGCTGGTGAGAGGTGCTTTAGGCTGGGAATATCGGTGCTGCAGGAGGAGCAGCTGCAGGGGGAGCAGCATCTGAGGATGCCAGCGGGCAGTCAAACAAACCAGCAGCATCAGTAAAAGTTGATATCGTAGGTATTGCAATGAGTGCCATTAATGCATATTCGTAAAGATTTCACGTGTCTCAAAAACATTTGATATTGATATTTTTCAGTTTAGAAATTTAATTTAAGAGGTCATTATTTATTAAAAATTGATAGGGTGGCTATTTCTTGTTGTTAATGTTGAATGTTTAATATCGAGTATTAAAACAGTGACATGAAAATGTCTTTCCATTTGGATTTTGAACATAAGGCATGTGTCCTCTCACATCTCCTTGCTGCATTTATTCCCAGCCTCACCCAGCCTCACCATGCACAGATGTTCCTTAACCCGGGGCCCATTCATGTTTCACCAGGATCTTCAGAGATCAGCAGATTGCATTCATTTTCTCATTTCTTTTCCCCTAACCCCCTCTTTTGCTCTGCCTCCTGCTTCTACGTGTCCCTGTTTGCTTTCCCACTGTTCTCCTCGACCAGTTCTCTGTCCTGCAGCTCAGACACGAGCACAGCAGTGCTGTCTGTGCCATGTCCAGGGTCAAGGGGGACATTTGCAAGGACCTTAGTTTATATGGAGGTCTTGCTGCTTTTCCTCTCTTTGTGTAGCCACAACTTGGGGGAAAACAAAAATTAATATTTGTAGGTGAAAAGGTAATCTCTCTCTCCTCCCAGGGCTAAGTGGAAGGAACAACTGGTTCGTGGCCAACGTCAGCAGGTGCTCTCGTCCTACAGATAACACCACAACATTTTGCAGCCAGCAATAAAGGACAACCTGAGCACCCTCGGCATAGGTGGCTGCTTCCCACTGTCAGGGTGCAGCAGGGGAAGGGGGTGCTGGGAGTTAAACAGCTCCGTTTCCCAGACTCTGGCTCAGTGTCTGCACCTGGCATCAAGCAGTAGCCCTGCCTTTTCCGTGCTCCTTTTTGGAACAAGTGCACAGAATTGCTGGTGGGGTCCCTGTCTGCTGGTCTGTCTTTTCAGATGTTTTCCCTGCTAACATTATCCTGGCTTTGCTCTATGCTTGGCCAGCCCTGGGGCCCCAGAGCCTTCCAAACCCCCGCGGGGCTGCTGCCTAATGCACTGCATTTCAGAGAGGTTGCAGAGATGAAGCAGAACTGTGAATGCAAGAGAGCATTGATTGCCCTGTTTGCTGGGAGCTGTGATGAGCCCTGTGTTTCCCTGGTGCCTTATATATGGGGTGGCCTCTGCTCTCCCAGGGGATCCACATGGCATTTCCCTCGGGTGGTCACCTTGCTGCTGTGCTGAGACCCTCCACAATTCCTTCTGCACTCCTTTTCCTCCTGATCATTTTGAGCACATCCCTTAGACACTTGTGGTGCTTTTTTGAGCAGGACAGGCTGCACTGAGGTTTCAGTCACATGAGAAGAGAGACATCGATTCCCCATACATCCCAGGATGGACTGTGTGTGGAAGTATATATTCAGATGTATGGAGCTGGTGCTCTCTCTCTTTTATCACAATTAATTGCATTAGGAATGCCAAACTCCAAATCCGGGGGGATTAAAATGGCATTAATACTGCAGGGGCTTCATTGTGCCCTTGCTTTTTAAGCAGAACTTCCCATTCATTGCAATAGGGACTTTTATGGGTGGCCCATAGAAATTAATCTTGTATTCTTTCAAGTCTCCTGGACTACGAGAGGAGGATGAAGTGTCACCACTCCTGGTTGTTTGTGACACATGATTGTGTCCCTCACACAGGCATTGGCAGGTTGAGTGGTACGGAAGGCAGGGAAACCCAGCAGCATCTGCATAGCTCCCTGCTTATCAGGAGTACACACTGGCAGCCATACTGTAGGGCAGCCGCAGAAAAACAAAGCAACAATCAAGGGAGCCCTTTGTGATGGATTAAAAGGGTTTAGAAATGTCTGAGCCATGCAGTTTTCAAGCACTGACACTGCCAATGACTTCTTGACTGAAAACTAGAAAATGTGCTTACTGAGTGCACAGCCTGAGTTTTGCTTGTTTTCCCAAAGCCTGCCTTTTGTTAGTGGCCTTTTATCTGAACAAAGTTTAGACACAGTCGCTTCATAAAGTGACCCTTCCCTTGAAATAAATCAGGTTAATAATATTAGAGCACTGCAGCCTGTGAACCGAACCAAGGGCCTGCGTGTTTCTCTATTATTGGGGCATAATTTTCTTTTACAATCTACCTTATGTGTCTCTCTCAGCCTCCATGGGGATCTCCTTTGTGTGCCCAGCACCAACTCTGCCTGCTTTGGTCCCTGTTATGGGACTCTGATGGAGGTGACAGGGGATTCGGAGCAGGGACACTCGCCTGGGGGACCCTCCTTCCCACCATCTCCCTCTCGATTGCTCAAAAAACCTAATGCATTTGGCCAGTGTTGAAGGCTTAGAAGCATCCTCCTCCTCCTCATCCTAAATTTTATTCAGCCTGAGCTTACATCAGCTTAGGAGGGGAAGACAATCGGAGCAGGATGACTCACTGCTGGTAGGACTGAGCTCTACCCTCCCCTTCCCTGGGGGGGATGTGGACCAAGGCACTTTTCCCCCTGCCTCTCATAAATGCTGGCTGACACAGCAGGGGAAAGTGGGGCTGGGGAGGAGTGTTGGGGTCCTGGACCTCAACTAAACATCTCCGGGGGGCTGTCACTTGTGGGAAGGCAGCCAGCAAGAGTGTCCCTGCAAAGAGAGGTCCCCGAGCCCCAGGTTAGCAAAGAGCCTTCACAGGACTCAGGACCGTATTCGGGAGCCCCTGCCGTGTTTCTGGCCATTCACATGTTGGTGTTTACTTTCCAGAGAACTATGTGTGACCCGGAGTATCTGTTGCCTGGGGTTTCCTGCAAAACCAAGGGCCAGAAGTGGTTGTGGCGATGGTGATGAATGGCCTGACTACGGTCTGTGCCCTTAAACTTGACTCAGCATTTAGTCAGGACTGCCCAGAGAAGCAGCAGCCTGTGCTTGCAGTGACCCGTGCTGCTGAGCTGGTCAGCTGCTGTGCTACAGACGTATTTTTGGCTTTTCCAGAGAAGCTCTTTTGTTATCACATCAAACTCTTCACTCGGCTGGCAGAAGGCATTTGAGCAGCTGTGAGTCTGGAAGAATCCAGCATACAAGAGCTGACTGCAAAGTTTGTTGCTTTTCTTTATTTTCTTCCCATTCCTGAAAGATTCGCACATAGTCTGGGATTTCTTTTGTGTGTGTGTTTTGTTTTGGGGCTTTTTTTAAAGCATATGTTTGGTATGTGTTTCTAAAATAAATTAATTAGTTAGCATTAATAAGAACACTAATTATAAACTGACAAAATCATGAATTCTCCCAGCAGATATTTTAATTCATACAGCATGAACTCTTCAAAGAGAGAGCCGTTTCATCCGGCCAGGGGACAAAAAAAAAAAAAAAAGAAAACAATATTTGGGGCTCCAAGTGACACACTCAAAAGCAAAATTAGGCAAAGCAAATTTTCTGCTTTTAGTGCAAACCTTGCAAAACAGAGATTGCATTCAGAAAAAGCTGGTTAGGCAGGTCATATTCCAGTTATTTAGACAGGGAATGTGCAGCCCATAGAAAAAATGGCCTAAATAATCTTCAGTTTTAATTTCTATCAGAATTGTTACGGTCTTCTTAGGTAATGTAGACAAAATAACAATCTATTTCCTTGTGAGTCTAAAGCACCAAGAAAGAAGACGACATGACTTCCATTACCCCTCAGATGGGCAGAGCTGGCTTTTTTTAACTTAGTACCTTGGGAGCAATTGCAAACTGGAATAGAAAGGAATGGGTCTGTCACTGGAAATTAATGGAGGGGCAATGAGTTTATATTAACCCCTATATGTTTTCTACCAGGGTTTGGCCCAGAACAGGTTCAAAATAAAAGAATCCTTCAGTCATACTTGTGTAAATCTTCTATAACACCACCTAAATCAGTGGACTGGCCAGCAGTGATACTTCTGCACCTCAAATCAGATGTCAGCCACCTTGCACACCTCAAGGGCACATAGGAATGTCAGACTTAGGTAAACCTTTATACTCTCTTTCCAAAATCCTTCAGCCTTCTGACGTCTCTAGAGTTTGAAATGCGCACAGAGAACACAAGTGTCTGTGCCTCTGCTTTAACTGAGTCAGTTCTTCCAAGGGTAAGTTATACACAGAGAGTTCAAGGCATGAATAAATACTGTGCATCGCAGTCCCACTGAATGGCATGGGGACATTGGTGCCCAAGCAGAGGCCTGGCATGGTCTGGAAGCTTCAGAGATATGTGCAGTGAGGACTGTGGCCTGTACACTTGCCCCAGACACCTTTGTCCACCACGTGGACACAGATTCCTGGACGGTATTACATGCATGGTTGCCTTGGTGTGCATTGTCCAAAGTTATCTGACGTGAGGACAGATACAGCAGAACAAGAAGACAGGTATACAAGGTAACACTGGGTGTGTTGAAACAAATGTTTCTTGCCACATTTTGGATTGAAAGAGGACCATCAGGAATTTCACATTATATTTCCAACATCCATGCTTATGAGTTTAGAGCAAAGTTGTTTCTCTGCCTGGAAAAGGAGTGTCATTTCACAAACCTGTACCTTTCCCCAGCACCCTGTTGGCAATGAACTCTAATGAACATCTCACACAACATATACATTTGCAGGGCAGTCCTGCTTCCACTGACATCTCCTATAACGTTCTTATCAATTTAAATGTACACAAGAGCCTGAGATCACTGCAGTAACTCCCTAGAATGAAACAGAAAATTTTCACATCTCCGAATTCCTTCAGGTGCTATTGGATGTAAAATTTGGCAAGGGAATTGAATAGAAGCCTATGTCCATTTTCCTTGCCTGACACACACTCGTTGGCCTCGGCGTAAGTGAAGCTGCTTCAGTGTATTGATCCAGGGGGCAAGTGCCCCCTTGGCTGGGGGAAGAGGAATGAATGCTCTGCTCGGGTCCTGCAGAAGCCTCAGCGAGTGCTGTGCTTTTGGCTGGACACCACCACATGTCCCTCCTTCAGAGCAAGGATGCAAAGTGGCGCTTTCAGAAGAGCAGAGCTGCAGAGAGCTGCTGCAGGATGGCTCCTGCTAACACAGCCCAGCCTGAACGCAGCAGTCCCTGCTTCAAACACCCGTGTTAACCCTCACACGGGCACGCAGCTACACACACTGCCTGAAAAGGCACCTCTGCTTTCCTTTGTGGTGCATTTAGTGTGTGTAGGCACCTCTGCTTTCCTTTGCAGTGTATTTAGGGTATGTAGGCACCCCTGCTTTCCTTCACAGTGTATTTAGGGTATGTAGGCACCCCTGCTTTCCTTTGCAGTGTATTTAGGGTATGTAGGCACCCCTGCTTTCCTTCACAGTGTATTTAGGGTATGTAGGCACCTCTGCTTTCCTTTGCAGTGTATTTAGGGTATGTAGGCACCTCTGCTTTCCTTTACTTCACACAGGGCTTCAGGATGACCTAGGCAGAGATGACAAATGTGATGCACTAATGTTCCTGCCTCTCTCTGGTTTATTTGCCCACATGGCAGCTGCAGAGCTCGGGCCGGGCACCTGAAGTGCTGCGGTGCTCAGCGCAGGTTCTCTGCTGTGGGTCTGCAATCAGTGTGGAGAGCCCTGCTCAGTAATCTGCCTGCAAAGGCTGCCTCTCCACCTCCCCAGCCCCAATCCAGGAGCCTATTAAATTAATGAGACAGAAGTCAGCGCAACAGCAGTCAACATGTTATGTGTGTACAGCACTGGTGCTGTTACAGTGTGCCTGTTTTTTTCTCCTGGGATGTTTAATTTCCGCTTCTCAAATGAGCTGCAAAGCTGTGAAGCCTGGCAGTGTTCTTTCTAGACACTCTGTGATGCAGATAATGAGGGTACTGATAGGTGCCTAGGAGACTGTGATGGCTCTAAGCACAGCTATGGTCTGATAATGCTTTATGCCAGTAGTGTCACAGCGGAACCACTATCATCCCTCAAGGAATGGTTCATCTTTATGTGTAATACAGCAGCTGTCACCTAAATGGCTAATGGGGAAGCAAAGTAGAACCTTAGTGCCAGTAATCTTTGTCACTTAATAATTTTAAAGGTATCAGACTTCAGTAGCTCCTTCAAGTTCCAATAAAAAGTGAGCTTGCAATTATTTTTATTTTTTTTTAATTTATTTTGTTTGCAGTGGATTAAATGTAAACTGAGATGTCCGCGACACAGCTCCGTGCAGATCTAATTTAGTATAATTCGAATAGCCAAGTAATTAAAATGTATTCTAGGTATAAGATGCGGGGATGGTGGAGTGCCTGCATTTAAGAGGAAGATTTATTGGGCTCGCTGCATCCACAGTGAACCTTCCACAACCACATTAGCCAACATCTGTCGGGAAATGTCAAAACGCAGGGCATAGGACACATCCTGCATGTACTTCGACAGCAGGCTAAGAATGTACAGCAACATTTGCAAAAAAAGCTGCTAAGGAAGAAGGTGTCGCGCTCTGCTCCTTTGGAATATTGCCCAGGGTTTATACAGGCGCACGCACAATATACGCGTGTCCACGCACGTGCGCGCAAGGCAGGGCAGGTTAACAGGTACATTCTGTGCCGTAAGCGCATCAGGGGAAACATCCGAACACAGAGAGACGCTGCTGCTGGAGACTCGTCCCCAATTAATGCTGGCTTCCCACAGTGCCACAACAGCGGCGGCGTTCCGTCTATGAGAGCAGGTAATGATAATAATTAATAGGGCAGTTGACACACGTGATGTGCGTATTGACACTGCGCTATTAGTGCTTCCTTAGAAGATTATTTTGTTTGTTTTTGCTTAAGCGCTCAAGATTAGAGGCGGTGATTTAGGAGGCTGGGGCAGCGCCTTCCCGAGCGCAGCCGGGCTGGTTTCCATCCCACCCTCAGACAGGCTGATAAGCTCCGGGGAGCTCACACGCGTCGGCTGGCGAGGGTTCCCAGCAGGGCAGAGGTGCCGGGATGTGCCCGTGCGGCAATTGTCCGGGGGTCACTTACACGTCCGCACAGCCCACGGGTCAATCTGCACCCACCGCCGCCAGCGCTGCGAGGATAAATCAAAGGGCATTGCCCCGGGGGCGAGGAAGGAAAGGGGGGCTGAATAAGCGCTTGCTCGGTGTCAGGAAAATAGCAGGATTGCTGCAGCAACGCCAGAAAAAGCAAGCGATAGGAGAGGGATCATTACAACACAGACTGCTGTGACCTTCCCGGAGTATTTAAGGGAATGTCGGCAGTGGAAACCAGCGGCAGCTGCGGCAGGCGGGGGCTGGCCGGGCTGCTCGCCCGCCTCTGCTGCTATTCTTTAGTGCCAGGAGGAGCCGGGACCGTGACTGAAGTCGTAGAGCTGATGTAGGACATGCAGACAGCCAGAGCGGGGGGGATGGAGAAAGCAGCAAGGGAGAAATTGCCACCTAGGCTAGGGACACAGCGGGGACAGGGCAAACAGGCAGGCGGGTGGCACACAAACCCCACTTTTAAAAAGTACAAAACAGACTTTAAAATAAATACTTTAACTTCTTGTGTGTGTTGGTGGGTTCTGGATTAACCTCAATAGTCAAGGAAAGAGATCTGACTGCTTGTTTGAGGAGAGTCTGAGGAACAGAGGAGCTGTGAAAATCTGTGCTCAAGGTGTAGAAGTACAAAAGACAAACAGAAACAATAATGCAGACCTGATAACTGGGTTTGGACTCCACTGGAAACTGCCATACTTCCTCCAGACTGGGAGAGGGGCAAAAATATATAATTTAGAAAATTAATTCAAATATTTGATTAAAAAGAAAAAGTGCACCTAGAGTTTTCCAGAGGAAGATGATTGCCATGGTTTCAATGGTTACCTTGCACAGAAAATGAGCACAAGAGGAGGGCATGGTCCCAGAACAACAAAGAAGCTGAAAAAAGTGCTATTATTAACACTTCTACATAAATGACAAACACAAGCATGCTTAGTTTTGTAAACAGACTCTAAGACTACAATGACAGAGACAGGCCTTTTCTTCCCCCACTGCATGACAAGTTCTTCAAACTCCCTGCCTCTGGACCACTTTGAAGGAAGGATGGACAAGGACCTGACCTGACCAAGATCTTTTCTCATAGGTGGAAATGGAGAACATTCACAGGGCTTCTGCCTGAGGTGGGAGGACATCTACACGTGTGCTTTGAGTGACACTGCTTCGTTAGTGCCCACAAAGACATTTAAGCAGGATCCTGCAGCCAGCCACCACAGTGCTTCCCACAGCTCCCAGTAACACTGCCAGAGCTGTCGGAAGGCAAACACTGCCTGAAGATGCCAGAGGCCTTATTCAGTAGAATAATATTCTTTTCACTTTTGTCACAGCCACAAGGGACCTCCCCAAAGCTCCACACCTCCCAGTCAACGAGCTTCAAAGCCCCCCTTTGCAGCTCAGCTCCAGAGATGTGCCTTGTGATATGTCCTTGACGTTGGTGTTGGGATGCCTCTTCACACCTCTCCTGACAGAGACAGAGAAAGAAACTTGGAGGACAAGAGTGTGCATGGGAGAGGTGGCCTCTAGACAAGGCTTGCTAAAATAGGAGGGACATTTGACACCAGTATCAGTAACAGGTCACATCCTGCTCAGATGAGAAAATCTCCCACCTAGGTTCTAAATCTAGCTGAAGACCACCTAATGGCATCCCTCACAGCTGGACCACCCGATCCATGTGCTGCAAAGGGACACTGGCCACATGCCACCTCTCCATACACTGAGGCTGGGGTCGTGCCATACTCGCCCTCCTGAGCCTGCTATTCTGCTCCTTTATTCCTTCTCTCTCAAAAAGAGTGAGTTTGCAGCCCCTGCGGAGTCGTCAGCTCTGTTTCCACCACTTGGCAGATAGGAGGACACTTAAATAGGATACCACAGTGCATGCTTGTATTTCCTATTAAATTGGAGGGATGAATTTATATTTCCAAAACCACAGGGTGACTATGTGCCTGGGGCACATCTTCAGAAATATGAATCATTGCAATCCCCTCTCCTGGATGGTTTTGTCTTCATGTAGCAGGCAGAGAAAGGAAGCTGGACTTCTACAGCCCTGGCAATCACCATGTCTGGGTTTTAGTCCAGTCCATCCCAGCTTCTCTGTTTCATCATCTTTGAAGCAGAGATGATAATACTTTCCACCCTTCTAAAATACGTGTATAAAGAGATATTTGAAAGGAAAGAGACTGTTTTTTATTAGATTGACTGATTTAACTGGAAAAACTTTCAGGCACAGAGCCTTTCTTCAGGCTTGACATGGAAAGCCATATACAGGATTGATTCAAAACTAAGAAAAGGATTTGTCCACTTTTTCCGGCTGCATCTGCTTCTCTACTAGGAGATAGCACCCCTCCCAAAGAACCTCGTGTCACTTACACCCTTCCTCTGTGGTAGCTGCAGCAGCACTTCTGCAGCTGGAATTAGTGGAGGTCTGTCAGACTTAAGTGCTGTTGACGAGACAGTGGAGAAATGCACATGGAAAGCTCACAGTTAAGAACAGTGGAAAAACTAATTCTAAGGAATGCATTTCTCCTTCCCCCAATTTTTCCATGTGTACATCCTGGCTATTCACTGGGAAATCATTAATCACGCTGAATTGTTGTATTATGCCTACATATGTAAAGCATAAACTCTTGATGAGTTCTCCTGCAATTTAGCACTAATTAATGTCCACTTAGTATAAAATGTGACATCATATTTCAGGTCAGCTCTTCATTGTTATTGCAAACTGTAGACATGGTGTGCAGAAAAAAAAGGAGGATATTATTTTCCTGCAGTATCTCTCTGACATGTTTACATAAAATATAAAGCCACTATATTATTGGGCTTCAGATGTTTTTCCCCACTGTGTGTGCTGCGCTGCACACACGGCTCAGGGATACTTGTAGGGCATCGATTCCAACAGCAACATAAGCTTTGTGAGAAAGTTCTACCTGCAATTCAATAAAGTATATTTAAAATGTTTCCATTGCACCAAATATCAGCTGATGCACCTCTTATTAGTATAAATGGTGTAGATTAGTGTCAGGAATTTTCAACAGTGAAGAAATTACAGAAGCCTGCATGGCTCATTAGGCTCTTGTTGCATGTTAAAGAGGGCCAGACCTTATTAATAAGAGGAAAAGGGGGGAAAAAGAGACTATAATGGGAAAAGTATAAAATAGCTTTTTAAAAAAAGAAAGCTTTCTGGTTTGGAGAAAAATAAAAGCATCAATTAACCTCTTCCAGTCTCTGAACACTTTCTAAAGTCAACTTAGCTTTGTTTCTACAGGATATATGGATTACAGACAAAGACCATGCAGAGAAAAACTGTTGGGAATCACATTGCACCACCAAGAAGGAATTTTGATGATTAAATATTTTACACTGTTTATGTGCATCACTTTTTACATCCTGCATCAGGAAAGCATCACTGTTTAAGTTAGGATGTGCACCCACATTTGAGTTGAAGCTCTCGCTTATATCCTGCCGAAGGCAATATAATTTGAGCCTTTGTTCCTGGTTTAGGACCTGACATTAGCACACACCGAGGTGACGACAGGATTTAAAATACATTGGAGAGCTTGCTGTAACTGGGACAGCCCTATCAGCTCCTTGTGGGCTCCATGCGAGCAGAATCCAGGTGTGCACAGAGACACATCTCTGTGACATGGGGACGGTGGCACTTGCTGCCTCCCCAGGTGCCATTGGACGAGGGGCAGCTCCTGCTCACATTTTGACTTCCTGTGCCTGTGGTTTGCTCTGGTGACAAAAATAGTATTCCCATATCCGCAGCTTCTGTGGAGAACACATTCCAGTGCCTGCCTCGCCACCCTCATGGTAAAGAATTTCTTCCTAATATCATAACCTCTTTCAGCTTAAAGCCATTCCCCCTGTCCCATTATTCCACGCCCTTGGCAGAAGTCCCTCCCCAGCCTTCCTGCATGCCCTCTTTAGGTACTGGGGATGTTCTTTAGGGTCTCCCCAAAACTTTCCTTTTTCCAGGCTGAACAGCTACAACTCTCTCAGCCCGTCCCTTCATAGAAAACATGCTCCAGCCCTTAAATTATCTTAGAGGCCCTCCCGTGGTCTTATCCCAGAAACTCTACGTCTTTCTCGTGCTGGGGCCCCCAGAGCTGGACGCAGGATTACTGGTGGGATTGCAGGATGTGGGTGTGTTGCACAAGCAGAGGGTGATCTGCTGGATCTCCAGGTTTGTGTTTCTGGGGTGGATTTGTTTTCCAATGACAGCTTGGTGTTCATTGCCACCCCTGCCAGAGCCCTCGCTCTTATGTTAGACTCGGCCTAAGGAGGGAGTGTGTGGCAGCCACTATGCTGGCAGAAAATACATAAATATAAATGAGTGTGAAAATCAGGGATCTAAGCAATCTAAAGTAAATATATGGTTTTTCTAGACTTTTTTTTTTTCCTCTGGTCCTCACGTGCCTCACGATATGAACACAGAATGGGAACATATTGCACCCCTTGGCCAGGGAGGTCGAGGTTTTCAGGCACTGCATTGGTGGGGTGAAGTTGCTTCCAATTTGAAGCTTAAATGAGAGCTAAGTTAGTGAGCTATGTCCAATGCCAAGCACCACGGATCAGCATATTGAGTTTTATGCAGTTTTTTTCCTGGCGTGATTAGCATTTTACTTGAGTCTGAGACATTAATCAATAAAAGCAATACCCTGTAAACAGAGTAAAATGAAAAAGCAAGTGCTGCATTTTAATAATATAAATAGAAGATTGTGTGGCATGAGGGGCCAAGGCAGAGCCTGCAATCTGAATACCATCAAAGGTAAAAGAATTGAAGGCAAAGGAAATTTTCAAGGCTGATTGCACACAAATGCAAAAAAAGAAGTAAAGAAAGCTAAAATATTGAAGACTGGTTAGTGCGGGGGATGTGAATGAAATATTTTTTTCTGCTGGTTTTTAAAACATTTGTCCTTGCTGATACCTGTTTTAAGGGCAAAGAGAGGAGAGGGGGAACCCAGCCCCTGGACTCAATAAATTAAGTAGAACAACATAGAAAAATATTTCAAATATTGTTGCTAAAGCAGGGCTAGGTTTTTACTAACAACTCCATTTCACAGTTTAAAGAACACTTGCAACAGTTACTTTAAAAAAAAAATAAATTGAAATTTATCTCATTGTATATGGCACAAAATACCACGCTGGAAGCCTGAAAACAGTATCAGCTGCTGTCAGTGCTCCTCAGCCACAGGGCTCGAGTGCTCTGGGAAGCTGGTGAGTGTTGGCCTCCGTGCAGGATGTGCTGGGGCCGTGCCCCGGTGCCAGCGGGGTTGGGAAGGAAGCCAGCCTGGAAGGGGACATCCCCTGCCAACCCATCTCGTGCCACATCCAACAGGTCCCACTGCCACCAGGCAAGGCCACGTCCCAGCAGAGACCCCAAAAGCAGGGGCAGACCATCAGCTGACTGTGGCCAGGCAGTTCAGCCACCGGAGCAGATCTGGGGGGTCGGGGAGGGATCTGGACTGTCCTTCCAGCCACCTTGAGCCTCCCCAGCTCCCTGAGCATCCAGAGCACCAGGATCTGCCCCGTGATGTCTTACCTCCTTGGGGTGGCATTCTGAGCTTTTCAAACCATGATACCTCCTGGCAGCATCACTGCACTGCCCATAGCTAAGCCATACAACTTCACCAGGAACTTTCTGTTTACTTTTCCATCACTTTCTGCTTTTTCTGATGCACTGCATTTATTATTAAGAAGAACTTAACATTAACCTCACTGTTTATTTCCTTATTTTTTGCCCTCTTTTCTTCTCCTCCTTCCCCTTCCAATCCTTAATATTCTCAGTGGTTTTGCCACAACTTGGGGAACACTATTATTCATGAACAGCTTTATTAATTAGCTTCTTCTAGAGCTGCAGCAATTAGCAGGGTGAGCTCCCAACATTTATCTCCTGTAGGCCCCACACAAAGACTTGCCAGTTGGCTGTGCTTTTTCTTTGCAGCAAAAGACTGGGTTTTGATTTAAGAAGAGATTTTGGATAAAATAGGTGAGGAAAGAATATGCTGAGCTGAATAAAGGAAGGGTCAGTGAGCTTGAATTTCCTTCCACTGTAGCCTTCAGAAGATCTTGCCCCAACACTGAGTGAAGGTGATTGCTGCCTGCCTTGCCTCTCCTCTCCTCACATGGATTTTGGTATCATGACGCTTTCCATCACAGGTTTAAAGGTTGTTTTTTTTCATAGGAGATAACCTACGTGGGTTTTAACTGTTCCTAATCTGTAGACTCCTAAAAATTTCTAGCGAAGAAAAGGTGCCTTCTACATCAAACTGAAGTTCCCAAACAGCAAACTTTGTGTCCTTCAGCAAACCCTTCAGGAGCAACAAATGGTCCCCAAGGAGTCTGAAGAAGACAATGTCAAATGCCTCTGCACCAGGGAGGTAGCAATGAAATGAACTGACATCTGAAAAGCCCGTGGGTAACTCTATGGTTTGCTAATCAGAAAAGTGTTTCTGCTTGTGGATTCTTCTCTTGGAAGCACAAGAAAGCAACCAGAACCTTGGCATGACTTGCTGATGGACTTCCTCCTTCTCTTCTTCCTTCAAGTTTTGCCTGTTCTTCAGAAAGCATTTGTGCCGCTCATTACTTAAGCGTGATCAAAATGTTTGCTGCCACACACAAATGCTAATAAAAGGACATTGCAGGCGACACAAAAAGTGACATGCTGTTAGTTTGCTCCTACAACAGGGGCAGAGGGCTGCAGCTGCAACGCTCAGACCGTGGCACCGAGGTAAGAAATAATAGCAGAGCAGATGTGGCTCCCTGCACAGCATGGAATAAAAAGGAACATCTGGCCCTTGGCCCCTAAAGGATATTTCTCACAGAGAAGAGTAAATTAAGGGTGCATTGAAGATGTAGGGACTCAGCTGAAGGGAACTGCTGCCTTAGTAACCATCTCTAACCCGGCTCCCAGCTTCTGATGCATAATGCCATTTAAAATATAGGGCAAAAAGAACAGCACGTAAGATAAATGCGACCGAGCACAGACATCGCTGTATCCACAAAATATATGTTGCAATCTTGTTCAAACAAATAAGTAAACAAACAAAGGGAATATTTTTAAACAATAAACATACGCCAGTTCTATTGCTGCAGGATAAAATATGGGCTTTTTAAAAATCTATTGAGTCATAAATCTCTGTATTTCCCTTTGTGTTTGATCTCATATATTACTCGGAGTTTCTAAAATGATAACAAGGCATGCATTAAAAATATTTCTCTTATTGTTACATTTCAAGCACGTTTACTGTTAGCTGCTTAGCTTCATTATGTATCATAGTCTGAATCTACAAATCAAGTATAATTAGACTTGGAGAACTGATTGGATTTCTAATTAAGCTACATTGGAAACAACAATGCACAATCAGTAAATATTCTGACTAGGTACATTTTAAAGAGCAACTCTTGGGCTTTTTGCTGATGACTAGACACCAGTGTCATTAAATTTGTTGGTGGCAAGCAAATTTTAAAGCTAAAATAGAGGCAATTAGTAAAGATCTTGAAATATTTAATCACGTTTGTCCAATTAGTGTGCAATTAGGCAATGGTGTGGCGTGGGACAAACATTCTGCTTCACTGTTTGGTAGAGAAGGATCCCTTTGAAATTTTGCTATTTAGTTTATTGATATATAAAAAGGAAGTTATGGTTGTAATTTCCAATTTAAAAAAAATACTGTGCAGATGGTCTGACTATATATTTAACAATGTTAAACAAAACTAAACAAGGGAAGCATGTTACCTGAAATTACACAGCTGTGATCAGTGAATAAGCTCCAGATCACATTAGATTACAGCTGTGGGCATCTTGATCACAGAGAGCGCCAGGTAGTTACGCTGGTAAAATCAAAGCTAAGTAAGTTGGCCTGTCACATCTCAAGATGATATGATTATTTTGTCCTTGACCGAAAATACACTTTTTTTCTTTGAGCTTTGCCTGGCTGTTTTGCATTCCTTCCACGAAGCTTTACGCTGGCAAGTTTGTTGTGGAAAGTCAAGTGGTAGCTTTTCATGAATAAGCCACTTAAGTACTATCTTGACTTGCCTTCTACTTGGGCATTCGACTCCCTTTTTGGCAAATTTTAGTCTCTCTTTTACAAACAATCACAACATTTATTATTTGATTTGCAAAACTTCAATGTAATGATTGGCTGGCGTGTTGAATGCTGCTGTCACCCATTTCAATGTGCAACCCTGCACCAGCAGTGCCATCATACTGGGATTTTATCAGTGGGTGTGCCCTGCTTGGCCACAAACAGGTAGCCAAGGCAGCAGTGCCAGGGAACGTCCCCGGGTGCTGGAGCTCAATTTTCCGGATTGTTAAATTGTTAGAGCAGTCCTTGGCATGGCGTTGACTTGGGTCAAGTATGACTGTCCCCAGCCATCCCTGAACCGAGCCCAGGGTGAACACTTGCCAGGGACCATTCCCAACAGGCACTTTGGGAGGGAAGGGGCATTAGGAGAATGGATGTGGGCCATCCTGTGCCAGCTGGCCTCCTCATCCAAGTGCATCTACTGTTCTATGGCAATAGTCCCCGTGGGCTCAGGAGTGAACTGGAGGGAAGGTGTGTAACACCACGGACCAGGGATGAGGTGGACA
Organism: Grallaria varia; assembly: GCA_013396735.1. Taxonomy (NCBI): domain Eukaryota; kingdom Metazoa; phylum Chordata; class Aves; order Passeriformes; family Formicariidae; genus Grallaria; species Grallaria varia. The sequence goes on from VWZG01002279.1 coordinate 63,419, forward strand.
CCAGCCTGGCCCCCTGATGTCCTTTCCACTGCAAAGGCCATCTTGTGCCAAACCCATATGGACTAAGAAATGAGACTCCTTCCCCAAGTGGTCATAAGAGCAAGAGATTTGGTTTACCTGTTGTTTGGATTTGATTGCCAGCTACCTTTTTTTTTTTTTTTTAAAGAAAATACTTGATAAAATTTTAAAATGTCTTTCTATATTTCTTATAAATGCTAACATTTTTTAAATTATGATAAGCTATTGTGGTTTTAAAATTGTCAATTTTACTTTCATATCTGAGAAATTTTTCTTTGATTTCAGTATCGGAAAAAATGCTGAATATAAAGCAAGTAGTACTTCCTAGCAATGTTATGCCATGTTTTTTTTTTCCTTTGACAGATAGAGACCTGGAAGTTCAAAGCAGAGAGTTTTGTCTTGCAACCAGGCTGGTAGTTGCAGGAATTTTATGAACACAGTTGTGTTCATTTCTTGAACAACATTAGATCAAAACAAAATATTTTTGAACTGGAACATGAAATGATGCTAAAAGAAATATTGTATGGGAGAGAAATGAGACAGGTCAAAAAGCAGATAATAGATAATTACACACTCATCTATTCCACAACAGTAGGCCTGAAAAAAATCAACTGAATTGAAGGTTAGGTTTTAACTCTTTCATATTCCAAGGTTAAAAGCAAAGTTTTTCAAATTCACTACCGCCCACATCTGAGGAGTGTATCAGCCTTTCCAGGGTGCTTTCCCTCAGGCAGAAAAGAGAACAGTGCCCTCCTGGAGGGGCAGGACTCCACCACCCCTCTCATGCCACATGAACATTGCTTTAAATCCCCTGTAAGCCTCACTGCAGGGCAGAGATTTTGAGCCCTATTGTGAACTAAACCTCGTGGTACATAAACCATACAAGATTTAAATTGTGATTATATAGCCAATAAGAATGATTGATAATAATAATATTTGTTGCTGTTGTTTTATACATAATTACATGACGTCCTTCATAATATTTTTTGGTTACAGTTATGTTAATAGATACGCCCTGATTCACAGAAGAGTCAAATTTCTATGGAGGTGAAAAATAAGAGCTGCAGGTCTTCAGTATTTGTTGGCAAATTTGCTGCCAACTCCTATATGGAAAAAAGGTGTGAACGCAGTATCTTATGGTGTCCACCTCACCACATCTTTGTTCAAGTGAGAGATTAGGAAACCAAATCAATACGCTGAATGCCAGGACATTGACCAGCCAGCTGCAGAGGCAGCACAAGGGAAGATATACCTCTTACAGTTAATGTCTTGTGAAAATCACACAGATCCCCGTGGGGGTTAATCAAACATTTACGGCTTTGACTTATAATGCTCTTAGTCCCTGGAGGAAAACGGCATATTCACAGCTTTTAAACATCTAAGGGAAAAAAAGAGAGAAAGTGCATCTCTAGTTGTAGAAAGTTACTAAGTCCAGCTTTAAACTGCACTTCAGTGGGAGTACTTGTGTGTTTATATCCAGGACTGTGTGCTGAACCTTCACAAACTGGGACCTCAACCCTCAGGCATATACATAAGTATGTATGTATGTACACAGAGGAGTATCCATATATATGTGTATATATACACTGCATATGTATAGGGACTTTGAAAAGAATGTTTGAGAATTTCAGAAAAGGAAAGCCCTGTTTATTTGATAATGGAAAGAAAATCCCCACTTCAATAGCAATTCATACACCACTGTCAAAGCAAGCTCTGGGTGGATGCACAGAGCTGCAGGTTCTCTGTAGCTGCTGAATTCCTCCCAGTGTTGTCTTTATCAAAGAGGTAAATGTAGATTCAAAAAAAATTGCTTTGATGTGCAAGACATCACAGAACAGCAGCTCCATTCATTGCAGAGAGAGTCCATTATTAAAATCTCTCAGGCAACTGTACAGATTCTGCATAAAGGGAAAAATAACAGGACCGTGGAAATAAACCCTCCAACAATATGCATTCTACCTGTTTCTGGAGTCTTTCCCTCCGTTTTTCATGTCTTGATTCTGCGAAAGGATATTAAGCTTGGGCTCATGCACTGGCAGTCTCTGATGGGCAGTCCCTCCTGACTGAAGCAATACCTGTATCCTTGCCAGACTTTCCTGTCCCTGGCTGCAGGAGTGCAGGCAGGTATTGGTGAGAGGAACAGAAGGATCGCCGCCTGCCTTTTGTCCTTGAGACTTCCCCTTGCCTCACCTTAGCTTTGGCTCCAGCATTTGCAGCCCAACTCAGGGCCTGCTGCCACTTGGAGGGACAGGGCAGCTCTGGCTCGGTGCTGCTGGGGGGCTGTGGGCTGAGCTGGGCTCATGCACAGGGAACATCACCCATGGAGATGCTCTTGTATGGATATGGGAAAGGCAGGAGGGAGCTGGGGCAGAAGGAACTGGGAAATCAAGCCCTGGTTGCCCCTGCAATGGCAGGACTGCCATCAGAACAGCCAGGGGACACATCATCCAGGTGATCCATCGTCCAGGTGACCCATCATCCAGGTGACACATCGTCCAAGTGACACATCATCCAGGTGATGCATCATCCAGGTGACACATCATCCAGGTGATGCATCATTCAGGTGACACATCATCCAAGTGACACATCATCCAGGTGACACATTGTCCAGGTGACACATCCTCCAAGTGACACATCATCCAGGTGACACATCCTCCAGGTGACGCATCCTCCAGGTGATGCATCCTCCAGACACTCTTCTGTGACAGCAGAGGGGGACACACCTTCCCCATCTCCCCTCTGCACTGTCATAAACCATGCCAATGCGTAGAAAGGGCCTGTGAAATTAATTATACTGTGGTGAGTCCTTGGTAACCAAATGAATTGTAAATTGTACATTATTAAACCAGCATCAGAGCACCGACTGATCTATTATTCTTTAGGGAAATGTATGAAGATAAGAGCTTTATATGCTTTAGGGGTCTTTTCAGCCACCACACAGCCAGCAAGAAAAAACGTGGCAATATTTTGTTACTGCCTGAGTTGCAACTGACACAATACTGTATTGTTTATTTTTATTACTTTGTCTCATATTTAATATAGATGAGGCAGTACACAGTACAAGTGACATACATATGCCCAGTCCCCTTCCGTTTATCCTGTTTCAGATCGCATTTGAGATTAATCACCTTCATGTTTGCGTAAAAAAAACAAATCTAATGTGCAGAAAAGTGAGATCAATATTAAGAAGTATGTCCTTCTGCACAAGTCATGTCACTACCAAGATGCACAGCTATTGTTAGCCAATCATTTTGCCTGCATGTTGCTCCTCGATGCTCACTTGTCTTTCAGCCTCTGACACCTGTGTTCAGAAAAACCTTTTAAATTATAACAGGAAAGAACAAGACCATGGGTTTGGGTGCACATGCATGTTTTTCCTCCTTGTTTTTTTTTTGCCACAATGCGTGCCCCACCTCACCTTCCTCTCATGCAGTATCTGCTCTCCAGGAAACCCGGTTCTGCTGTGTGCACTGGCATCTCCTGCGTTCATGCACCCCAAACCTGCATGCCCTCCCTCCCGGTGATGCCTGCTTGCTGTAGGACTCCTTAAGTGCAGTCCCTCCCACACATCACATACTGCTCCTGTTCACCCCTTGCCTCCAGCAGAAAGACACACATCTTTATACAAGCAGGGGAGTGTCTGGGAGAAAGGGAGAGCTTTTTTTGCTTGTTTGTTTTAATGCCCCTGTTGAAGACACGGAGGCAGAAGCTACTCCAGCTTTTCCCACCAGGTCTCCTTTCTATTCCTCCTTGAAGGAAGATGCATGAAGAGTATGCCCTATCCACGCCTGTCAGCTGAAGAAACACCCTCCTCCCTCCAGCTGGACACGCGTCTCCTGACCAAGCTGCTCCAGGCAGTGACGTGTAGGTTTCTACAGGCACCACATCAGTGGTCCCACACTGACGGGCAAGCTTTGGGGGCTCTCATACACTGGAGTAACCCCAAGTGCTTTTTATTTTCTGGTGCAGAGGACCAGTCGCATCCTCCCCCTTCAGAGAAGGCCTCTCAGGAAAAAGGTTTTCCTTTGACTTCAAGACCTAGATGGGCACTCAACAAAACACCCAACTGAAACAGTCAAAGATATTGTTCCAAGTTGAATCAAGACTCATTTAAAGTAGTCCAAAGAATTGCAGGAGAATTGCCTTTATTCAGGCACAGGGGACAAGGAAATTCCCTGGCTAAGGTATGTCCATAATGGAGTAAGGCACCTTTGCTCGTTTTCCAATTTATTTTTTTTAGAAGAGAGCCTGTCCGTATTTTAGAGAATTTTCATGCTTCGGAACAACTCTCCTACCTCTATTTAATAGTATGAAGTGCCCTTCCCGGCCCTGGCACCTTTGGGAAGGCGCTGCCTGCCCTGCCCGGGCAGCCGTGCCAGGAGGGAGGTGCACTGCGCCCTCAAACTCAAGAGAGGGCAGCATTTTCCTTAGGCTGCTCCAAAGGAAGGAGACGGCTCCCAAGTGTGTGCAAGAATGTCAGCCAGCGAAAAACGCCCGTCACAAAATACACGAACATTCTGAAAAAAATAAATTTAATGGAAGAAATTAAATGTTCTTAGGACTATATATATATATATATATATACGCACACACACAACCAAACACCGCCCCCCCATCCAAACAAGCTCTTAATTGATCAACGCTGTTAATGAACACAACCCATCTCTGTTCAAGGAATTCCTTGTGTAGTCTGTTGTGCAGCTGTAATGCTGTCTCTGCAGCACGCCACAATGGCTTTGTCACCCACTTTTGCACTGCAATAGTTAACTAAAAATCGACGGATGCACCATGGATAAATACCATACATGAATGAAGTGATAAACTCAGCCTGAGGTAATTAAATAATCCACTGCCCTCTCATTAAAGTCCCAATTCAATGAAATTCTTCGAACTATGCCTAAAATGCTACCAGGCTGTTATTTCTGATTACTCACGTATCTGCTTAAAAACTGGCAAAACTAACCCAAAGCAAAGAATCAGTTTTGCAACGTAACCCCAAAATATGTGTCTTCTAGTGCGAAATAATCATGCATGCAAAGAAAGTATGTTCTTCTCAGCTGCCTGTGACTTACCTTCTCTTTGTGAAGAGTCCATACAGTGTTTGCTCTGCTGGAACACCAGCACAGCATTGACTTCTATGAGGAAATTCTAAGGAACCAGATATATTTAAAGTACATGCTGGAATGTAAAAAAAAAAACTTACAGGGCATCCAAGCGCAATACAATACTTTTTAGTTTACCCCCTACTCAACTTTTGGTGCAATGTTACCCTCCTGAAATACCTGTGCTGCCATCACTGTCTGGGGCATGGTCTGCCAGGTTGCCTGAATTACAGAAGAGCCCAGGACAGGGCAGATGAACATTTTCACTCTCTGTTTGCATCTAACAAATAGCAGATGTTGCAATATTGAAGGCACACACCTGATGTGATTAACGAGGGATTTCTAAAATATTTGCCCTAAGATGACAGCCGGCCCTGCCATCAAGCATTTCCTTAAGGAAGTCTGTACAAAGGCAAATGCTGTAGCAATTCTGCTGAAGACAGAGCAAGCCGCTTGAAAGAAAGGTTTCCGGTGTGACCTTGGGCTAAATCTGCATTGCCAGAAGAATGCAGGGCAAAGCTTGAGAATACTTGTTTCCTACCAGCCTTTAATACCCACTGCAGAGTGCCTGGAGGAGCCTGTGGAGCCCAGGACTCGGTGCCGCTGTCCCCAGGGCCCCTGCCATGTGAGTGTCCCCGTGGCCCCTGAGATGTGCCAGCCGCGGGAATCTGGCACGGCACCTCCCGGCAAACCTGCCAGGAAACGGGGTCAGCCCTTCGCAAATAAACCCTGCCTGAGCTGAGTAACACAAATGGACGCCTGGAAGATTAATTCATCCTCTGTAATAATACAACTACTGTTTGCACAAGCCACTGGCATGCAATAGGTTCGTATTAAAATGCTCGGGGTACGCATTAAGATCTTTCTAAACAAAGTACGGCTTAAGGACAGGAGAGAGTGAAAAATTCCCTTGCTTACGATTTGCCTCTTTCGTCAGGTTTGATCTAAAGCTGCGAGCAGCCCTGTAAACGGACCAGCGAGTTGTCTAATCGTCTAGAACACCCTCACGTAATTTATATCATCTCTTAATTTCTGTTTTGTAACCTCCATAGCTGCCTTCAGTGAATCATAGCGTATATCTCTACACCGAGAGCATATCGGGGTATCATTTTTCCCTTTGTTTCCCACTTTCCCACAATGGAAGCATGCAAATTTCAGCAAGGCATGTACCTACCGCAATAATCCTTTCTAATGTGATTCCAGTCATCTCCTTAAGAGCAGAATCTAAAAGATTATTAAAATATTATTTTTACCGTTTCCATTCTCTGTTGTGGCATACAGTTCTCTTGCTGAAAGGATACCCATCTAACTCCGTACACACAGAGATGAATATACATTCAAATCACAGATACATATCAATACAACCCACCACGGGCTGGAAACACATTATTAAAATTAACTGCATTACAGAGAATAGCCATATAGACAAAACTGCTGAGGTGTTCGACTCTCACAGTTCCACGGTGCCTTAACACTTGCCGCAAACCTGCCATCCCTTTGTAATGCAGTCCTGAGATGCTTAATCTGCTTTCTCTCTTCCATCGATGTAAATCAGCAGCAAAGTTGTCTGTGAGGAGCGGAGTCAGGGGGATAATTGTGGCCTGGTGGGTTATCTATCTGTAGCTGCCTGCACGGTGGGTCTGCTCACCACATTTTTAGCGTGCGTATTTCTTCGAGCTCTCTTCCAGCAGGGTGTTAGGAAGCGAGAAACAACAGAACTGGTTTAATGCACCAGGTAAATCAGACCAGCTTATTGTGAAACCGATCAGCACACAGGATTGTTATGAAAATAAACGCGGGTGAGCTCTGGTTATTACATGCACAGCCCTGTACTAACTGCTCCCTACCGCTCACCCGTCCTCTCACTTTAGCAACACCCCACACACCTGTTCAAATAATATTACTATTACCTTGTGTTGACACCACATCCACCCTTTCCTTTCATATAATAAGAGCTCCTGGTGAACTGTAAATGGAAAGCTTGCGGTAGCAGAAGCTGATTGTTTACCTGTCTCCAGTTTGTTGCCACAGATACTCGGTCGGGAAAGGGGAACAAAGATCAGTTTGACATCCTTGTTAAGCAGGATTTGCCCCCCACCTTACCCACAAAAGGTTACGAGTTGCTATTCAAGCTTGAGCTCCACAGGTGTGCCATCACACCTGTCTGAAAGAAAACAAAATACAGTTTGTTTCAATACGGCTATTGCCCCAGCAGAATAAAGAAGACCTTGCCCTACAACACAGACACAAGCATTTGTTCTAATATTTCAATGAATCCAAGCAAACACGGACTGATAGCTCTGTTTATATTTAGCATGCAAGCCAAACACAATGCACGGAAATCGATGGCAGGGAGCATCCGACCCTGCCCTGCCCGCTAAACTCACGGGCAAACTCATGGCAAAACTCCATGCAAGACCCATCTGGCAGCAGAAAAGAGGATGTTACGAGTCTCGAGGTGCTTCAAAACCAGGCTGGACGGGGCTCTGAGAAAGCTGGTCTAGTAGAAGGTGTCCCTGTCCATGGCAGGGGAGTTGGAACTGGAGGATCTTCAAGATCCCCTCCAAACCCAAACCATTCTATGGTTCTATAATTAAATCAGAGGCTGAGTCCAAAGCCAAGTCAGGGACAGGTTTGGCCTCGTGATGAATTTCCTTCACCATTCAGCCCTGCTGGAGCTGCTGCTGCTATTGAGTTCTATGTCAGGCATTGCATAGAGAGCTGTCATGGTTTTGGAATGGGAAAGGTAAATGCTGTGTGCCTTGGTGCTGTTCTGCTTGGTCAAAGGCTGCACCCAGCTTCTTACACTGGTACATCCAGAGTAAATTGGTAAAAAATGGCAAAATGTAGCTCCTAAGAAGCCTGGAGGAGGCATAATGGGATTTTGTCCATGCAGAGCAGAGCACTACAGAGCCCTAAATGTGCCCATTCATTCGTGTGAATTCACCATTTGACATCTGCTGAAGGTGGTGGAAAGACTTTGGTGGGCATTTGATCAAGGGCTGAGTCACTGGAGTTTCCAATGCTTTAGGTAGAAATATTTTTCACCAAAAAGGGGTAATGAAAATTGTTTTTTACCTTTTTCCAGCTAAAGCAGTACTTTATTTCTACTACCTTATATTCTTATTAGAATCCTTACCCATATCTGCTTTCATTAAGGTTTAAATGGTGTTGTTCATAGTCAGCTGTAAGAAGGTGTCCCTGCATTCGGAGTGTGGTATTTACGTAGGTTTGGAAGAAGTTTGTATACTGGGTTGCAACTTATGTAGGAAGATGTCCTTGAGGCAGGGAGCATATTTTATTTATTGCCTTATTTATTGCATATGTCAAGTAAATGGAATCCCAGATTATGAAGATGCAAAACACAGTGCGAGTATTTATCAGCACTGAATGTTTTTATGTGCTCCAAAATAACTTGGGGTTTCCCAGCTGACTGTGAGCAGCTTGCTGGTTTTGAAGATCTAGCACCTTTGGAACTGAAGGGACATGTTGAATTTTAAGTGCTTGGAAAGAGAATTAATTGCTTGGACAGCAACACCTTTTTTTCTTTTTTCTTTTTTTTTTTTTTGTGTGTATTCTCATCAATAGCAAATGATGAAGCCTCTGGGGGATATTAACACAAGTAAGCTAAACACAGGAGTGGGACTGTTTAAACAAGGTTAGACAAAAGCCTTCATACTACAAGCAAATGAATTTGATAGCAATTTTTTATGTTTCCACCTCTTTTGTTGTGGATGTCTGCATTTAAATAAGAACTTTATCTTTCCCAGCCCTGGTTTTCCTCCTTCATTAGCCGGCGTGGAGGTCACAGACCCTCTTATCTCATGGGCTGCTCCTGCAAGGACCTGGGATCATACTGGGCTCCCTTTGCAGCTTTCTCCTTGGCACCTGCCCCTGGCTCTGCTACCTGCCTGGCATGGGGCTGCACCCCAAAAGCACCCCAAGCCCCCCAAAAAGCCCTGCTGGCACTGGAAGCCCCGGGGCAGCTCACGGGGCAGTGTCCTCTATTGCGTGGTACTCACCTGGTGAGCCTGTCCTGCACATGAACCAGGCCTGCTCCCTCATTAACGCCAGAAAAGGCAATGTGCCTTTGCATAATTGCTCCCCCAGCGCTGCGATGCTCCTGCCGGGCTGGATCCCTCAGTCTCTGCTCAGACACATCTGAAGCCAAAAGGAGATGTTTGGCCCAGGGCACCCTGTCCACCTGGCCCTCTGAGGTCAGGCACTGCCATCCTCCCAAAGCCTTTAAGGACTCTCTACCTGCACTGCAGCCCACACGTGTAACCCATTTCTGGCTCTGTGTGTCCCCAGGGCTGCTGGAGAAGGCAAAGGGGAACAGAAGACAAAGTCTTCCAATCTGATCCAAAAGGGGTGTACGTTTCAGTCTTGCTCATTCAAAGTAATCTTTCCTGCTACCACATTTTTAAGGGAATCTTTCCAACCTGCTGAAAAGACTTAGCAATACTGATTTCTAAATATTCTAAGCAAGATATAGATGCTAGATTGCTACAAATAAAGACACCAGCATCTGAATGAAAAGATAGCCTGTTGAATAAATAATGCATATTTTAAAATGTCTGAATAGGAACTTGCAGAATAAACTGTAAGAGCTTCAAAGGAGCCATTGATCTATGGAGTACATAATATGCATGTTAAAAATTGTTGGAATATTTATTTACATGACACATGGCTCAGAAGAAGCTATTATGGTCCTTAAGCAAATTATACATGTGAAAATTGTCAAAATGCTTCTTTTACCAGAAACAAGTGTATCCTGTCAGTGGATAAACCTTTGATAATTGATAAACCTTTGGGGAAAAAAACCAAAAGAAGAAAAAGCAAGCAAAACCGAGGCTAAAAGAAGATTGAAATAGAAAAGAAGAAGAAAAAAAAAAAAAAGGGAATAAAACCCAACCCTCATAGCATGTCGAAGTGTGTTCCATGCCCATCAAAGGAAGAAAAGACAGTGCTGCCCTGTCCCTGCCCTGCCGTGGCACTTGGCGTGGGGAGAGCTGCGTGCCCAGGGAGCCTGTGGAGGGGACGCTCCTGTCCCTGCGTGCCAAAGTCCGGGGTGCCAGCTCCTCTCCCTGCAGGCCAAGAAATTACCAACGGGGACTAATTCATTCCAGCCATTGCTGTGTCCTCTAGTTGGATTGAACTGAGCTGCCAGAAGAGCGCTCAGCTGTCCCCGTCCCTGCCCCTCTGAGTGAAATGGCACCACCACACACTGGCACTGCTTTCACCTTGGGCTGTGGAGATCTGCTTTTCATGGCTGTGCTTGCGGGTCCTCAAACGCCTCAGCACGGCCAAGCACGGATTGGAAATGGTCTTGCCTTTCCTCCAGCACCTTCGAGAGGAAGGAAGCGGGGAAGCATCACCTCGCAGTGTGCCCAGCAGCCAGGACAGCACCCACCAGCACCTTTCCGATGGCTCAGCTCTCTGCTTGTGCCTGAGAGGAGCACTCGGCAGGGCTCGCACGGCTCCTTCACGTGGCTCTTCTCCAGCAGATGTTTTGCTAAGGAGAAGGGATGCCAACTTAAAAAATTCCCCCCTCCCCGTGTCCCCGGTGCTGCGATCACACAGCAGTCTCTGCCACAGCCTGTTCCCTGCAAATTTCATTTTTCAGGCTGTGAAGGGGAAAAAGGTCTTTGTTGAGGAGGCATGGGCAGGACATGGTGGCTCAGACGGGCCCTGGCCCACAGGATGCTGGCACCTGGCTGGGCACTGCCCGCAGCCAACCTCCCGAGCGTGGCACAGCCCCAGGACGATGCCCAGTGCCCCGCTCAGCTCTGGTGTGCTGGAAAGGATCCTGTGTGCATGCCCGCTGTAGGCATTGGGGAAAGCAGGCTCTCCTGGTAGGCACAGCACACAAGTTTTCCCTTACCCAGGAACAAGAGCAAAGGGTGGATTTTCTAACGCGAAAAAGCAAGCCCTGGTACGGGGGGGAATATATTTAGTGTGTGTTTTCAGGCCACATGTTCTGGGGCTGGAGAGCAGAACATTTTCAATGCTGTTTTGGAAGCACACTGTTCACTATCGCAAGCGTGACCACTGGAGAAGCCAGTAAATTGTGTTGCATCAAGAACAATTACTTGAATGACTTGTACCGTGGTTTCTTCTTTCCAGCTGCAAAGGTTTTACAAAAATGTGACTTCCACAGCTACAAAGGCCTTGAAAATACAAATAATAGTAAAGAGCTGCTCAGGATTTGCATAAACCTGTTTATCCTATACATGGTTTATTCATTAACTCTCAGAACAACCAGCAGGACAGCTATGGCATTCCTTATGACCACTTTGCTTGTGGCTGAAAATGCAACTGCTTAAAAGAACACCACATGGTTTAGAAAGTGAAAATAAATACCATTCCCGTGTGAAACAGCAGGAAAAATGCGACAGGAGCTGGCACTTGGCTTTTACGTGGAACGAACCTTTCCGAGCCTTTGGAAATTTCAGAGGGGACTCTGAGCACCTGTAAGGACTGGGACCTCCGTGCTGCAGCTCACCGAACCAGGCATGCAGCACCAGCAGTGTCCATCACTGTGCTCGGCACACAGAACACGAGCTAGGGATGGAGAATACCTAGCTCCTTCATCTATTCCTCCTAGAGACCATTTTCTAGTTCTTTAAATTTCAGTGTCCCATGAAGGAGGTTCCTTGCTGCCTCTCCTAGCGATTTATTTCCCAACCAGCTCCTCCCTAGGAAGGCTTTCCCGGTAATCACCCCAGCTTTCCCCATGCTTCCTTTCTTTCCCAAAACTTAATCCTCATAAGAAAGATGATAAAACAGGAAAGCGTTCTGCCTGTTTCATCTCCTTGCTTCTATAAAAGTGAGTACATGTTGCCACCGGTACAAGGGGAAAACTGGAAGTTTGTTTGACAGCCTGTGACTTGCTCAAGGTCACAAAAGAGCCTCAGTAGCAGAACTGGGAACAGAATTTGGTATCCTAATTCCTAATCTGGCAGCCTCACCACAACTCTCATCACACAATCAAAAAGCTCCTTTTAAGGAATGCTTTTGTGACTAAGAGAAAATCCAAGGCATTAGAAGAAAAGAGGCCTTTTAATTTGCATTTGTTCAAACATTTACGCCTTTTGCTATAAGGAAAGCATGATTTAAACAAGATACGGGATTACAATATGATGAAAGATTCTTAAAATCTTTGAAAAACAAAAATAATTATGGCTGCACTTAGGACTGCACTGATTCCAGCCATTAGGAAGTGAGCAAGTAGATATTCCTCACTTACACTTTCATACATAGCATAAGGAATAAGTAGACTCACATCTACAGTGGTCTGGTAAGAGCTTTCTTGTTATATGCAGGCTTTTCCGTTTCTTAAGACTACTACTTGTAACAGCAAAAAAATGTCAGAGCTCTTCCGTAAGGTCTAACTTGTTGCACTGCAACAGTTTTTAGAAAAGCAAACCCAAATCCTTAAGCCGCTAAACCCAATGGGAGACTGCCCTGACCTGAAACAATCCCGGGTTTGGTACGCCCTCCCTTGAAGACGAGCACAGTAATTTACCAGCTCTCCCAGGATACATCAGCTTTGATACTTAGAAACTCTACAAAGTAGGTGTTTTTTATTTTAAAACAGCGCCCTTTGCTTGCTTCCTCTTCTGTGTAACAGAATACTGTAATTTGGCAACAGCGGAGAGAAACAAACAAGGGTATTGAGAACCAATGTTACTGAAAAACTGTGTACAAAATAAGCCGAGCTGTACAAGCAGATTACAAATAATAGTAAGATAAACAAAGAAAATAGATGTAAATTTAAAACATTCATTTGGGAAAAAAGGGAAGAATTCCCAGAGAGCAGTAAAAATGCTATTGATAGCGTTCTTACCGTCACTGAAACAGTTGGAGACTCAGGATGAGTGGTTCGTGACTTAATTTTACAAGAACATGTATTTTGCTCATTAAATTGCTAATATTGCAACAGCAGACCTTGGGGATTACAATGCAGGACCCACTCCCCCATCCCTGAAGTCTGCGCTCAGCCTATAAAATTCCCAAGCCTTGAAAGCATTTGCAGTGACAGGAGGCCTTGTGCTTGCAGATGTCAGCCACTTTTTGATTTGATCTTTACGCAATTATATTGATAAAGTAAATGTTCATCTTGTTGACATTATCACTGTAGTCAATAGCTAATGACCCCAGTAGCTAATTTCCTTATAAATATTTAACTTAATAGAAGCCGTCCCCCGGGTTATAGTACTTTTGACACTTGTATAATCTGAAATAAATCCTCTTTTTTAGTCAAACAGACCATGTTACAAACACAGTTGGCTAGCTATTTACAAAGTACCCAATTAAAACCTACTTAATTCTCCCACTCTGAAAATCCCATTTGAGTAGCTATGGATCACACAAGATGAGCATCTTTCACTGAGTCTGGACACAAGTTTACAGTCAGCAACTTGATCATACAAGAGCTTGCTGTAAAATTAGTTCACCCATCAAATGGTATATGAACAAAGGTGAGGAGAATGTGCAAATTCATAGGATTGAAGAAATAAGCTGAAGAATCACAGTTAAAGACAGGTAAATCTAGTTTAATGTTCACATGTAGTAGTTACACATCACAGAGATTAAACAAGATTTTAACTGTAACACAGCTGCAGTGAAATGTACGTCGTTTTGTACTAGAAAAATAATCTTGACGCAGTTATCCGATTTTTGGTCTATTTAAGTTCATTTTAAGATGAATTTACATCACTGATCATCATGACTTTGACCATGTGCCTTTCTGCAGTTCGCTATTAAAATTCTTTGGACGAAGGAAACAGCAATTGTTTTTGTTAATGGTTTGCCCTTTGGTTGCAAGCAGAGAGAACTGTTTTCAGTTTTTTAGCAATTAATAAGCTGTAGGAACACAAATTTGCAACAAAACCTTTTGGTGCTATAAGTGAAGTTCCAGAATAAATTGCTTGATCTGATGCAACAGCAGATTTTAAAAAAAAAGCTGATTAGAGATCTAAAGCATCGCCCCCATAATGCAAAAAAACTAGATAGAATTTTTCTATTCTCAGTAAAAAACACTACATCGTACTGCTAACTTTTATAGAATGTACTAAAAACCCCTGTGCCTAAATGACAAAAGTGTAGTCTCGAAATGTATAATACACTTACAAACATCTTAAGTCTAGATTGAGGAAAACACATTTGTATGGACTCCAAACAAGTTCATTTGCAATTAAACATCTCATGCAATCATGCAGGACCACTATCTATAGCTGCAACTTTTGAGTCTAAAGGACATCTGGGGACAAAAAAAGTCCTAAACATTCAAGGTATTTCCATATTAGCAGCTCCACACTTGAGCTGTGGTTCTCTAAAGAGATATTCCCACAGATTAAAAAAAACATACACACCTTTATAATATTTACAAAAAATATTTAATTAAAAATATTTTATAATTACAGTAGTCTATTAAAGCATATACTTTTCTCACACTTATAGAACATCTCTATATATACACAGTATGAAACGTCACTCATTTGTCTATACAATATGTAACATTCCTGCAGGGAGAAGAAAGTTCCCTGGGCCCCAATAAAATCCATCTATTTTAAACAATAGATGTCAAATATATCTACAAATGCTCTGGTAGATTAGTAAAGCTTCAAGATTGGGCTGCTAGGTCCCCTTTTAAGAGTTACAGCGTTTCTAAGGTCTGCTTTAGTTCGGCTCGGTGCTCTAGCCCGGCGCAGAGTCGCAACTTTTCCAGCCGCCAGCGCGGGACGCGCCGCTCACAGCTGGCCGGGAACGACGAGAAGAGACGGAACCGCGGGCGGGGGAAAGAAAGGGAGGCAAAAAACACCCCACGGGGGGTGAAGTGTGGGACCGCTACGGACGTGCAAAACGGAGGGAAGGCTCGGCTGTGCCGGGGCGAAGCCTGGGAACTGCTCGGGGGGTTGGCCGGCTCCTTCGGGCGCCGCTCCCCCCGCCCCCCGCGCTGCCTCGGCGCCGCCGCACACCTGTGGGAGAGGAATGAATAGAGGGGGTGTGTGAACCGCGCCGCTCCAGACCGACTGGCGCCACCAACAAAACACGAGACATGCTTGATCAACAACCCAAAACAAACCAGGTCAAACAACAACCGCAGCTCCCAGGCTGGGGCCAGGCGGCACGGAGGGATGCGCAGCTGCACGCCGCAGCCAGAGGCGCTCCGCGGGGAGGGGGCTTGCTTGGCGAGGGGGGGGGGAGAAAAGGGGAAAAAAAAAAACCCAAACAACCACCCGGTAATTAAAGAAAATAAAATAACCACTAGGTAATTAAAGCAAAACCCCAAAGCCTCCTGCCAATGTTTCTCGGCGGGCTCTGGTGCCCCTTGGGCTGGCCGCGCTCCCCCCGCCCGCCCCCGCCCGGCACTCACCTGGGGCGCGGCGGTCAGCGGCAGAGGATGCTGTCCCCCGGCTGGTTAACAGAGCCTGCCTGCGCAGCAACCAAACACGGCACGTTAGAGCTGGGGGCAAAGGATGGACTCCCCACTGCCCAGACCCCCCTCTCCTCCGCGTAGGGACACTGCCACAGCCGCGGCGGGCAGCGCGCAGGGAAGCCCCCGGCGCTCCGAGGACGGAGCCCAAGGGGCCGCGGCAGCGCTGCCGGAGGGGAAATCCCACGGGGACGGGATTGCCGGGGAGGGAACGCCGCTACCCGCACCGCGGGGCTACAGCGGGGGTTCACCCGTGGAAGGGAGACATTCCCCCATTCCCACCCCCAAAGCACGGCGCGTTCGGTGCGCGCAGCCCCTCGCAGCGCTCGGCAGGGTGGGAAGCGCAGGAGCGGCGCGTCTCCCCCGTGTGTGCATACACGGCGGCCCCGGCTACTCCCTGGAGAGGCTGTAATTACACGGCACACAGCGAGGGGATGCGGGCACCCACCGCCCGCCCGCCCCCGGAGCGGGCACAGCCACAGCGGCCGTGGATGTACCGCCGGGGTGCTCCTACGGCGGCCAGCGCCGAGCGCCGCGCCCCGCGCCGCTGTGCCACGCACCTCTTACCGGGTCAGCGTTGAGGGCTGTCAGCGGGGTCCGCGGGGTGCCCGCGGGGCAGCTGCCCGGGTGCAGGGCGGGCGGCGGCGGCTGCTGCCGGAGCAGCGCCGGGTGCGTCTCCAGAGCCAGCTGCAGGTCGAGGATGTAGTCGATGACGTGCTGCAGGATCTCCACTTTGCTGACCCTCTTGTTGGGCGGGATGGTGGGCACCAGCTTCCTCAGCCGGCTGTAGCAGTCATTCATATCGCACTGCAGGCAGAGCGCCGCCGGCTCCTCGCCCGACGGCGGGCCCCCCTTGCAGCCGCTGTGCTCGGCCAGGCACCGCAGCGCGGGGTGCCCCCCGCCACCGCCCGCCGCGCCGGGCTGCGCCTTGCGCCCGGGGTGCCGCACGGGGCTCACGGCTTTCATGGTGCCGCAGGGATGCAGGCAGGGATGGAGGGAGGGAGGGCAGGCAGACCTCCCTCTCTGCCGCCGCCGCCGCCGCCGCCTCCGCCTGGTGCTGCTGCTGCTGCTACGACCTCGCCAAGCCG
>VWZG01002279.1:93818-122059 GCA_013396735.1 Grallaria varia
CCCATCCCTGTTCCCCCATCCCTGTCCCCCCATCCCTCTCTCCCCTCTTCCCCACGCAGGTATTTTTCCTGTGTCCTGCTCGCTGGGGAGTGTGGAGGGACCGGAGCTGCCCCGGGAAGCTCGTGTGCCCTAAATAAATTCCATATTCAACTCTCTTTTTCTTTGTTTCCCCCCTTTTAATATATGATTACTGATTTTGCTGATCTCTGCCACATTCTCCCGAGTCGCCTTTTGTTCCATCTCTCCCGTGCAGACTCCATTATGGCTTTTGGTTCTGATGCCCTCCTCTGCACCCCAGTAAATTGTGGGATACCCTTTTTGACCTGGTGGGAGATTACATGGGAACAGCATACGGGGCTGCCAAAACACTGAGTACTTTTGGAAACGGTTTTCCCTTCAGCTGCCCAAGCGTGAACCATTTTTTGCCCCAATGTTGTGGTCCAGTACAAGAAAATCTGATACTGAGTGTTTTGAAAGCTTAAAAGCTGTAGTCTTTCTAAGCTCATCTGAGGAACACAAAATGCTCGATGTCTCTGTGAAAGACCTGGAGCTGATGTCAAACTTTGCAAATATCTCGTTTTATTGACCAAAGAGATATGCTTCCATATTTATTGTCCACAAAGAAAGCTTTTGAAGTTTGAGTTGACGGAAACTTGAAGCATAAGCACCAAGAGACAAATAAAACAAACCTACAGTAGAACATTAAAACATCTTGTGACTTTTGGAGCCAAAACTGTGGGGTTTATATTTTTTTTAATGTGATTCAGAAACTTCTCATGCTGCAGTTTGGTATTGCTGCAGTTTGGCCCGGTGTGACTTCCCAAAGTCCCAAAGGGGCCCTGAGTCAAATGAAGGATTAGAAAGTGGGAGAGCTTCCCAGTTTTTCTGTACAGCCCTCTGGCAGGTAGCTCCCTCTTCCTTTGTGAATGAATAGTTACTACCTATTGCCTCGCAGTTTGTTGATTCACAGTTCCTACAGGAAACAATCTGTAAATATTAGCCTGTGTAATTTGTAGTGATATTAAACAAAGTGATGAGAATCTTACTTAAGAAAAAAATTGATAGCTTCCCATACGGTTCCAAAAAGCTTAACACTGATACTAGTTACCACTAGGAACAGCACAGTTCTGACTCAATTTATCTATAAAAATGAAGGCTTAGTGAAACATTAATTTCCCAAAATTATGGAATGTTTTAATGGGATTGTAATTGCTCCTTTGTGCTTTTAATTTATTAACATTGTTAAAACGAGTTATAACTCACTGTAAGCAAATGCTTTAGATGTGAGAAAGCCAGGCTGGTATGTTGGCATCGTGATAGAAAGATGGGCTCTGTATAATGCAATCAGAGTGCATCCCTTCTGATTTACTTGGAGTAACTTAGGCTAATTTGGGGATTTCTTTTGCATCAGTATTGCAATGCTTTTGTGTCTCGGGCTCAATCTTTTACATCTTTGTATCTTACCGTTCTATAATGTCATTTCTTGGGGAGCTCCACCTGGGTTTAGGACAGCTGGGTGTTGTCCAGAGGAGGCACAGCAAACTCGTGTGAGTGATGCTGGGGAGGAGAGCCCTGTGGAAACTCTGATGAGAGCTAACGAGTGTGGGGCAATGATGCCTGATTGCCCGTTCCTGAGGAGCCAGTGTGAGCCTGGGACAGCCAGCACCAAGTGTGCACCTGGAGACAGTCCAGCTGCGCTCTTACGCTGTAGGACTGAAGCACCAAGTCTTGCTGAACCAGATCCGTGCCTGTTTAGGTGTGTCTGCACTGCGTACCTGTTATCAGGTGTGCTGAGGAACCCAGCACAGCAGGGGCCTGACACTGCATCCTGTGTTGGTACTGAGGGATGTCCTGGTTCAGCTCCAGGACCGCAGCACCACTTGGAGCCTCATCCTGTGTTGGTACTGAGGGATGTCCTGATTCAGCACCACTCAGAGCCTCATCCTGTGTTGGTACTGAGGGATGTCCTGATTCAGCACCACTCGGAGCCTCATCCTGTGTTGGCTCCACAGTGCCCAGACCCAGCAACAGTCCTGGATCCAGCCTGGATTTGTGCTATGTCCAGCGAAGGGCTCGGTCTGAGTTCAGTGTGGGCTTACTAGAACTGACTCCACCCCAGAGCTTCTCAAATCCCCCTGGACTTCGCTACCTTGCTCTCCTGGGAGCACAGCATGGGGATAACTGGGCGAGCTCTACAAGACCCTTTCGTACTCCATACTTGTATGGCTGTGACTCTTGCATCATCTGGGATGCAGCCTTAGCTAATGAGCCTGAATTGGCTCTGCACAGATCTTGCCCGGGTGTCTCTGTTGCATCAGCATTCCTGATCTACAGCTCATCACCTGTGGCATAGCTGCAGATTGATTTTATCTGTGGAGCATGGGTAAATGCATAAGGTAAAACGTGACTGAGCAGAAAATATCACAGTATGCATTCAAAGTTTGTAGAGAAAGACTCAGTAGCACAAGGGGATTGTGTTTAAGACACTTTACGGTTAATTTTTCTTATGGGAAAGGGAGCAGATCCATGGGAACATGGGATTTGCCATAGGAAAAACTGACTGTAGTACTAAACTGCAACTGTGCTTGTGTGTTGCCTTTTTCAGTGTTTGTAATAGTCAGATATGTGTGTTCTCTTCCATTGCATGCTACAGTTCTAATCTAACAAAGCGCTTAAATTATGTTCTTTAGAGCATTACTGGATCAGGGCCATTTTCAATACTTCCAAAAAGTAAAGCCTAAAACATTCTCTGAAATCTTTGGCTAGAGATTGTCTGACATTATTCCTCACCCATAAGGATCTTATCTGGACTCTCCCATAGGAACTGAAATAGCAAATGTCATGTATGCAGCCTTGGCAGACAGTTTTGAACTTGGAGGACTTCTTTTGGTGGAGTAGTGTGGGCCAACATGCCTATGAGATGTTCAAAGCTTTTTATCCTTCCTCATCCATTTGAAATACAAACAGACAATTCCCATTTTCCAAAATACAGCTAGACATACACTGTGATGGTGACAGTGACTTGATAAGGAAATATGGGAAGCATAGTCTTCAGCTGCCTGTGTAGAATGTGTTTTATCCAAGAAGCAAAGAATCCTGTATTGTAAAAATAAAAGAAATCGTAATGAAAGTTTACATGTGATGGAAACTGTTTATTGATTTGTAAACAGTCTTTGACACACTTTCTTTGTCAGTACTGTGAAATGCTTGCCTTGGTAGGTGAGTGACCACTGTCTAAATTAGAATCAGAAATTTCTCTTAATCTTTGAAGTTTGTTTGCATTATTTGGGCTTCATGGCTTTTGCTTCTGACAACTGGACTGTATTCAAACATGCTGTCTTATTCTGAACTGGTTTTTTCTCATCATTTTTGCTTAGAAGCCAAAGGGCCCTGGGTGCCAGTAAATCAAAGGTTCTTACTGGTTTTTGTGGGATTAGGTTATCATGAACCCTCTATGCCCATTTAAGAAGGCAGAGGGCTAAAGGACATATTTTCAGGCAGCCTGTGCTACGAGCTATAGTCTGGAGGCAGATGCTTCAGTGGAGTGTTCCCAGAGAAAACATAACCCCACAAGGTGCACGAGTTGAACACTCGGCTGTGGTTCCCAGTGCAGGCCTGCTGACAAACCAAGAAACCTTTACAACCCTCTGCGCTGGGTGTCTGGGGACTCTTTCAGTCTCTGAGACCCGTGTCTCCTACAGAGGAGTGTGGGATCCATCTTCTTCATGGAAGACACAGTAGTGTCAGTTCAGAGCCTCTCAGTGGGGTTTACAAAAAATACATATGCTTCAGATTTTTCAGGATGCAGAAGCTTGTCAGAAGTGCTGGAGGAGAAGAAATAGCCTCAAATTGCATCAGGGGAGGTTTAGATTCAATATTAGGAAAAAGGGTGATCAGGCATTGGGACAAGCTGTCCAGGCAAGTGGTGCAATTGGCATCCCTAAAAGTGTTCAAAACTCCTGTGGGTTTGGCACTTGGGGACTTGGTTTAGTGGTGAACGAGGCAGTGCTGGGGTAATGGTAGAACTTAATCATCTTATAGGTCTTTTCCAGCCTAAATTATTCCGTGATTGTAAGTCAGTGGAGCCCCTCAGTGTTGTACAGAAAGCAGGGGCAGACCAAAGCTGCCTCCTCCCGCACGCCCACCGCGCTGCCCAGCAGTGCCCGGGGGCACCGACTGGGCACGGATCCATGGGATGATGGTTGGCCAAAATTCCATTTCATCTAGGAGAAAACACTATCGAGCAGTGAGTGAAGCCAGGAAATAGGGAGGAACTCTGGGGCAGAGGCTGTAACACCTGGGTGTCCTGCAGGGCATCCTGTGGGACCCCGAGGAAGCGCAGCCCCAGGGCAGAGCCTGGCTGGTGCCCGGGGTCCTGTCCGGAGAGAGCCAGGGCTGCTCCTGGGCCAGGCTAATTGGCTGCTCACTGAGATGCTGAGCCCATGAGCAGTGTTCCTGTTTGAGAGAGGAGGGAGAAGAGATGATTTTTTTTTCACAATACAGCTATGTTTTATTCAGTAGGGGTTTTGTTTGTTTTCTGTTGTCCCTTCAGGGGATAGAAGATACTTTTCTTTCAGCCCTCAGGGATCTAATAGGATATATACAGACTTTATTTTTGTTTGGCCAGCACATGCTGCACTGCTTTTTCCTGGGAACCGCCATTTCCAATGCAGATTTAAAATACTGAAGTGAAAACTGTGTAACTGGTTACCCTAATGTATGACAAATGTGCATGTTTTCTCCTCCCCCTCCCATATTTCTCTTTTTCTCTAGGGGACACTTCAGAAGGGTGGTTAGGGTGGATGATTTGAGGTTAATAACAGTTGAAACAGTAGGTCTACCCTTAGTGCTTAATTTTAAGTTGATTTATCCTTAAACATGACCTTGCACATAGGTCAACTTGTAAGATCAGAGTCTTCATGGGGAAATTGCTCTGAATTTTCACTAAGTTTGCAGCTGTCTGAGGTTTTATTTCTCTAGCTATTAGAATAAAAATTGTTTTAAACATTTTAAGGAAGTTTGTTATCTTCCTTTCAGATGTGGCAGCTGTGATTCCAGGCTGAGTGACAGATAAATACAAATGGTGCAGAGGGTCTCCTGATCAGAACTCTAAGCTCTCAGAAAAAACCACAAGTCTAAGCATGGTGTGTTAAAGGAGGTCTCTCAGCCTTTACTCCAACTTTTGTACAGTCTTCTCCAAGCCACTTTATTCTTAAGACTGGAGCAAGAACAGAGAATTATTCTTTTTCTGAGGAGTTGCAATTAATCTTGATCTGTTGAAGACTTTCTGATGGCCAGGCTACCCTCTTCAAACACCTTATTTGATAAAGGAGCGATCCCTCTTTGCTGCTATGACTTTGTATTTTCTAAGAACTTGACAGAATTCTTATTTCAGTAGATGGCAGAATTCTGGTTGAGGTGATTAAGATAAGACAAGCTTAGAAATCTACTTTTGTCTAGAAAATCTTGCTTAGACATCCCAGCTTTTTACTGGAGTGACCATTTTTGAGGTATTCGTTTGGTTATCATGAAGTGAACCATTTCCCCCCTTCAGTTTTCACATATCCACACCTTATTTCTACTTCTTCCTCTTTTTCTGTCTTCCTTTCCCACAATTTCTGTTTGTGCAACTTTGATGGCCTATCAATTTGCAGTTTTAATGGTCATATTCTTTGATCTCTAAGGAGACAAAAGGAGGACTATGAAATGCTGTAAATATTGGAAAGGAAGGTTGTAAATCAGCCCCAATGCTATTGCTGAATGGAAAATCACTGTAACAGTAAAAATGAAATGTGTGACTTTGTTGTGTGAGACATATTGCTTAATGTGAGGATTTGCAGTATTTATGTGTGTGTTGGGTTTAGTTTCTTTTACTCTGAGCACGGAAAACTTAAACTGGTAGGAACAACTGCATTTGGCTTCAGAAGTGGCGAGATACGAGAAGCACTCCTG
Source organism: Grallaria varia (assembly GCA_013396735.1). Classification (NCBI taxonomy): domain Eukaryota; kingdom Metazoa; phylum Chordata; class Aves; order Passeriformes; family Formicariidae; genus Grallaria; species Grallaria varia. The sequence continues at coordinate 99,771 of VWZG01002279.1, forward strand.
CTCCAAAATAAGGAAGCTCTGCCAGTTTTAAAACAGTTTTGCCATTGTAATGAGTGTGTTCCAACAGCAGTGCATGATGACACAATGCTCTTAAGGCATGTGCTTTTGCATTCTTTGAAAAAAATACCCATTTTGAACTCATTAAACTCCCTCCCCAACCATTCTGGACCACAGCACTACAGGCTGAAGTTCATACACAGGCGTAAGTAAGTTTAAGTCTCTTTGTCCGTGTGTACTCCCGTGTGTAAAAGGGAGTGTTATTAGGAATGCAGGCATGATTTAATGCCATTGTGTGTGAACAGGCAAACTCTAACTACTGTAGGGATGACCTTTAAATAAAAGGAGAATTCATTCGGTTTAGCAACCATGATTTTCAGAAGAAGCATCATAGTGTTGCCATTGAGATTATTAACTTCTTTAGAGATTTGTCAGCGTGGATAGACCAAAGGACCTTGTGTCATTTGACATGCTAGCAAATGCCAGGGACTGTACTTTGTTAGCACAAACCAAAGAAGATAACCCCAAATCTTATGATACCCTTGCGTGCCTTTTCATTATGTTCTGCGAGGATAGAGCATTTTGCTTTAAATCTTTGCATGTAAGACTGTAAATTCAGAAGAAGGATTTGTATACTAAAGACCAGATTTAAATACTTAAAGCAGCACATAATGCATTCAGTAATGCACAGATCAAGCCACTGACAGGCTGCAGAACTCTTGCTTGCTCTACCTGGGGCAGGTCTTAATTGTCTCAGCGTGCTAATCAGTGATAGCAATATGGGAAATGCTTGACAGCCTGGAATCAGCAGTGGTTTTTCATTGGGAGAACCATCGCAGCTCTTTGTGGGGGTTGTAAATCTACTACCTGCATATGTATATATAATGCTGTGGCTTCTGGTTTTATACAGACATATTACTGATTTCAGACTCTGGGTTGTTTTCTGTCGCTCAGTGCGGAGAATTATTGCTTACCTATATGCAAGTGTGGAAGAGAAGCAGTCAGGTGCTCTGCAGTTATGAAGGTAGAGTCTAAAATGAGTCACACTGGAATTTGACTATTTCTTATATTAACTTGTCAAAACATAGGATGAGTAATACAAAGCTTGCAGGAATTCTTTCTACACATGTAGAATGTGCTTTTTCTTTTGTTGATTTTTAAAGGAGTGGAAGAAAAAAGTATGGACACAGTCATGTTAATTTTCACTTTAGATCAGAAAATGTAATATTTTGTTCAAACATTTTAATAGAACAATTATTCTTTTGTTTTTCAATAAAAGTTTCAAGCGAACGAACTGCTTGTGACAGGTGCATTTTGAACACAGAGAATTCAGTCCTTTTTTACTAAATCATATAACAGTGTCAGTCAAAGATTTATCTATTGTGTTTAGGCATCACAGCTTTCTTTTAGAGTGACCATTCCTAAAAGGAAAGGGAAGTAGTAATATCAAAAATACCAAACCCTCCTTTTTTTCTTTTCTTTTTTTTTTTTTTTTTTTTTTTTTCAGTTTAGTTTGGTTTGTTTGGGTTTGTGTTTTGTTTTGTTTTGTTTTCTGAGGTCAGTTTATTATCTACTAGGATAATTGACGCTGCTTCACTTTGAACTACGCTGGTGTTGCTGGCTTGCTCCTTGTCCTTGAAGAGCCTGACCATAAGAACTTTTGACCTGGATTAGATTTTGAGGCAATGATCTTGAAGTACAGACCGATACTGAGATGCCATTCCACTGTTACTTTTGCTGCAATTGGAGTCTAAGGTGTTAAATAAACTGTATTCTCCAGTTCTTTTCCTCCCGTGCCTGTCATTAACAGAGTACAAAGGTTTAGTGCAATCTTGTTTAATAACAGGAATAGAAAAAGGAAGAAACAGCTACATGCTTATTAGAAACAAAATCAATTATTACTTTTAAAAACTACCTGCTTTCAATTAAGCAGGAAATTATCTAACCGGTTACTTAATTTGCTCTGGCTGGCAGTCTCTCAACTGCTTTATGCTGAGTGGAGCATGAAATTAAATATGTAACAACTATCCTAATGGTTATGTTTTTAGAGAACCAGCATTTAAAAATGGTATTTTGCATAGTTTCAAAAGAAATAATGACACAAAAATAAATTACTGCTGCTTCAATGCATTTGATATTTAAAAGAAAGGTATTACTTCATTGTTGATTCTCTTATTCTGATTAATAACAAAAAAAAAATCTTTGGTTTGACTGATGCAGATCTATACTTGCGAATGGGGTTATTTGTTTAGGTGGTTGTCTCCCCCCCTGCTTTCAGACTGTGTTTAATTGGTGAAATTGTTGCTCATCGTCTCTTGCTGCTTCAAGTGTTAAGACCCACCCCTACTCTGTGTACAGTATTCCTTTTGGTAACATTATTGTTGGAATCTTCAGGAAATGTTTAGGTTTTCTCTTCGATGTTGTTTGCTGGACCTTTCTCAGGGTACAGTTTCCACATCCCAGTGGAAACCTATGGAGTTAAGAGTTCTTTTCAGTTCCAGAGGAAACCCCTTGGAGTTAAACAGTGGCTCACACAGGAGAGAGGCAAGATGGTCCAAGGACAGGAATAATGTTCAAGTGCTTGGATCATCCAGCTCTTTGTGTCTATGAACACCAACCCAACAGCCCTCTCCCTTACCCCCAAATTCCACAAGCATTTACAATGCCACAATTTGCCCCACGTAAACTTGGCTATGCTCCCATCTAGGAAATTATATTTAGATTTCAGTTTAATGCCTTTGTTTTGATTAAATTTGTGACACAAATCCACAGACTTCTTTATATTTATCACTGTATAAACTTCACTGTATTTGTCACTTTCAGTTTTGTTTAGATTTAACAACAGAGAAATAATTTATACTGTGATCCTAAATTAGAATGAGCCTTTTTTAAATCCATAAATATATCAAACAGCTATATGGATCACAGAAGTTTTCCTTTTTTAACTACAGTTAATAAAAAAGTTTCTAATGCCATAATTATGATTTGAGAGGCAGTAAGTTATCACATTCCCCAATACCCAGATACAGACTATTTTGGTCTTCAGTCGGGGTTTAATGCTATCTGGCTTGTGAAGAAAATGTGTCATCCTGTAGATTCTCTAATGGACACGTTTCTGTTGTCTGCAAACTTGTGAATTTGAGGCTCCAGAGCAGTAAAATGGTGGCTTTTCACTTTGAGTCTTGACTCAGACATTCATAGTCTGCCATTGCTTTTGGAAAAGCTTTGAAATTTGGTAGAAAGTGGTGGTTCTTCCACCAAGTAATCCGACTCTTAGATTGCAAAAGTGATGGTTGTGATAGCCACTGTCTGCATCTTACAAAAATTACTTGGTATTGTTAGCTGGCCATTAGTCTGCCAGGCCATGCTGTTTTGTTTCTTGAACGGGGGACCATTTTTTATTTGTCCCAAAGAACAAAAAATAATAAAAATGAGCTCTGATTAAGTTGAGTCAGAACTGAAAAAGAATGTCTGACTTTCCATTTGCGTTCAGACCCCTTTGCCCCTCTCTGGCACGCAATTGAGAAGCTGTCTCCAAATCTTCAGCCATCTAAAGTGACTTTTATGTTCCAGTGACAAGCTTGATGGAAAAAGTGGCCAAAAAAGAAAGACCAACTTGATGAAACGAGCTCAGACATTCGAAGTACTTGGAACAGCATCCCTATATGTCACCCCAATTTTCTCAAAACTCTCCCGTCACAATCTTGAGGAAAAGTCACCTTTCCTTACTCCTGGCCTTGGCATCAGTTTGCTTTCCCCGCAGCCTCCCATCAGGCTCCCTGGGCTGGGAGCTCTCTCTCAGCAATGCCCTCCCTGGAAGCTGAGGGTGTCCTGTCAGCAGCTTGGCCAGACAGAGCCCCCGGCGCCCACTTCATTAGGGCAAAAGCTAATATAAACAAATCAAGGCAGATAGCAGGGCGAGAGCATTGCTGAAAAGTGCTTTGCAGAGTCACTTTCTGTGCCTTTGGTTTTAAAAATATATAAATGTTATATGAATCTCAAATCCGCTTTTATTTACATAAAATATTTATACACCAAGCAAGGCAATTTCACAACTTTAAAATGTATTTTCCTGTTAGATTAATCTTTTTCATATGCTAACCACATTACAAGTAAACATTTTCCTAGTCTCCACTACATGAATGTGGCTAAAAGCTTCCTTGTTATTTTATAGTTACAGCATTTCAAATGTATCCCTTTTTTGACGTGGTTAGGCAGCCTGCCAGTTTTACCACTAAATTATAGCAGAGAAAACACTCAGTAGAATTTGATTAGATTTCTCCCTTCTCCCCATGAGTAAGGCGAAGCAAATTTATGGTCAAAATGCAGGCTGGGTTCTAAAGAATTGAACGTAGATCTGTGTTTGATAGTATTAAAAATGCAGGCAAGTTTTGTAGTGAAAAATAGATCTTGTTTATAGTGCTGCTTTATATTACTGGTGTATTTTGTTCTCTTTTGTCACTGTCTGTAGAATGATAGAAAAGCATCAGGCAATAACAAGTTATGGTTTGTATTTTGGAGATTTAGAGGTGAATTTGTCTTAATCTTTGCTACTTGTCCTGTTGGAGCAAGTGCAGAGGAGGGCCATGAAGATGATGAGAGGGATGGAGCCCCTGTCCTGCAAGGAAAGTCCTATGAGACGCAAGCACAGTAGCTGGGTAGGAGTCTCTTGTATCCTGTAAACCTCTTACAGGAACAGAAGGGCTCAGAATCTGACATTATAAAGCCCAGCACATTTCACAAGTGACACTTAAAAATGTACACTTGTTGCCACTTAAAATGTGTGCTTTTATTAAGGTGAACTGAAATATGTATTCCTAGTTCTCTCACTTACTTCCAAGCAAAGGAAGTAAAAGAGTAACTCTAATGTATATAATTTCATTATTTACCTTACATAGATAAGACATTTAACAAATCTTTTTTCTTCTTTTTTTTTTTTTTTAAATGTGAGAATGTACCTGATAATTAACAAAACTTAATAGATGTGGCTATGATGTATCTGGCTCAATTAATTAAGGAAAACCATTCTATAAAACATTAGCACTTGATGTAAAGATGTCTCATCAGGATTAGGTTGGCTGTCAGGTTAAAAGAAACTAGTGTAGGAGGAAGAGAAGTTCTATCGTATTTAATTTTTTTTAATAAACCCCATGAAAATCTTTAGATTTTCAATTCCAAAATATTTTAACATTTATTTTAGAAAACGTTCACCAAGACATCAGTTGGCTGTGCAAATGGTAAAAACAGTGAGTCAGTAAGCCTCAGTAGCTTTATTATTCTTAGTAGAGACATAGTGTATATAGCGCAGTGTGGATTATTTATTCATCCTTTGTAAGTAGCTTTCATGATAATGGTCCAATTTAAAGGCTGTTGGCATCAGGCAGTGCACTCCTCCTGTTGTCATCAGCTTCCCTTCCAGCTCAGAGCCCGATCCAAAGCCTACTGATGCTGATGAAAAAGTTGTTAGTGCTGAGGTGGTGCAAGGACCTAAACAAGCTGTTCAGAAATTAAATATCCTGCCTCTTCTTACAACTTTTTTTCTTGATTATTCTGCTAATTTTGGCAGCACCCAGCTGTTGGGAGAACTTTTATTGAAGGAATGTTGATTTTTAGATCAAACTTTATAAATGGGCATTATTCCACTAAATATTCAAAATGTGTCCTGCCTGTAACTGTGAAGAATATGACATTGTCAGAAGAAGGAACACAAAAGTGTTGTGTGTGTTTATAGATAATTATAGGGTAGCAGAACATTAATTTAATTTATGATTTGTATACAAATAAAAGGTGTAATTGTTTTAATTGATATCACCATGGATCATTGGTAAATGTGACCTAGGAGGATCTATATTGTGATCTGAAGCACATTGTGATCTTATTCCCTTTATAAAGAAAAGTACTAATCAACATCTTCTCCTCCTTGGGGTTTGAGGTACTGTCTGTTTCCTAAAGACTGGAGCTTTTTAAACATTTATTGGCAATGATGTTCTCATTGAAATCAATGGGATAGGAAGTTAAAATTTCTTTTATCTGTAAGAGTTTCCTCAAAGACATGAGGGCAAAATTTGTTGATCCATTTAAAAAACGTCAGTGCACCACAAGCCTCGCACAGGGGCAGTCCAAATAAACTGCAAAGGGGAAGGATGAAGTGGAAAAGTGAACCTTTTTTTGTTTATTTCTGTGATGCTGATATAAACCAACACTGCCACACGTGCTTCTTCCTCCTTTTGTGGCCTCAGCGTGGTAATATCTAAATAGTTTGTTCCAGAGCAGAAGACAGGCTGTGTGAAGGAGCAGGAGCATTCACACCACACCTGGATCTTCACTGGTGGATCATCTCCTGCTACCTGTGATTAAGCAATAGAGGGGCAGAGGGCACTTCCTGGCGATTAACAGCTGATAGGGAGGAGTTGATGGCCTGAGGTGCAGCTGAGGGCCATTAACACCAGCTGCTCATCAACGCTCATTAAAACCCCCTGAAGCGCCCCTCACGGAGCACAGGAAGGGCAAGTCAATGCTGTGGGTACCTCTGGGGTTCCCCTCGCTGTCGTCTCCTTGAGTTGGTCCTGGTTTAATTTGTGGTGGTTCCCGGGGTGGGCTGTGGCGCTCTCACGGCGGCGGAGTGCAGTCGGTCAGGGGGCCGTGGCGGGGCCGAGCCCTCACGGCCGAGCCCTCACGGCCGAGCCCTCACGGCCGAGCCCTCACGGCCGAGCCCTCACGGCCGAGCCCTCACGGCCGAGCCCTCACGGCCGAGCCCTCACGGCCGAGCCATGGGCGCCTCAGGGACCGCAGCGCCGAACTGCAGGGGAAGGTGAGTTACAAATCTCATAAAGGATCAGTTGATGAAATCCGAACTTGTTTTTTTAATGATACAGCACGGCCTTTTGTGTTGTAGCCCAAGAAACTTTTAAGGGAAGGGTTCGTTGTTCTTTCGGTTTTGAAGCTGTTGAACTCTCCTTTGGTGTGTTTCGAAAAAATTATCCCTTTGTGCTTGGTGGAATTTGATACATAAAACACCTCCCACTTCTGCCAAGTATTGCAAATGTGTTCCATGTTAGCTGATAATCATTGGAATATGTGTCTTCTGTAAGTGGTTTGGAGTTTACTTAGTTTTTGAAATGTGTGCTATTTTGTGTTATGCCAGACATTTCTAGAAAGTTAATCTTCGTGTGAGGGAGGCCTTGTAATTGTCAGCATGGCATTTAGAATATAAGAATTTTGTGGTTATTCCATTGCTCCTGGTTATTCCAAATTCAGATTGTGGTAGCAAAGTGTGAAGCTGTGACAAGACTTCTGAAAGTGCTTTTGGATACTAATAAAATCCCCAAATTCCCTTTCTAGGCCCTAACTCTGCTTCTCAGGGCAGCAACACAACACCTTGGTAATAGCAGAGAGCTCAGCTGGCAGAACTCAAGGATTGATTGTCTGTGTCCATTGCAAATGTCTGTCAGAAAATCCACAGAAAATTCTCTGTGGCCCTTACCATTTTGTAGATATATTAACAAATGTGATTGGTAGCACTGTGGGGTATAGGAGGCAGATAATAGAATGAAAGGCCGTAATCTGGCAGCAATACAGGGAAATGAACAAAGTTGGGCTTTTTGTTTGTTTGTTTGATCCTAGTGAGAGCAGAATGAGTGTTTATTTTTTTCCTGATGAAATTTACACCCTGTGCGTGGGCTCATAAAATCGGAACCCTCCTCTTCTGGGTGTACACAAACACCTGAGAGGTGTGACTTGAATGTTGAAATGGGGAGAGGACAGAGCACTCCAATTTAAGAAATACTGTTTGTGTTAAACTCTTCGCTGTTGCTGTAGAAAACAAAAGAGCCTCTTTGGCAGAGGAGAGTGAGAAAGTGGTGCTGGGATCCCTTGCCTTAGAAAGCTCATCTGCCCCAGGGAAAGGGAATAATGCTGTTCCTGTGCTTCACAGGGAATGTGGATGTGCAAGTAGTGGGACCTGCACAGGAGAGACTTGGATCCAAGCAGCAGTTCTTTGAGTGTGCTTATGGAAAATGTTTCAATACAGTCTTGTCTCTTATTCAGGAGGCCCAAGGCACATAAATAGGGCGACTGTAGCAAGCCTATTTCCCTTACATGGTTTAAAAAGGCATCCCTTTGTGTGTTGCAGGACCTCACTGGTCATGTGAGTGGAGATAGGCATTCCCAGGTTTATTTACAGATTCAACCCACTGAAACAGAGACTGATACAGGCTCATATCCCATGGAAAGGTTGGAAACCTCACCTAGGCCCTGAGATGCTGTACTAGAACAGCTGAAGAGGAAGCCTCCTACATTAAGTGTCTGCATCTGGGACTGGAGAAGAGTTTTTAACTAGTCCAAGGGTATTTTGAAATGAATTTCAGAAGAAAAAGGGTGTTTTTTGAAAGAAGTTTAAAGAGAAGCTCTTGTACAGTCAAAAGTAGTTCCTTGTGATCAGTTTTGCTTAGGGGAGGGTTCTGAATGGTGCTTTACTGTATGGCATGATTTGGATTCCCTTACTGAACTCTGGGTTTTGTACTTGGTACATCTGCCAGAACACCAGTGTCCTCTTATGGCTTGAAGTCTTACAGTGGGTTGTATTTTTAATTCCAGATATCAACAAAAGGATCACATTTATAGGGTCTGCCAGTTCCTGAAACCAGCAAACTCACCTTTGACATGCATTTTGGACTAATTTGTGATGTAGTTCTTATACAAACCACTTTGTTGTGTATGGCAAAATAACTGCATTTCTGGTATTTCTGCTCTTCATGTCACTCTTCATGTTTCAAATGCTGTTAAATGCTCTTCTGTTTGTTTCTGTTTTAAGGGACAATTGATAAAGCTTAAAAGATACAGGTTCTAAGGCATGCATAGATGGTCCACCCCTCTATATTTTACATAAAGAACATCTTTGCTTGCTCTCTCTATGCAATAGAGAAGACACTATGCTGAAGGGAGCCCAGTGTGGCACTTCATTGCCTGGGGGGTCAGATTGCTCAGCTGTGACATTGCTCTCTGGAAATGTGTGGTGGACAGTCACGCACAGTGTGGCAGAAGCCACATGTGAATGCAGGGTGTGAATAGCTGTGTTTGTGCAGGGGGATGGCTGAGGGACGGGAAGAACAGTTGTGTCCTTTTAAGCAGGGCTGCCAGGTGAGGATACACCAGTTAAATTGCTCTGAGAACACAGTTGTCAGTGTGGGATAAGGTAAATAATACAAGTTGGAGATGGGAGGTTTCAAGGAGGCATTCAAGTTGTCCAATCATAGTGGTCAGCAAAGCACTGAGTTCTTTAAGTCCTGTGGCATCCCTGTCCAAGTCTACAAGTCATGTGAAATACTCTATCTTGTGCTATTTCCTCTCTTAATATTTATTAGTTCATGTTCTAGGAAACTAATTTCTGTGGTCTGATGCAACAAGACTATAGCCTTCAACCCTTTTTTATGCCCTTCAAAATTGCCTTCACCTTAGTTGATGTCTCACCAACCTTAGTTGATGTCTCAGCAATTTATTTATGACTTTACAGTGTCACTTTTTTTTTCCTTTTGCTGAATGCCTGTACAGCTGACCATGCTGTAAAGTCTCTTTAAGACCAAGGTGTTAATATTTTTGTGCTGCTGTTCACTTTTTACAGTGTCTGGTCACTAAGTTGTACTTTTTCCTCCCTTCCCTCTAAGTCTCTGGCCTGAAGAAGAGGGTTGTTTTGCTTGGCTCATGGCTTAACAGCTTCTGTGTTTTCCTGATCAACTGACCTTCCATGTTTATTTTGAGTATGAAGTTTCAGTGGTTTTTTTTATATTCATCCTGTTTGACTGGTCAAGGGCTTGCTGCAAAGATTTCTTTACAAGCAGAAATATTTATTCTCTCTTCACTGTGGCCTCCACGTATGAAATGGATGTGCTGAGTTGGATTATGGCTTATCAGAAAGTTGGTTTTTTTCTGTCTTGTTGATGTCCTTCTTTATATTATGTTTTTTTCCTATCTTTGTCTTCATGTGGAGTAAATCTTGCTCCTCATAGTCTCATTATAAAACACTGGCATTATGGATTTCTGCTGTGTGATTATGGAGCAGTTTATTTTTGTTTCTCAGCTGTAGCTTTCAAGACAGGAGAAGTTAAAGAATTTTGGTAAGATAGTGGTGCACTTATGCTGTTTTGGCACTCCTATGTAGGAACTTAGACTTCTCAGGCAGTTTTCTAGCTCTATGCTTATTGTAACAAGATAAACACAATGTATTTTTCTAGTTAAATGTTTCAACATATCTCACTGGCCCAGGCAATATAATCACTTGTAATTGTATCAACATTTCAATTTTTTTTTAGTGCATACAATTCTGCTATACTTTCTTTTAGTACATGTGAAGCTGTTTTTATATCCCATCAAGTCCAATGACTCTTTGGAGGTCAGAATGCTTCTGATAATACGTTGTATTGACAGTCTTAGTAAGAATATGATTGAAACCCACAGGCTTTATTATAATCCCCAAGTAACAATTGAATGTTGTTCGTGTTGTTCTGTGTCTCCCAGCTGTGTGTAACAACCACTCCCATACCTGAAAGCTTTGTCTGGAGCTTAGTTGAACACTCCGTGTAGTTCAGCTCTGTTCCTGCTTATTTGTTGGAAAACTTTTTCCTGTTGGCAAAAGTTTCTTTCTTTCTCTTCTCATCAGCGTAGTGGATCAATGTGCAGGATGTGACATGTCAAGCAAAGATGCTGCTGAGTGTGGACAGATATTTAGAGATAAGCAGAAGAAACTGGATGTGTCCAGAAGAATGTCACCTTCTTAAGCCTGGAATATTTTCTTTGTGACATTTTTAGAATGGCGGGATTTCCGTCTGGCAGGTTCTGAGATAGTATTGACATGAACTCTTGTGGTGCTGAGGTCAGAATTGTCCACTTCTTTGTTCTGCTCTCAAGATGGGGATCTTGGAAGACTTGTATCATCCATCTCTGACACTCTCCTTGAAGTTGTGTTGCTGTGCAGCAAACCTGCTGAGCACGCTCTGTTAGGGGTGACAAACCTTCACAGGGCTGTTGTATTGGATTGCTCTGCTGGAATTTCCATGCTTTATGCTCCCATGCCAGGAAGCAAATGAGATTGGTTTTTGCACGGGCTTTGGCCTTGTCCCTATAGAAGGGACCTTGGAGATCCAGGGATCTCAGAGGTGGGATTTGAGAAGTGACAAACCTGGGAAGGGTTCCCAAGCTCAGTGATTCTGGGACAGTATGCCTAGAGGGGCTGATTGAAAACTAGATACAGGGAGCCTAAGTGCTGATCATGAAAACTGGGAATAATATGGAATGTAATAGATATTTAAGGAAGAGAAGGAAAATTAGCAAGGCTTGATTTCACTGAGACTCTGCAGAGTCCAGGAAGTCCTCCTTGGGCAGGATGACTCAATTCCTCTTTACGTTTCTGATTTGTAGAGCACTTATCACTTCCATCCTTTAGTCTCACTGGTCCTGATGCCTGGCATTTCTATAGATAACTATAGATGCAACCCCATGTCTCAGTGTGTTGCATATAATAGTTTTCCCCCACAAGTTTCTGTAGGGATATGGACTTCGTGCAAGTTTTTTCTTGTTACTTTTGTAGAACTTGAGATACAATTTTTCTCTGATAGGTGAATAGAGAATGCATCTGATACGTATGGTTGGAAACTTCTGCAGGTACCTATGGGATAAGATTGTGATGCATTTTAAATGATTACAGCTGTTGGAGGGAGGGGCATTTCCTGTGGAGAGAAATGGAGAAACTTCTTGGTATGATTCAATGGTAGATCTAAGAAAATATGTATTTAGTTTTTTTAAAAAAATCAAACTTACAGAAGAGGCCAGGACTGCTGTGTGTATTGCAGTGTGTAGCTTCCAAAAGGAAAGAAACAGTCTCATTCCTTTGCTGTTTCTGGGGGCTAAGGGAGTAAATGACCTTCATCTTGAGGTAAATGGAAGGGTTGCAATTTGTAAATTATGATAGCCATTTAAAAAACCAAAATAATCCCACTTTTCTGCTTTTGGCAAATGCCTTGTAGTATGCAAATTGTCTAACAATAGTGTGTACCATAAAAACATACTGGTGCACCAAAATACTTCATATAAATTTAAACTCTCTATTCTAGCATACCCCAGAATAAATAGTCTGTACAAAGTCAGGGGAGTTACTGTCTTGTGCAGCTAACATGAAATCAAAATAGGCTCCAAAATCTCCTAAATATTAGGAGATACTAATGTATATAGTTGATTATAATTCCAGTCACTGATTATAAACCTCATGAAATGAGTTGCCTCATTTATAATGCGTACCATGGGACAACATCTAATTTGGTGACAAGCATGGAGTCTAGTGAAGATTCAATAGAAATATCTCCTTAAATTACTATGTTCTCACCTAATTACATGTATTTTCTAAAGCTTTGTTATTTAATATACCTGTTGTTATTATTAGATTGAATTTAACACCTTCAGAAATTCTGGTAAATAAATGTCCTTTTTGCTGTGAGATGCAAGGTTAGTGTTTATTTTAAATTGTAACTTTTTGTGAGAAAGATAAGAAAATCAACATACGCTGTTATCACTCTTCACTTTTGAAACAAGGTGAGGACTATCCTTGAAAAGTAATTGATAGTCCTGTACAGGTTGAAACTGATATACAAACAGATAAGCAGAATCCTTCTAGTCTGTGCTGTAGCTGAAAATACCGTAGGAATGATTCTTATATGGGCTCCAGTTTCAGACCAGGTCTTTGACCTTTTGGACCCTTCTTGTTTACTTCAACCATTTCAGATGCCTTGCACCAGTGTAATTTTTAGGTGCATAAGTAGACCATAAAACTACTCAAGTGATGGTATCTAAGTTAATGTGCAGTGGGTTGACCTTGGCTGGACACCAGGTGCCCGCCAAGCTGCTCCATCACTTCCCACCCCAGCAGGATGAGGGGAGAAAATAGAATAGTTTAATAAGAAAAAAGTGAAGAATGTGCAAAGGAAAAAAAAACCCTAAAGATTTTGTTCTCTGCTTCCAGTCAGCAGGTGATGCCCAGTCACTTCCCAGGAAGCAGGGCTTTAGCACGTGTAGCAGTGCTGAGCATGGTTTGCTTTGGAAAGCAAATATAAATTGCACTGAAAATGTCACCTCTACCTTGGATAATGGGCAGCGAAGAAAATTCCACACTAAAATTCCATTGCTTATCTAGATGTGCTTGTTAAGGGTTGCACAGTTTGATGGAGGAATTTGTAATGAAATCTAAGGTATCATTATGGCTGTTAGAAAGCATAAGGGATACTTCAGTGTCATTGGGAGATAATGCAGTGGCTGTTACTGTCTGAGGTGAAGGCTGCAAAAGTGGTTCTGTTAAAAGTTTAATTCCTAGACTTTTGGAAATTAGGTCTGGTTTATAACATGACCGGATCTGGTGTAAAATTCCAATGTCTCTGGTCCAGTATAAAATGGCATATTTTTAATCAATTGTTTCTATGTAGTTTTGATCATATCTAATGGTGGTAGTGGCAATGTGAGGTATCACTGCTGTTCTGGCTAAAGCCTCAATACTAAATGTGACCATGGTGGAGTGAGCTGAGGAGTTCAATTGCTGTTTCATCTGCAGGGTGTTTGCTTTGTTCCAGTCTGTGGTACCCATGGAAATTCATTACAAGCAAAATGATTATACCCATGTTGTTTCGAAGGGGGCTGTTGAGGTGGAACAAACCAATTGTGTATGACTTGCTGCAAGATGGGGGAAATGCCTTTTTGTAAATGAATGTACAAAGCTTGGAACACAAACAGCAATTGTCAAAACTTGTTCAGGTGGGGGAATCTCATTTTGCTGTTCTTTTAGTCTTGGGGTGAGATTTGTGCAAGCTCTTGGAAGTTGCAAATGTTTTGTCTTTGGAGTGAATACTTCTATCCTTTGAGCTCCTTATATATAATTTTTTTAATAACTGTATTAAGACAAATAGTTTTCATCTAAACAGTTGCTTATCTTCTGTACTATTTTGGAATGTTCTCTCAAAGCCCTGGAATTCTGCACCTGCAGAAGACTTATGCTGTAGTTACAGAACAGGTGTAGTCCCCTGAAAATATGACCTTAAGGGGGGATAGAGTGGGGTGGTGGTGGTGTCAGAGACAGCTTCACTTCCACTGTGTTTCTTCACAAAGGGAAGGAGGAGGGTGATAGTGGCTGGAGAACCTCTCATGTGTGGGATGGAGGCACCTCTGCACTACAGGGGCCTGAAGCTGGAAGGAGAACTGCAGCTGATGAGTCTGTTTTACTGTAGTGTCTCTTTATCTAATACTTTTATCTATGTGATTTCTTTTTCCCTAGTGCTTTAATTTTGTTAAAGGCTGAAACTCATTGTTTTAGGGATATAGCTGCAAACAGAAAGACAGCAGATAAATCTGTATAGGATTTTTTTAAATTGAGAGAATGGCATTAGTGAACATATGACGTCCATTTGTCAGAGCTGGGAAGGAGGAAGACAAATCACAGATTTGTAACTTAGAAATTAATGCAGTCATGCAAAACTTCTGTTATGTGGACTTCAAGGATCTATCTGCAGTTGAATTTTTACGCTGTGATTGGCATTACACAGATGGGAAAGGAGGATAATATGGTGAGAAGTGTCAGGGCATGAAAGCGTAGAGTGTGCTAGTGGTTTTTCTGGTTTTGTGCTTTCTCAAATGCTACTATTCATAGGTCATCTGCGTGGAGGATTTACTTGACATTGCAGAAAATATTTTCTGTATTCAGTGTAAGAACATTCTCTAACTCTATTCTAGCTGGTAGCAGTTTTGGACATCATGCAATGTTGATAATTTGTTTACCTTGTATGAATCTTGCATGAGAAACATGGGAACTACAAAGAAGCTTTCAGTTTGCACTCCTCAGTGAGGGTTCTGAAAAGGCTATTCATATTGGCCTAGTAATGTGCAAAACCAAAGATATACTTTTAAATTAGGATTTATCAATGATCTGGATTTCAGTCCTTGCACTGACTCTGTGGAATGAAGCCATTTACCAAGATACTTGAAGAGTGCTTTTTTTTTTCCTCTTCGTCTTTATTTCTTTTCCTCCTAGAAGGATGCATGTCCTGCAGTTAGGCTCTGCATGTGGGAACTTAAATACATGATGCAGCAGGAAACAATGTGAATTTGGAATGCATCACAGCCATTGTGTTCCTCTGTTGGCCTTGATACTTTCAGAGTAGTCTGTTTTTAATGGACCTGCTCTTGCCCAGAAGTTTCCAGATCCAGAAGTCCTTTCAGGTAGTAAAGATCAGTCAATTGCTTCCCACTGCTTGAGAGGAACAAATATGCTACCCTGAGATATTTCATTGTTCTATTTTCTTAACAGCAGTAAAAGTATAGCAAGCTTACATGGCTGTGCCATGGGGATGGAAGGAAGGGGCTTCTGTATTTTAGGATTTGATGGCTGCAGTTCTGGGGGAACTCACCTGTCGTCTCCCCAAAGGTACAAACATTTTGTGGAGTGGCATCAGTGGGATAGCTGGAAGAGATCCTAGTGTTGCCTAAAAAGGGAGCTTTCTGAAACAAAGCATGTGTTTGCAGGCAGAGGCAACTTTTTGGAATAACAAATTAGCTTTGCATTGTTTCAAAGAATGGATAAAGGAAGTTTATGCAAGTCCTTATTTTGCCTCTGTATCAGCACACTGTTGAGTTTCTTGGTAGCTCCAGTTATTGAGGATCATTGGAGTCTGTAACCCAAAGGCACCCCAATAAGGTAACCTGTTATGCTGTTCAGAGAGGTAGAGCAAGGGCTGTAGGAGAAGTGGCTTGTTTGTGGTAGGGTGGTGTGTGTGGTAAAAAAGGAAAACAAACTCTGACTCCCATTTTTGATCTTAACCATAGTATTTTTCTGATAAAAATCAACAATCTTATCCTATTTACTTAATATTCTGGCAGAAATTTCTTTTGTAACCATGTAGATGTTTTCCGGTGTTAAATTAGACTCAGTGACGTTGTATGTTTTGATGTGTCAGTCGGTCCCTCCTTCAGGTCTGAGCCATGCTGAAAAACATTTTCCATATTAGAATATGAACATGATGTTAGTTGAGACAGGAGATGCACAGTTGTTGCTGTGGTCCAAGGCTGCATCATGAGCACTTGAAGTTTCTTACAATGATGGTCACAAGGCCTGATTAACGAAAACCAATAGTGTGTGCCTTTAAGTTATGACTTCAAAAGCTTTTATCATTGCATGGCACTTCATTGTTACATAGGTATTATCTCAGCAGTGGGGGTGTAACTGTAGATAGCATCTGAAAAAATAACACTTAGCTTTCTGCTTACGGTGTTGGGAAGAATGCTTATTTTAGCCCTGTGAATCCTTTGTTTCTCACTCTCCAGGTCTGTATCTACTGGTTTTGAGGAAGGGAGGGGGAAGGAGGAGAAAAAAAAAGCAAGGTAATTATCTCCACTAATAGTCTGCCTGCTTGTGCTTGATTGAAATGCAGGCTGACTCTCCTGTATCAGTGATTTATTCCCAAAGAGAAGTTCCAGTTGTCTACAAAGCCAACACCTTTGGACAGGCACCATCTGGCCAGCTGCTTATTAACTCCCATGGTCCTGCCTGATTCTGCTGGTACAGAGACCAGGCTCCCAGAAAGCAAACTCGAAGGATGCTGCCAGGTGCCCTGAGGTCTCCCTTCCCTACAGAAAAATGAATTTCATGCAGCCTCCCTAGCGGGTACTGTGTAAAAATAATTAAAAGGGTACTGAGGAAAACCAGCTAATTAAAAAGACTAAACACTGAGTCCTCTCATTCTTCAGGCTGGCCAGGCTTTTCCTAGGGGGAGGCCAGAAGTCAATGGTGTCTTTTGGCTGTCATTTCAGCTGCCCCGTGTTGAACCTGTGGATGCTCCTCTGAATCCAGGTACCACCAGGGCAGCCATGGGTTCCTGGGCACCCTTGAGGGATTTGCTGGCCTGACACTCCCTGGGGACTTCATTCTCCTACAGTTAATTTTTTTCCTGCAGTGATCCTGTGAGGGCAGGCTGGGTTATCCCAGAAGTGCAGGTCTGAAATCTGTTGTCCCGCTGCTGCCATGTGTTTGAAAGGGGGAGCATAAAACAGCATACAAGGTACATAAAAACAAGCATGCAAGAATTCTTGAAGAAAGATAATACACTGCAAGGAAATCCAAAATTGCTGCTGCCTGGAAGAAGTGTGTTTATGGGTTGGGTGTTTCATCAGAGTGCTGTACACAGGGGACCTTAACTCCTGTTGAAAATGCCTTTATAGGAAATAAAGGATGGATAGGGTCTATTACTGTCTGCTACACCTGTCACCATAGGGATCTTACTGCATTTTTAGATTGAAGAATTCTGACTAGCTCTAGGGAGGTAGTAGGGGATACTTGTAAACTCATAAATGATCACATATTGGCTCTGAAAATTTTCTTTCCATGGAATTGTCTGAAAATTTGGACTCTTAACAAAACAGGAAAAAAAATCCACATTGTTTTAGCGGAAAGATCTTTACAATTAATGTGAAAAATAGCATAAATAACTGTTACATGATCACTGCCTTACTCTGATTTTAAAAAGGAGGTATTTTTTCCATTATCAATCGCTAGGTAGTTTCATTGCTAGGCACTATGGTCCAAAAATATTTTCTTTGTTTGAAATTCTGACAAATTTAAAATGAATTCTCAGATCTTTTCAAAACCTTAAGTCAGATAGAAAAACATATGTTCTTTGAGTCTTTTTTTCTTTCTCCAGTGTTCAAGTATTTTTAAAGATTGGGAGAAAAAGTAAAATTGACCAGAAATGTTGTCTATCAGCTTCTTAGAGCCATGCTGTATCACAGCGTATGGCCACACTGAAATCCTCCTGTGGTTCTGTACAGGACTTGTTTTCACCTGCTTGCATTTGAAAACCTGTTCTGAACAAGAACAAAAATTGTAACAGACTTGGGTACCTTATTTTTCCCCCCCCTGCTTTCATTCCCTTTTCTTTTTCCAGAGGGAGTTCTATTTTCTGCCAAGCAAAACACAGAGCAGAATTTCTGGCACTGTTTCTCCTGCTGGGGAATGAATGGTACAACTCATAATCACTAACATTGTGCACAGATGCTCAGAGAGATGATAGAAATGGAAAACTGACCATAAAGCAGCTGCATTTTGGTGTGATTCCCCTAAAGCAGGGTAATCAGAAGTTTTCTATTCTCAGTAATTAAACTAGGGAATATTACAAGAAGGCAATGGCTGAAATGAGTATCACTTATCTTCAAAAAGGTATGGGTATGTAAAATATTTTAGTCTGCAGGCTTGATTATTCTTTCTGTCTCATATGTGTGGAACCACTTATCTTGTGCCAAAAAAAAAGTTACCAAATAAAGGTTGATAGAATTGTCTTCATCTTTATCCTATGTCCTTTGCAACTTCATTTTTATCACATTTTACAATTGTGCTTGAGGACAAGTGTTGGCCAGCAATGTGCAGTTGAGGTAAACTTTCATTTGAAGCTACTGGGAGCTTAGTCTGCATGAGGTCATACGGGATCAAACAACATACTGGAATAATCTGTGGTTGAGCAGTTCCAATATATTGTGCATATTGCAACTTCCTTGGAAAATCTGCATGGATGAGCAGATCACAATTAGTCAGCACAGCCAGATCTAGCACTGAGCTCATCTTCCCATTCAAGTGAGCAGAAAGTGTGCTTACTCTGCTTTGTTTAGTCTTTCAAGGACCTGTGCCAGGGTATTATCACATTATGCCCAGAGTACTGCTGGAGCATCCTTGTGTGGCGGGGGGACCAAGGAGAACTGAACAGGTGTGCTGTGAAGTATGGGATAAAAGGGTTTTATTTAAAGGAGGATTCCATGAGGGAAAGATAAGAATATCGAAGTGGGCAAGAATATTATATGCTTGGGGGTTTTTTGTGGGGTTTTTGTTTGATTTTTTGGGGGGCTTTTTTGGTTTTATTTTCTTGGGTTTTGTTGTTCGTTTGTTTTTATTTTTAAATATTTGAGGCAATTAGAATTTGGAACTCTTACTCTAAAAGAAGTCTCAGCTTGTTAAGTGTGTGTGCATGCCTATACACAAACTTCATGTATATAGACAAAAATGTATCCTGCTGTCCCTGTCAGTGAGGTTAAGTGTTCAGCTGTATAGCATTGTTTTGGAGGAGTCTGTAATTAAATAGCTAATGAACACTAGGAGGAAAAAAGACAACTGCTCCTGTTTGCTTTTGGATGGCCATGTTTGTTTTTCCACAAAACCTTTCAGATGCACTCTTTTATTCACCTTGAAATCTGGAATAGCATCTTTGAAGGACGGTATTTCTAGCAAGAGTAAATGCAGGATTTTTACTTCTCCTTTCTAAGCAGCGTTGAAGAGTGTATATAATATATATGTTAGTGCATGTCAGAAAATCTGCACACTACCACAGAAGTGTTAGTGAGTGACTGTAACTAGAACCAGGCCTGGTAAGGCTTATTAGATGTAGTTCTGTGGAAAGTCTCTTTTGCTGATTTGGAAGATTGAGGGGGGTTGACTCTTCTACTCTTTAAATTCTTGCCTGATGCTTTCCAATATTGAGGGCTGATTTTTGAAAAATCTGAGTATTCTGACATACAGGTGAGATTTCAGGGTCTTTGTTCTGTGTTCATTCTTCCATTCCTCTTAAAGATGAGAATATCAAATGATGGATAGCCTTGAAAGTTTGACTAGCTTGGAGTCTCTCTAGTATATAAAGCTTGAAACATTCACTTAAGTGCTGTATTGCTAGTAGTCTTTGGTACCTCAGTAGCTGGCTGTGCCCATCCCTCAATCCCCTTGTTTTCTCAGGTGAATCCACCCACCCTCCTGCTCTTCTTCTGTATCATGAGCATCACCTGGCCAGCTCTTGAAGCCCAGTCCCCAATGTTCCAGGCAGTGCAGTGAGTCTGCACTAGTTCAGTTCAATGGTTAAACTCATTAAGATAAGACTCAAGTGTCTGAGACCTAAAATGCAACTTTAGTCCAGTTTCTTAGACAAAGAAAACATTCTATTAACTCCAACCAAGCCAAACACAAATGCTCTTAACTCTGGCCAGTTTTCATAATCTTAGTTTTAGTGTCAGGGCCAGGTTTCCAGTGGCTGATCCAAAACATAAATGAAACACATATGAGATGTCTTAGACCAACAGGTGTTGCAGCTGCTTTTATAATGCAAGGCTGAAGAAAACAAAATGCCTCAATCATACATGAACCAATTGTTCTGGCATAAAACTGTCTCCAGTCTTTGAATAGCCTGCCTTGGAAGACATCACAGCGCATTGCAGAATGTCTTTGAGTGACAATTATTTAGAGAAGTTACTGCCCTCATAATGTAATTTTCCAATGTCAGTATATAATTAGGCAGAATGAATAAAGAAGGATTCCTATTGTGAAATACTGAGAAGCTGCTGTGCCCCTCCCAGAACAATGCTGCTGAATAAATCAAATTTAACTTCCAGTTGTGCAACTTCTGACTTTCTGATCTTTGAAGCCTGTAACTGAGTGTGCTGCACAACTGGTCCAGCTGATTTCTGCCTTTGATCTTCAAGGATCTCTTGGAAATGTTACCTAAATATTTAAGAGTTTTTTTCCTGTATTTTGTTAAATTTGAACACTGTGCTTGTGGAACACATCAACGTGACAATGCTGAGAGACAGTTTTCAGCAATAGCCACAGCACAGCCTGATGAAAGTTCTGTTTTTCATGCCAGTGTGTCTCAAGCCCAGTGTCCCCCTCCTTGGGGGATGTCAGGGTCTTTGTTGCATCGAATCTGCCTAAGTGATGGAGATTCTTGACATTTTATTTTTTAAGAAGTTGAACTATCAAGCAACCATCAGATGCTATTGCTAGTGATTCCACACTGTGGATTCTGCATGCTTGTGTAGGTGAAAATGAAAGCTTCAGTCTGGCAATGCCTTCCCGTTACGACTGAGCTGTGCTGGTTTTGAACTGGGACCTGTGGTTTGTTTCCTTGCTTTTCTTCTGAGGAGTCAAGTTTACCCAATGCTCGTGGGTTTATTTGAATGTCCTTGAGAGCACTCCTGTTTGCTGCTTGTGTTTGTGACTGTTCATGTAACGGGTTCCTCAGCAGGCACAGGCATTTGTGAATTACAGGTCACAGCAGCAGCTTTAGGGTTTGTAACCTCTGTGTTGGATATGGCCTAAACTAGCTCAAAAAGAAGCAGAAGCAGCAATCCACCTATGGGTAGGGCACTACATGGACTGACAATGAGCTCTTAGGCCTGGTTTGTAGTGCCTGTGCATGGGGATTTGTGGTGACAGGTGTGTTGTCAGCCCCTCAGATACTTAGTTTTAAGCTTGCTTGGATGTGAACATCTTGCATTGTGATGTAGAGCCACAAGATGTGGCAATCCTGTGATTTCAGCTGTTTAAGTGCTTGTTAATGCTCCCCAGGAAGGCCCCTTTTCTATCAGGGAAGAGGGATCACACTCTCCAGGTACCTCTGCAGCTGGTTCCCCCCACCCCAGCTGAAATACTACTTTTATGGAGGGAGAGATGAATCACTGTCTGGAGATGCTTCTCTCTCTGTTGAGGCAGCCTAGATGTCTAGTTTAGATTAGATAGTGACTTTTGGACAGCTAACGATACTGAGATGAAGAAAATTCTCTGGACAGTTTCCCCTTTGTGCTTGGAGAATATACCCAAATGCCACAGGGAATCTTGCTTCTGCAGGATCATGATAACTAAGAAATGAGGGACTGATCATTCTCCTTTGGATAAAACCCAAAGACAAGATGGAAAAAAAAAAACCTGTATATATAACCCTTTCTTTTGGAGCAGAGTTCCATTTTTAGTTTCCCAATTTTTGCCTTTGTGTTGGGAGGGGATCATATGCCTGCAGCTGCATAGTTAGAGATACTGCAAATAGAGTGCATAGTCTCCTCTGTGTAGCATTGAATTAGTCTTTTGAGGTAAAGTCTCTGCATTTTGCCTAATACTTAGAGGTTTTTCCAAAATGTTTAAAAAAGGAGGTGGTATAAAGGTTTAGAAGAAGCTTTTGTACACTCAAAACTAGAAGGGATATGGCTCATAGATTAGTGTCCCTCTGCTCATTAAAGGCAGTTATGTGCAAATAGGCACAATGTATGCAAATTCTGATCTCAAAAGTAAGTTTACTGGGTTAAGTAATTTCCATCAGAAGGAAATTCTGCTTTCCATATGCCCTGTTTGCTGGGATGCTCTTGGAAAGAACAAGCACTTGCTGGAGTCTCAGACATAACTGAGTTCTGCTTGATCTTTTGTAAATAGTAATATTTGCCTTAGGATTAACCAGATGTGATAAAAATTA
>VWZG01002279.1:122066-155065 GCA_013396735.1 Grallaria varia
GGTATAGGAGAACTTAGCTCAGCTCAGTGGTATGAAAACAAACCATCGATCCAGAATCTCAGAGCTCAGAAATAAAATGCACACTGATCAAACATCAACAAATACAAAAAGCCCTACAAATACAGGCCAGTGAGGTTGGTTGGGTTTGGTTTATTTATTCCGAATTCTCCTTTTCCTATAGGCCTTTGTGATTTGAATAAAACTTTCTCTGCCCACAACCTAACCAAATGCTTTTGAGGAGTCTCTTGATGTTTAAAGTTTGGCAGAAGGAGGTGATTTATAGCAGAATTTAACATTTAAGGCCTTTGCAACCAAACACTGGGAACCAACACTTGTGATGATGTGTGCTGAATACTGTCAGTGAATTATTTGGAATTTAGGTACCTGAATCTATCCCCCAGGCTACAGTGCCCGTAGAATATGTGCTGAAGGAAATGTGTGTATGAGAGTGACAAATTTTCTTTCCCCAGATCTTTGTTGTATGTTAGCACAGGGTAGTGCAGTGTTGTGTGACAGTCTGAGATGCCTTCAGCAATGACAGTCTGTGCATTGCAAGTGGTAGAACTGCATCAATACCATGTTGTACTTAGGGCAGCTCTCACAGGAAGCTCATGATGTTACCACTGTGCTGGTTCCTCAGTGGCACCCAAGCAATGTGCTGAGAGAGGGACTGTGGCTGCCCAGGGCTGTCAGACTGGGAGGCTGCAGCAGAGCAGAGCCCACAGAAATTGAGACACCACCAGATAACAGGTCTTGAGCTGTGGGAGCAGCTCTTCAGCCTTTGTCCTGCTTGCAAGCTTGCTGTGCCAAAAGCAGCTGGATCAAAGGTCTGTTTGGTCACCCAGACATGCTCTTCGGAGACGAGATCGACAGCGCTGCACCTTGTTGCTTATTTTCCTCAGCAGTGAGCTGGAAGCATCACCCTTTCTCTATAGGCTTGGGTGTGAGAATCTGTCTTGGTGGCAACATGAGCAAAATAATGGCAGCTATCCTGGCACCATGTGCCTGGGAAAATGTTGGCTTTGAGGCCAGCAGGAGGCAGTGAAAACCTGTAGAACATCTGTTGTTCTTGATATTTTATTTTTTAAAATTCAATTTTTTCCTCCTCAGAGACAAGATGTCTGTAAATCTTGTGTTTATAATCAGCTTTTCATAATAACATATTTCAGAATCTTAGTACAAGAAGTGTAAAGGAAATATAAGACTGCCTTAGATTCTAAGATGTTTGTCCCGTTTTTGACTGAAGGTTGTGATTCCATAATTAAGCAGCCCTCACACCTACTTTCACCATTGAGCTGGGTGCACAAACGTGGAAGCCTTGTCTGTGTTTATGCAGACCCCATACACCATGTATTGAGAGCATCTTGGGAAGTTCATCCTGTTCTAAAGTGGAGGAAAACTGGACTTGTGGCCTCAGTTAGGGTGTTGTACTCACTGGGAACTTAGAGCAATACTGGAGTTGTAGATAATCTTTTTTCTTCTTTCGCCTCCTTACAGTGGGAAGGATTGGCAGCCAGTTACTGCAGGGGGCTAACCATTGTTGTGAAGGTATTTATAGCAGGGGTTAAACTAATGGATAAAAGGTGAAAATTCTTTCGTAAGAAGCATAAATAATTTGTTAGGGGGCTGACAATTCCTAATACACCAGTATATTTGAAGACTGTTAAGACTATTCTCACATAAGTTGCATAGATTTTTAAAGCCAAAGAGATCATTAGAATACTGTCCCTGTAGTATAACAAACTATAGTATTTTACCCAGGTGTTTCTTCAGTGTCTTTGGAAGAAACTAAGCACATGATTTTGGAGACCTAGTCTTGATTCAGTCTTCTGTTAACAGAGAATCCTCTACATCCTTCCCTAATTGAGGTGTGACACTGATTAATTTAGCAGATTAGTATTGTGGTTCCTTGATCTGTTTTATCTGGCATAATTCAATGGAACTGCTGAAAAGAGCATTCCCACTGTCATCTATTTGCTGATTTCTGCCTCTCCCTCTTGCCAGCTCTGGTTTTCGTGCTTCCTGGGTGGAACTGTGGCAATTTGTTGCCAGCTGAATTTCCTAACCTGCAGAAACCAAACAATTATTTGGCTTTCAGCTTGCTCGGTTTAGTTTGGTTAATACTGATGCAAGGGAGATAGTGGGAATGAATAGCTGTAATATGGAGGAGGAAGGTGGGATTGGCTTCTTTAATCAGCAGCACCGAGCAGTGACAGATTGGATGGATTATGGAAGAAGGGTGCGAAACATAACAAGTAGCTAACAGCTGACACTAGACAAATTCAGATGTGCAAAAGTAGTTGTGTGGCCAATGAAGATAAAGAATCCTCTGCTATCTGACACTTACAGTTGGAAAATTTTATTTCAGAGGTAGAGAATTTTTTGACCCTTACAGAGCATACGCTATGTCTTTTCTTTTGACAGTCTGCACTGAATTTAGGAATGGGAAGGACTACCAATATTCCTACAGAGGGAGTGGGTGTTTTGAAATTTAAGGATACCATGGGAGGGCACAGGGGGGGGAGGGAAAAGACCAGATAGTCTTGAATCCTCATCCTTGCTGTGAAAATCTTACTCTACTGCTGTTGTCGCCAGTTCAGTTCCACATGACTCCAAACTCAGTCAGGAGTCAACTTTCTGGCTTCCTTACTTTGAACTTTCTTCACATGACAAAGTGAAACTATCTTGTAGGGTTCTTGGCAGGCCAGTTCAAGGCAGGCTGGGTTGAAACTGGGGGTTTGTAATAGGCATTTGCAGGGAGATGTTTCTCTGTGATGTTTTCCTTTGCTGATAATTGGAAGAGGGAAGACAATCTCCTTTATGTATTTATTTTAACCCTCCATACCTTTGCTGAAGTAGAACTGGATGAAACTGACTGTTCTGAAGAACAGCTGACAGATGAGGAAGGTGTTATTCAAGAGCTCTGATGAAGGCTACTTTCAGCAAACCCATTGTTTTCCATTAGGATTAAACTCCTAAGCTATTAGGTTAATCCTCAAATAATATGGCTTATACCTCTTGTACTGCACCTCTCTTTGGTTTGAGGCATAGAAGTACTGCCCATAAATGGGCAGACTCTGTTCCAAGAACTTGTATACATCTGTGACTCTAAATGCCCTCCAGTCTTTTGGGAGTCATATTCTGTAGCTTTGTTTAAAAGAAACAGCTGTATCTTAAGAGACTTTTGAACTCTGAAGCTGCTATTAAAACATCTGTGGGTTTAAGTGATGCTAGGATTTTCCCATGAGTTATCAAACAACAAAAGTTCCAACAGGCTCAGGTAATTAAGCCTTATTTCAAGTTTCTGCTATGACTTAACTTCTGTAAGAGTATACCTTTTATCATCAGTAGTTGCTTGGCATCTTTTCATGCAAGTCAGAGAAGATGCTACTAAGCAGCTCTAAACTTTTATTGCCTTGCAGAGGATGACAAATAATGCTCTGATGCAACCTGGGCATTGAGCTCACAGGGCACTCTGCCAGCATAGCTGCCTTTGTAGCTATCTGTGTTTATAATGTGATGCAGTATCAGAATGGCAACTGCAGACTAGAAAGACAAGCAGATTCATGCTCTGTGTTGGTTTTTTCCTTTTTTTTTTTAAGGTCCCTGAAGTCAGCTTAAACATTTTCATCACTAATGTTCTCATCGGGTCTAACAGGAGCCTTGATGGTCTCTTTGAGAAATAAGCTTTTGTGGTTTTGAGTTCTAGTCTAGAGGGTAGCCTTCCAATTCACTTTTTTAAAGAATTGGAATCTTCAAACAAATGTACAGAGAGGCAGTATCAAAGAGACTGAAGAAAGAGTCCCACAATATATATATGCTCAGCACCCCGTGACAAAAATGAAATGAATGTCTTTATGTAAGTGAGGAAAGTATGCTCATGTGTGCCTCTTGTAGAGTGCTGATTCTGTGAGAAAGGTAAGACCAAGTCTGCATGCAGTTTGCCATCCAGGACATGCTTGGAGAGAAAAAAAAAAAAAAACCAAACAATTTGGAGTTGTTACTGCTGCTCTGTTTGATGAGACCATGGTGGCAGGTTGCAGTGTGCTGTGATTTGGCTTTCTTTTCTTCCTATCTACCTGGGAGTTATTTCTGTCTTGAAGGGTCTATTCCAGTAGCGTGAAAAAACCCCAGCTGCTTTGCAGGGATGCTTTCTGGGAGTTGGAAAGAACCAGTTAAGTGACTAGTGCATGGTTAAAAAAGTTGTGGGGATTGAGGACAGCCATCATAACCCCTGAGCTAAAAATATGCTTACAGGTCAAAGACATGCACTGAAGGAAGTGACTGAACTGGTTCCATGAAATGGATTGTCAACCAGGCTGGGAATGCACCTGGCTGATAAAGGTTGGGAGTTTATCCCTCGAGTAAAACAGGTCCAGTGATGGGGTCCTGAAGCCCTGTTTCCCTGGGGCTTGTCCTAGGGGACAAGGGGAATCTGAATCTGGGGAAAAAGTGTTCCATAGACTGGAACAGAGTGAGAAGCCAGGGGTGCTTCCAAGTTACCTGCTTTCTGGTGTGGAAGCATTCTGCATTTTTAACTAGGGAACTCAACCAGATCTCTGTCCATAGATATTAATGTTGGTGATAAAAAGCTAATTTTAAGGGGTCAGGTTTGTCATGTCCTGACAAGCAAACTTTCAGAATAAAACCCCCAAACAAACAAAACAACCTTTCTTTGGCTGCAAAAGCCCATCCCTTAATCTCACTTACATATGTATGATTTGGCATTTGCTCATGTTTTATGGAGTCCTTGAGTATTTGAAGGTTTTGCTCTTGCATGTATGCTTGCTTTCTACTGTGTGTGCCTCTTGAGCAGTAATTCAATGCTTCAGAGCTTGCTTATAAGTCCTTTTAACACTGGTAGTACTTTTTACTCAATGTGCAAGTAGAGAGAATTCGCTAAGGTTTTCCTGAGTGAATCTTGCTGTGCAGCCCTGACATAAAGAGCTGCTCTTTCACTTCTATCTTTTGACACAGATATTTAAACGAAAATTGTGTCAACAGTCAGACTCTGAAATGGTCATAGTGAGAATACCTGTGCAAATACTCCTGGCCACTGGATGTTCCAGCTGGTAGTTTCATCTTTCATATAGTTTGATTTGTGTGTTTCAACTAGTTCTGGAGAAAAGATTAAGCTGTAAACAGCTGTATTGTGTTTAGAGCTTGAGGAATTTGAATTTTATTTTTTGCTCATACCTAGTACTTCTTTGCCTCCTCATCTCCCACAGTCTGATTTCAATCAAAATGAACTGCTGGGAACTGGCTGGTGCTAGTGGCTATAGACAAGATGTTTACATGCTGTTAAAAATGAACAAAAACTTTGAGAGCTTGCAAGTATTTAATGTGTGCGGTATGCAAGCAACGGCATTCTGTTGCCAGAGGTTTTGGTGCTGAATGCTGTTCTGACTTGATTTATATGTGACTGTTCAAGCTGAAGTAGCTATCCAATCTTGCAAGCTTATTTTAAAAAAATGCAAGTAATGTGAAATTGAAGCATGACTTCACTGTCCTACTTACTTTGCATCTGAAATTACTGGTGGAAGTGGTAATGCAGCATTGTCCTGGAAGGACCTATGTGTAATCTGACTGAAGTCAGTTGCTATAATCAAACAGCAGACTGGTACTGGTGTGCTTGCAGTAAAATTGAATTTACATTTTCTCTGTTGTGCCAGACACTCTAAAAAGAGTTAAATTGTGAGTAGGCATATTGCTAAGTTATTCTGTGTCAGTATTTGGTTCTGTGGACACAGTGTTGTGTCCTGACCAGAGCTCAGCTCTTGGCACTAGGAGTGGTTTGTCTCCAGAATCAAGTGCTCAGACATCCTGAGGATGGCTGGAGTGTCTCCCCCTGTGCACAACTGCCACTGCCAGAATGCTCTCTGCTTTCACATTCAAACTGATTCCCTTTCCTTAATTGAAAGTAATTTGTATTTCTAATTGTATGTCATGTCTGTGCTCATGTAATGGAAAAGTGCTGTTACAGACGTGATAATTAAAAAGAACCTACATATTAGTATTGTCTGTTAAGGAAGGTAATTAAAACACTTTCAAAATTATTAATATATACTAAACATTTATTTTTAAGTGATCCAAAATATAATTTTTTGCTTCCCTAAGAATAAATAGAATACTCATAAACTGTTAGTGTGAGAAACGTATGGGCAAGAACTTCCAACTTTAAGAGCAGCCTGAAGTTCAGCTGGTGGTGTTGTGACTTTATGGGGAGCTCCTGGATAATGTGTTAGTTTTGTGAAGCTGTCCATGTAGCTAATCACTGAATAGTAAGCCACCAAGGGCTGTGGAAAAAAAAAATCTAAAACCTGAGAAATTGGATCCAAATCCATCCTCAAAGTCAGAGGAATGCAGGTTCTATGGGCACGTGCCCAGTGGAGCTCTCCTTGTGCTGGCAAACTAGTCCAACGAGCATGTAGAATTGTGAGGAGTATTCTCAGAGCTGGATTTCATAAACCTCTAAAGTATGATTTATCTAAACTAAGCACATTTGACTGTGCCAAGACAGGCAGAGCCACTTGAGTTTGCTAGGGGAGGACTGATGATTTCAGCAGTCTTGGTTGCAAACTACAATCTTTGTCAGGACCCAAATGAGTGGACTTTATTACCTGCATTTTTGGAGAGAGAGAAAGGAAGTCACTAGATTCCTATCCTTGAATGAGGAATTTTTGAATTGCTGGCATGGTTTCTTTTTCCTCTTGCAATCCATCAACATCTGGAACTATTAGGCTGTGTCCATCTTTAGTCCTTTAAGTAGTTGTTTTAAGACTTTTTTTACCAGACTCTTTTTGTGCATAATGATCTTTTATTTTTCTATTTGAAGGGGAAAGAAAACATAAGGACATTGAGAACAGCCTTTGAAGGATATTTGTCCCAGAACTTGCCTATTTCAAGACCATAATAAAGCAATTTGGAAAAGCCTCATTAGAACACATCAGTTTTGAGTAGAGTTGTTCAACTCTATTGCAAAAATAAATGATGTTCTTGAATTTGCATAATTCATCATTTGATTATATGCTTCCTGAATCAATCCCAATGAAAGAATGAGGTTTTCTGCTTTGCTTTCGTTTTAGATGTGATGCATCAAGCAAAGAGATAAAGCACTTCTTGTTAATGTGCTCCCTTACCCTCCAAACATCAAGAAAAAAAACTAAACCCATTTATGGGAAAGCCTGGATGTCCTCCTTAAGGACAAAAGCAAATGATCCTCTTGGAGTCATACTAGTACAACTAATGGTATAGAAAGCCCCATTTTAATCCCAACCATCACTGTCTCTGCATCCTGAGGAGGAAACTGGCGTGTGTATCCATGAAGTGGTCAGCTACTGACACACATTCCTTCTCCCTGCTCCCAGAGCTGGTGTGCCACTTTTCCTCCGTACAAAGACAATTTGCTTTTCATGTAGTAATGAAGAACAATGTTTTAACAGACAAAGGCACTTCTAGTGTATTATTGTGCTGTCTTTTGAATAGTGCTAGATGCTGGGAAAAATGGTAATTCACAGTGAGAATGCTTCTTACCAGCAATGTGGGTAAGAACTGAGCATATATGCTCTGTGCTGCATAAGGTATAAATGGTGAACATTGTGAGAGGGAGAAAAGCCCAATTATAGTGCTTTTTGATGGCAAAAATCCTAAGAGAAACAGGAGTGGTCTTTCTGCTGGCCTTTTGTAGTTATTTAAAAGAAAATGGAAAATATTTTCACATCTTGTGTGTATGTGGCCGAATTTAGGAACAGTCATGTTCATTTTTAGTGTTTGCAAATTCATATAAAAAGACATAGTGGCATTGCTGAAACACCTGTGTTCCTCTGCTTTTTCTTGTAAACTGAGACAATACACAGGTGGCTTCTCATTAATTTATTTCACACAAATACGAATATGCTGCATGGTTTCTTTTGCTGTAACTACATAATCCAAGAAACATGATTGCTACTGATTTAATGTAATCAGTGTTGTGAGGGGATCACTCTGAGCCCTTTGTGAATGGCTCTTTTCTGAGGGGATTTACACCCCATGTAAATCTGATTTAAATGGGAGAGTGGTGGAATGTTGCTCTCCTATTTAACCTATGCAAAAATCTATATTCTCCCACCTAGGCTTCTGGCTGTGTGATGGGATACTCAGCTGGTGCACCATGGGGGAGGGGAAGGACACAAGTCCAATAAGGACAGGGAAAGTAGGCAGGGGACTATCTCCAACAGGCAAGTTATACATTTTGATTCAATATTCTGATATTCTTATCAAGGCTTTCCAGAATGTGACACTGACTCAAACTGCAAACAATAAGGAGAAAACAGGAAACATGTATCAATGTCTTTGCTGTTCTGCAATGGTTTCATTTTTTTTCCTTTTTAAAGGACCAGTGTTACAACAGGAATAAAAATCTAGAAGAAAACAATGAGCCATCTTAACATGTAAAAGCAAATGTATTTTAAAAAATTTTGGTAGTTTAAAGATCTTTCTGTTTAAATTTATTGAACTAGAGCCAGATTTATTCAATTAAGATAATACACTTCAAGGTTAACTACCATTTGCTGTTCACTTAGGCAAGCTATTGTACAGTTATGTAAATTTCATGAACAGAGACACGACTTGAGTGTCTTAATTACAAGCAAAAAGTGTCATTTAAATATGAATAAGTGAATAGTTGCCTGTATTTCCTGTTCACATTCTGCTGTCATCTTTAAGACCAAGAGCTAACTAGCCATCTATATTGTGCACTTAATTTTTCCTTCTGTCTCTAAAATGATAAAAAAAAACCCAAAAAACCCAAAACACCAAACAAAACCTCCAAAAAAACCCACCGCAACAAAGCCTGTCATATAAATGCATGTAAAGCAGATGATGCGGGAGTGTCTTACTCTTAACAGTTGTTATTAGCACAGTGAATTTTAATTTACCAAGATCACAATGGATAGCAACATATATATAATTGTTTCTGTGGACTTCTCTGCATTTCAGTATATCCATATTGAAATTGTACAAACTGCAACTTCTGTGTAAGATCCTTTCACAGTAACTTTCCAGCAAGCCTGCTAAGGGCCTATTTTGTATGTTTCTATTTTCAGTGCTAAGACCTATTATGAATTCTTTTCATTTATTTATATACACATAGTTGTGTTCAAAATAGCCTGTCTCCTTAATTTACAGTCAGTCTAAATCAAATTTCATGTAACCAGAAGTTTGGTGGCGATACTCCCTCATCGTCTTCATGACTGAATTCCCTGTGTTCCTATCGTGTTGATAGTTCGGGATTTTTTTCCCATTGTTTTGATTTGTTTGTCTCTCCAAAAATGACCTAGAAAGAAATCTGTTGTTAATCACACATCAACGAGGGAGGGATGATCAGTTAATAAAAACCATGCCTTGTGTCTGCAGACCAAATGGCCAACTCTGGCTCTCAGTGTGTGCAGGGTCTTGGAAGGCTGTTCCCATCCTTCAGTGATGTGGCTGCTGCTCTCCCTGAGGAATGAGAAGTTCACTATTCACCCCGTGCTTGCATCACCCTTTCCAACATGTTCCCACTGATACATTAAAGGAATTAATTGCTCATAATGATCTCACCATCTGTTAACAGAGGTTCATACCTACGGGCTGGTGGCATGTGGTGGTCCTATTCAGGAATCAATGGGCGATGCTGGGGGAACGCTTTCCCACATTGCCTTCCATTGCGGTCTGAAAAGGGGAGGAGAGCTCAGTGTTGGCCATCTGCTCCTCGTCTTTCTGTGCGAGAGACCCTGGTGCAGGCCAGCCTGGCTCTGATCTGACTCCACTCGGATTGGAATGTGGCTGATCTGAGAGCCTCTCAAAGCTGTGAAAGTGAGTCAAAAGGAGATCCCCATTGTCCGGCGGGCCTGAAAGAAAATGATCACTTTAAAATTCATAACTCCCAGGTGCCCGCCATCTATTCATGGGAAAAACTCTCTGAACTTCTCTTCATTAAAAGGAGAGGGAGTCCAGCTAAAAAGAGAGAAAAGGAAGTAGTTTGTGGGAAATGTGCAAGGGATTTCAGGCTAAACAAATGAGGAATTTGAAATTTTTACTCGTATTAAAGGAACCGTGTAAGAAAAGGGAAACATTTGTGAAAGCAGGGCCTCTGCTTCAGGGGCCCTTCCCTGGGGTCCTCCAGCAAAATAAAAAAGCGCTTTATTTCCCCACCCCCCCGCCCCCCAAGGAGTTTTTTCCTCCCTTTTTCTCTTACCTGTATAGATGAGGGTAGGAATTGTACATGAATTTAGACTATCCCTGCTTTATGTGGAAAATCAGAATGCATTCAGTTTGCCCTTCTCTTCCTCTTCTGCATGTATTTTATTGTTTAGGTTGCATGTAAAGCTGACCTGATAACAAATGTAAACCGAAGCTGAATATCTTCATGGAGAATTAGAGGAGCGAGGGGGTGCAGGGGCTGTTGTGTCAGCTCGCTGCCTCAACTCCTCCCTGCCCCCATGGCTCGTAATCTGAGGATTTACCATATCACAGGAGGCATTTTGGTGGCCTTCCCCTGCCCCATTTTCTCCATCTTTTACCCCCTTTAAATGGGAGGTAGTGCTGAATCTTTCCTCATTCCCCAAACACATTACATGTGCTTCCCAGTTCTGTGCTTTTCCCCCAAGCCTCACAGTATGTGGAGTGGGTTTATGCTTGTTCCTGCAAC
This sequence comes from Grallaria varia, assembly GCA_013396735.1. Classification (NCBI taxonomy): domain Eukaryota; kingdom Metazoa; phylum Chordata; class Aves; order Passeriformes; family Formicariidae; genus Grallaria; species Grallaria varia. Next base: position 132,736 of record VWZG01002279.1, read on the forward strand.
GTGAAATGTGCTTTTCCTCTGATACTGTCCTTGTGGCTAGAGGCGAGGAGGATCCAGAGGGACCATGGAGTAGCTTTTTAAGGCAAGAATGGACTGTTTTGACCACTCTTAGTCCAACTACCTCTGCAACAAAGGCTGTTGAATTACTCCTGGCAATTCTTGGTCAGAGCCTGTAATTGTGGCCTTTCAGAAATACCTAATTTCAATTCAGTGTTTTCCAGGGGATTCATCCACTGATAAACTGCAGATATTCACCTGTGACCTGTTTCTAGTCTGGGGTAGCCATTTCAAGTCTCATCCTTCCTTTGTGACTCCTGGGGTTAGACATTTGCTGTCTGATAGCACAAATTAGGACACAGTGTGTCTGATAGCACGTGCATTTGCTATCAGGATATAGTCACTTCTCTCCCCCCAAAAGTGTTTCTGTAGCTCTTGAGGTGGCACCCTTCTGCCTTCCCTATTCCAGGAGTCTCTTACCTTATGATGCACCAAGCCCCTTTATTTTCTCCTCTTATTAGATCATTTGGTGAGAAGATTAGTGGTGTGCAGCATCTTTTTTTGTTCTGTTTTGATTCAAAGTTGTTACCAACTTTCCCACTGGGATGTTTTTCTGCCCACCCAACTTCCCTTTTGGATGTCTTTGAGAAAGAGCCAGCTGCCTTTCATTGCTGTTTCTCTCTTGTTTATTCAGTAGTGTGGGAGGATTGGTAAGCAGTGTTCAGGTTCTCTTCTTACCCACAAATTGCCATCACCAAACAACTGTGAAGTGATGTCCCAGTGGACAAGAATGCTTGTTTTGTTGTGTCATGACAACATGCTGCATCTCTATTATCCGCTTCTAATCTGTTCCAGCTCTTCCTTGATATCATCAGTTTCAAAGATACTGTTTGTCTCTGCTCTGTGTATCTTCAGTGTCACTGCAGGGACATTCACTGCACTCTTCTTGCCATAACCAGAGTCAGTATTTGCACAGTGATTTCTGGAAACAGCAAACCTGGCCCTGGCTTACCTTGCCGTGTTGGGAAGTTACATTGCAACTCACACTTGACAGTCCATTTTAAAACAAACAGAAAACCCAAACCCCAACGTGGACATCCAGACTTGCTTGATGAATTGGGATACTTAGCCTGAATTGTGCTTGCTATTTTGTATCTGGTACCACATTCCTTAATTTCATGAGCACTTTCTGTTCTTGAATGGCTGCCTTCTTTTTAGAAACTTTAGGTATGTTTGTTTAACATCTTATAATATTCTATTTTTTAGAAGAAAACTTTTATAGTTTATACTTCATTATGTGATTAATATAGTTATCCAAATGATAGCCATTTTTTTTTTTTTCAGGGATACCTTTCTTTTGTATCTAATTCTCTGCTTGAACTTCTTGTTTCCAACCAGTCTCCACTCATTCATTTCTGCTGAGAGAGGGGTTAGTATCAGAGATAATTGCGCGGAAATGTTTAGATTACTAAACAAACCAGGAGATTTTCAATGCAAATTACTGGAAATGTTATAAAATTGAGTAAATTATTGATTCTTATTATTTGTTTACCTTTCAGAACAATGGAAAGTGAGAGCTTGCTGTGGCTTACAGTGTGTGAACACTGTGTGTGAATAGTGCCTACCCAACAGAGTTCATAGTCCAAACCAACAGGGCAGATGATCAGCATTTAGGAGAGGTGTGATCACACCGAGGCAGGCTGTTCAAACTGATCTCAGGTAACACAGAATCATTAAGGTTGGGAAAGACCTCCAAGATCATCAAGGCCTATCTTCAGCTGAGTCCCACCATGCTCACTAAACTGTCATGAAGTGTCAAGTCAACTTCTTTTTCGAGCACTTCCAGGGATGGTGACAACTCCAGTTCCCTGGGCAACCTGTTCCAATGCTTAACCACTGTCAGTGAAGAAATTTTCCCTAATATACAACTTGAACCTCCCCAAATATGCCAAGTCCACAGAAAAAAAATAAATTATTTATTATTTCAGTTACATGATGCTGAGTTAGTATAAAACTGTGCATGAATTAATGCATGAATTAATGTTTGGAAAGTGGTATATTCAAGAACTGTGAGAACTGGCATATTCAAACACCAGTTGTAAAGCTAGGAGAAGGACCCACAGTTCCTGTAGGGAGGAATTTGGCAGGAAGAATGTATGTTGATCACAGATGGAGAGGAGAAAGCAAGGGGCTTATAATACCAAGACAAGGATTCTATGCTGATGACATTTCAGGAGCAGATACGGGACAGAGATTATGCAACATGGGACTACTCAGCTTTATTCACTGCCAGAAGTGAATCTGTGTTGCACAATTCAAGTGTTTGCACTGTAACACTTTTTGGGAGATCTTTTAAAATCATCTCTAGGCTTTTGTTTGGGTTTGTTTAATACTTTGTAAAGTCTTTCCCTTTTTTTTTTTTAAATTATTAATATTGACAGAATCCTATCAAGACTATAGCTAGGTAAGTACTTGAGTCAGCATCATTGAAGGATAGTGACCCCCAGCAGGAGTACAAACCTCAAAAGGGGATGATGTAAAAACTTGAACCAGATCTATCACTGGGTGAAATAGTAATGTGCAGTCACAGCTGAGGATTGTACATCTGTTATGAGAGGTAGGGACATGTGCTTTTGGGACTGTTAAGTTTCAGCTTGTATGTTTGTGGTTTGTTTTGATTGTTTTGTGGTTGGTTGTTTGGTGTCTTTTTGGTTTGGGATTTCTGTTTGTTTTGTTGTTTTTTGTTTTGGGGTTGTTTTGTTTTTTGGTTGTTTTTTTTTTTTTTTTGGAGAAGGTGGTTTGCCAGTGCATCAGTAATTAATTTGAGGAGGCTTTTGCATGAAGTGGTTTTTATTTGGGACACATTATCTCATCCTGCCATTAACTACTTTTTCATAGTAAATGCCTCCTTTAAGAGGCAGAATAATCCTGTGATTGTGACATAAAACTTGAGAAGTAGATATGCCATGCAATTATTTTAATGTAAGATTTTAAGTACAGAGTTTTATAATCCTGTTCAAAGGAGCAGACATGGGAAGAATTCCCAGGAATGTCATTCCCGGAATCTGAGACACCTACCTCTTAGAGGAAATGCCATGTGGTGATGCTTTACTGTCAGTAAACACTGTACAGGTTGCCTTAGGGAACCTGCTTTATGTCTTCTCTGCTTTGCCTGTGAGGCTTCTCTATCTCCTGTTTATAGAACCCAGACAAGGCACTCGGGCACAGTTCTCAAGTGCAGAAAGACACATGAGGATAAGCACTTGTGGGGATTTTTCAAGGACACTGGAGGGGGTTAAGTGTTGTTGAATTGTTTGACTTTGGACTCTGGCTCATAAAGCAGCCAGACTGTTACCTGCACCCACCTCACTGCTCTGAGGATGCTCAACTTTTGTGCCCAGTTCTTTCAGCTGGGGTAGGATGGAGGGAGCTGTAGAGAGTCTGTGGTCAGGATGCTGGCTTAAAATATGACTAGTCATGTTTGTTGCCTTCCATAACCCTAGCGAAAGTGACCAAGATGACCACTTTTTTCCGTTTTTTCTTCTTGTAGTATGTTGCCTGTTATCAGTACAAGCTGTAACAGCTCCAAGAAGAGCACTGGAAAGGGGAGATACTTGTTGGTTAGATGGTTTTGCTGCTGTGAAACGGCTGGACTGGAGACTTGGATTTGGATATGTACCTCAGCTGAGTTTCCTAATTACTAGGCTTTAGTAAGATTGGGGCAGGAGGAAAGATCATCAGCTGGGAATGGCATCCATATATGTGATACCTTCAAAGTGACTGCATTTTGGTGAATGAAAAATGGGAGTTCAGTAAGAAAATTTCACACAAGATCCATTCCAAGTCAGTTCACAGTAAAACTGTGTACATAACATACAACCTAAAGTGTGAACAGCAGTCAGGCTTGAGTTCCTTTCCATTCTTCTCTTCTTCCTTAGCTATGCACTTTGAATAGCGGGGAGGGGGGGGAAATGATGAAAATGTGCAGCTCTGTATTTGATATTTCAAAGGCTGTTACCTTACTCAAAGCAAATTTCTTTTGGAACATACAAAGGCTATTTCTTTTCAGCTTTAAATCTCTGCTGTGCTCAGTGTTGCTGGTTCTCATTTTATTTTGATCTTTATGATGAATATGAGAACCTGGTACCTTTCCTCTCTTTCTGTTGCTCTTAATGTGTCAACACTTGAGTGACAGAGCTCAAGCTTTTTGCTTTAAAATGAAAAAGAAAATTTTATATATTAAAGTTAAAGCTTTAAATATGGGAGAACTTGTAGTAATTAAAATATACTACTAATTTAACCATCTAAGTGTTCTTTACAATTTCAATAGATTTTGATGTCTGAGGGTGTTTTTATATATATTCTTTATTCTGGATGTATATAGCAAGTGACTAGCCTTAATCTGAAATAGTGCTCTTGATTGGCAGGTGTCAGAAACTTTGTGAAAAAGATTGAAGTGTTTATGACTACTTGATAATCATAACAGTTTGTTAGGTTACTTCTAAGTCAGAATTCCTGTTTGGGAAAAGAGAGGCTATAGACTGAATTTTTCTACAAAATAATTCTTACAGTAACTAAACTGTGAACTGCATTTTTTTTTTCCTTCTCAAACCTATCTGTGGCAGGGAATTACTTTATAAACTTGTGTATAATATCATTGTAAAAGTGAACTATAAGACATGGACATGTGTAAACAAAATGTGTAACTTTGCATTTATTATGTATAGATAACTTATTTCCATAAGAACATTCTTTAAATAAATATATGTTTTATAAACATTTAAAAGCAGCTCACCCAGTTTTACTTGCAGTTTGGAGGAAACTTTTTCTCTGGTCTACCATCTGCAAAGCTTTAGTAAGATTTTTTGACAAATGAAAACAAGATTACAAAATTATATCCCTTGTGACCTCTACTGGATATGAAGTTCTTGATTGTTTTTGTAAATGAGAAGAATCACGACCGTGATCTAACATGACAACTGTGGCTCGCAGTACCCTCAAAATTCCTGTGGTGTTTTGGGGCACCTGGTGAATTGCTCTGTGCCTCAGTTTGCCACCTATAAAACCAGGTTAATCACATTTCCTTGACTTGAGTGCAGAAGGTTTAAGTGTTGTGCTCTATAATGTCTACGCACATAAGCATCTGGGAGGTGATTTCTCTTGCAGAGTTCTGATATGAGTGTCTGAACATCCACTGTGCTTGTTGCAGCCATCCATGGAGCAGCATCAGAACAGGGTGGGCATGCAGGGAAACTTTCCTAAGATACCCCCTTAATCTCCAGTGATTCCTGCTCTCAGGTAGTCCTCTGGGCCACGAGTGATATCTTTGTCTTCCAGAGGCAACCTGAAGTTGCGTGCTGCTGCTGATCCTCTTATTTTGGGGAAAAGTGCAGTGGAGTGAGTCATTCTGTATGGCCAGTTACCATTAGGCTGTACCTTCACTGCAGAGAAAAGCTGATTTTTGTAGCATGTTCAGGGGCTCAGTAAGTCTGCATTACTTTGTTCTGGTAGAAGGAACAGATTATTAAGTCAGAGAATGTCTCTGACTAGTTTCCTATCTAATGATCTCTGTTACTCTGTGTGTTCATGTGTGCTAATTACTGATGAGACCAAAATGCACTGGAATACCTGGGTCTGCTCTGTAAAATATAGTTTATGAATGGGCTCACTTTGGAGGGCGGTCTGAGAGGGTACCAGTGGCAAAACAAGATACTTGCTGGTTTCTAAGTGTTATCAGTTTTGAGTCTAACTTGTGGATATGTTGTCCTGGAGTGATTTGGAATTTCCTTAAGTCAAGTGTATTGCTGCTTCAAATGAACAAAGAGGTGACCTCTCCCCACAGACACTCAGAGGCAGAACTTGATCTTCCAGGCTTTCAGTTTTCTTTGATTGAGAAACCATATTTTAAAAATGCTTCTCCAAGTAATATAATTTGTAAGGCTGCATATATAATTGTTAGTTCTATATTTGCTGACATGTTCTTGGTGCTGTTACTCTGAGCAGTGACTGTATTTTGGTATCAAAGGCTTAGCTTCAAGGCTTGTTTTCAGTAGTGGGGATTTTGAATAATTGTTCATCCTTTATATCATACATAAAAGGTAAGGAATTATTAAAGAACCTATTTCAAATGTGTATTTTTAATTTAAGTGTAGTCTGGAATTGCTTATTTTTCAAATAAGGCACAGAAATAATCATCAGTATCTTAGCTGGGATGTGAGTTAACACTTGCACCAGACATAGATTTTTTTTTTTTTTTTTTTCAATTAGCACTCCCTTAGAAAACCCATTCCCCCAGCTTTTGTCAGTGTGCTGTAGGAGAAGAGCAAATAGATTGGAAATGCTCTGCAGCTCAGGCTCCTGGGAAAATGTAACAGGTGTTACAGCTCAGCTGGGTATGAGCTTTATGAAAAAGACCCTCTCAGACTTTACCCATAGAATTCTCTTTCCTAGCCAGAGTTTCAAGTAGGAAGAAACTAATGACTTCATTACCATCTCAATTCTGGGAAATGCTTGGTCCAGACCTGAATCATTAAAGGAAAGGTACAGCACTCTGCATGACCTTACAAGATCAAAATGTTATTTAGAGCAATTCCATTAGTCAAGGCTATAAACCTGAAAGAACACACCCTTTTGCGTTGGCTTTTAGGCCATAAAATGTGTATATGTCATGAGGAGCAGGGCAGGAGGTGCAGACTGGGNATTCCGCACTCATTGTGCAGCACAATTTCCTTCCTTTGAAAAGCCTCCACTTCTAGCACTTCTTCCCTTCACCCTGTGTTGTGACACGTTTAATGGCTCTTGTCGTTCTTGCTCTTCCAGGGGTTTCTAATTGGGCATGATACTGAAGCCAAGAATGATCTCAAAATTTCAAGCCATACAAAGAGAAATATATTTCTTTAATGCTGTAGTAGTTACAGGCAACTTCTCTTCCTGCTCCCCCAATTTATTGTATATTTTGCTAGCTTTAAAAAAAGAGAGAATAGTATGACATGGAGAAGACTGACTTTGGGGTTATTTTCCTTTCCTCCATTATTACTTTTTGCAGTTGTGAGTAAAAGAAACCTTGCTAGGTGAAACTATTTTGCTAGCTGCCCAGAATTTCTTAATGACAACACTACATTTGAAGTCCTTGTCCAACAGTGTCTCTGTAGTGGCCCAAAATGCTCATGTTTTGGATGCTTTTAATGTTTAATAAGCAAAAACTAAATGTGCTTTTCCATGCAGGCTGCCATGAAGTTTTTTCTCTCCCTGCACAAACATCCTTCCACAGGTAAAGGTGGGCATGAGCTGGCACAAAGAAATGTGTGATGCCTGCTTTGGGAAAAGCTTTGCCACGAGGGAATAGAGGCATGGTGCAATGTTTTGGGGGCTTGGAGCCTCGGTGAGATGTGTGTGCAGTGCCTGAATCGTGTGCTCAGCAGGGAGGTGTGTTCTTGCACACCAAGCCAGCAATGCGAGTAAGTCAGTCTTGCACTCGTGTGCATGCAGAGACCTCTTGTTTTAGCGACCTTGTGTCTGTGCTGGTATTGCTTGAAAGTGGAGCCTTTAAAAGGCAAGGCTTGTCCATGCAGTGCAGGACAGTTTACTGGTGGCTTCATGTCTTAACTTCACCTGGACATGTCTCTTTGAGGTTATTGCCATGGCTGCCTGTGTGTTCTGGCCTCTACCCCAAGCATTCTTACCCTGTAGCAGTCCATTCCTGCACTGAACTTTTACAACTCATTACCAGAGTTGTTTTGACAATCCTTTCTTGAAGTATTAGCAATACTGAAGATTGGAAGCTGGAGTTTGGTATTTAAGATGAGATTTCACTACTTTTATTGTCATTAATATGCTGTAGGATTTTCTCTTCTTGTTGTTCCCCTGGGGCTCTGGGTGCTTGTTTTCATCCAGGCATCAGCTGTTTTTTTCCTAGGTTCTCTTCCCTGTCCTTTTCTAATGATAAGCTTGTCTCTATAGTGGCTTTATCCCTGAACGATATGACTTTACATTTCATACCACTGAGTTTCACACCTGTTTGGTCCCTTAATCCTCAGTGGATCCCAGTTAATCCACCCCAATGAGAAAAGGCAGGAGACACCTATTACTTCCCATGAGTACCATGTGTGTGTTTGGTCTGTAAGCACGTGTATACGCCTTCTTAGAACCACAGTTCCTGGGCAGTTAAATTGAAAAACACTGTACGCTTAATGATAGTTTTGACATAGAGGTGGATCTTTGAGCTGAGCTTTCCACTGCAACACCGAGCAGTGCTGTGCTGTGTAGGTGAGGTTGATCTGGCTGTAGGAGTGATGTAGTTGCAATACTAAGGTGGTGTTTTATGAATTACTGGCTGTGATGCTGCCCTTTGATACTCAGCTACAGCCTTAGTGTGTATGTCTTCTTGATTTGTCTTTGCTTACAGAGCCCTCTCATTCTGCATGTTTGGTTCTGAGTTTTATCTCCTGGGTTGCTGTGGTGGGTGGCAGGCTGTTGTGTCGAGTTCTCAGAGAAGGATGAGAAGGCGTATGAAATAACATCTCTCTTCTTCCTGAAATATGCTGATGTGACAGCTTCTTGGACTGAAAAGGCATGCTTCTGGTGGAGTTCTTCTGACAGGAAAAGCAAGAAATTTGGTCACTTAAAATCAGCACAAAACAAACCTCCCTCTGAATATTGATTTGTGATGTTAATTTGTTTATGTAGAAAGGTGGTGGGTTATTGTGCATAAATGCTAAATGGACTGTGTGCTGCTGCTTGCAACTAAGAACAAAAAAATTATTGCTTAGTTTACCCTCTAAAAGCTTAGAAAATCCACACTGCAAATATTTGCTGCTTGGAGCCCTGCCTAAACAAAATATTCAAGGTGCAAGAGAATTAGAAAATTGCTAAGTATCCATTAAGAAGAAATGAGGCCTTAATAATAGAACATCACTTGACACCTTCTGTTCTAGCTTATACTTCACAGTGCCCTTTATCCAGGCACCTAGGAGGACTGTTCTAATAGGAATTACTTAACCCTCTCCTTGCCTCCCTGTGGCAGGACAGTTCTTCAGATAATTCAAGCCCAGATGTTCTCATCCAGGCATTTTCCAGTGAATTGGTCTTGACCACCTAAATAGAAGTAGGTTCCTTCTCTGGACCTTCAACATGGTTGTATGTTTTGAATGTGTCCATTCTGTGCAGCCTTGCTGTGCTGAGTCCATTCTGAGGTATGGTGTGTCCTACAGGGGAAGGTGAAATTTTAGGGTTCATAGTGTTGGTGGTAGTTTTGCCATGATGACTGTAGGTCTGATATGAGCAGAAACTGCATTTTCTATTTAAACAGCAGGATATATCGTCTCAGGGAAGACTGGGATGTTCACCACCCTGTTTATATATTAGCAAATATTAATTCTGGAACTGTTTTTTTACTCCTTTAGGGGCTCTGCTCCTTGACTCATGTATAGTGCTTTGAGGCTGTGTGCTTACCTGTGCTCGCAAGGCACGAAGAACTGGAACTAAACAGTAACTGCTCAGTGACCACTTTGCATGGGAGCAATCAACAAGATAGGCTGTTCCTTATTGCCATCCTGGGTTTGATCATGCCTATGAAAAGAACTTTTCTCCTGATATGCATAAATGCATTGCTAATTGTCTTGCTCTGCTTGTTTGCAGCTCACCTGTTGTTCTTGATGTGGTTCCTCACAGATTAGGTGCAAGTGCCATTCTCCTTTCCCAGGTGGAGGTTGTTAAAATATTGGTAGAGCATGTCTCAGGTCACATCACTGCTTGGAAGGTCCAGAACATCTGCACAGAATGAGAGTGTTAGAGTGCTTTAAAGGATTTGTTTTTCATTCCAGTACTGGTCTGAAGTCAGAACATTTATGATAACTTCTTTTTTCACTTGTGAAAGGATGATAATAGTCTTTTTTTTCTTTAGAAGTTAATTGTGATGTGTCTTTAAAATAAAAACCACAAACAAATAGCCCCAGTTAGGAGAGTCTAAGTATTGAGTGGGGTTTTTTCTAATCAGGAGAAATGTATGTATCTGTGTGTAGGATTGTTAGAGTAGCCATTTTCCTTTCACCTGATGATGCTTGCAGTTTGTATTTCCTGACACCAGAAGTTCATTGTATTTAATAAGCAACTTCCTATTGCATTAGCAAATTTCCATCTGGTTGGAAAGGTACCTGATTCTATTACTGTATTTGTCTTCACGGCTGTGATGCAAAACATAATTTGCTTATAGCTTTGTAAATATGGCTAATGCAATGATATGTACATTGTATTACCCACAAAGAGATTTTGTGTTGTGCAGGTTACTTCTGAATTTATGAATGAACAGAGAACATGAGAGGGGAGATAGTTGCTGCTTCTATAACCCTGCTGATGTCTTGAAATTTTACAGATGCTTTAGCAGGAAAATGAAATGAAAGGGTAAAAAGAGGAAATATTATTACTGTCTGAAAATGTTAGTGCTGTTTGTGTGTAAGAGGGAGAGGGACATAGGAGCAGGATTTCTGAGAGGTATCTGCCCTTTGGAAAAGCAAAGAGTGAATGGGATGACAGGATGTCTCCCTGAAATCTTACTGTTACAATTTGGTAACACAGTCTAGAAAGTAAAAATCTTAAGTTAGTAACATCTAAAAAAAAAAAAAACCTGTTTGGAAGCTTTGGAAAGGGGGGAAGGAAATACTGAATGAAATCTTAATAAGAGTGGGATTTTATCACCTGAGTTTTATCAGTCTTCGAGAAGCCTCAGGCAACATGTCATGTTTGTGAATTGTATAACTGATGGGACAATATGCCATTAGTTTATGTTACTGTCCATTCTGGACACAGAGTCTAAAGGAGGTGTGGATGGCTTTACTGGCACTCAGGTAGCACTGTATTACAGGGTAGTTGTCACCACACTTATGTTGATTTGTTACCTTTCCAAGGGAGTCAGTGGCTGTTTTTAAATGTAATATACAGGCAGCCAAGCAGTCCAAGTTATATGGAAATTGTGTTGGCCCTTGCTATCAACAATGTGGGAATAGCAAGCTCCTGGCTTCCCCAGTGTGTGGAAAGACCACAGAAATGCTGATAAATTATTTGCTATGTGTTTTGCCACCACAACTCAGTGCATTGAGGAAGCAGGCATCCTGCAAAAGCACTGTTTGTCTTTCTGAAGATGTGCAAGTATATCTACCAGAGTGCTAATGAAGGGTGCTTGGGAAGGAAAAGAAGCCTCAAGTGTGTATAATTATGTCCCTTTCCTTCTATGATAGCTGCCAAGTGCTAGACAACAAGAGTCTGTCACCTATGATAGTGACAGAGACTTTGATTGTTTTCTGCCATTTGCAGAACCTTGGAGGAACTTCTTTTGTGAAAGATGAAGAGTGTCAGGTTTAAATTCAGAAACACATCAGTGTTGTCAGAAATGTACGAGTGTAAAGGTTTAAGTCCTGCTGGGTGTGTGACACGACACTGAGCAGTTGGCATCAAGCATGTCTAAAAAATTTATATCAAAACTCTAAATATGTTCCAAAGTCTGTTGTTAAATTCATTCTTAATTAGGTTCTATGCACAACTAGCATACTCTGGTTGCTTAAAACTGGGACTGCAAATGAAGGGTATGATAGGGTCACTCTGGAAAAGGAAGGCCTGTTTTATTTGTCAAGATAAAGAGCCTGGAGCAATAATATTCGACAGCTTTGGCTGGAGTTTCCCTGTTCCATCATGTGTTTCACAGAATAGCCTAGCTCTATATACTAATGAAATCCTGTAATATGCCAGGTTGCAACTGTACAACATACTGGGGAAAGAAAGAGTTGCATGGGAAAGCACATGATGCTGGAGTTCGGTATTTGTCCAAACACATGCATGTGTTGGCTGCAGAACTGAAGCTTTGGAAAGAAATCAGTCCCAGAAACGCAGAAATGATCTTTGTTAGCAACCAGATATTATATGAAGGGCATAGTCATGCAGTAAAAATCAATTATCTCTATGAAAGAACTCTACAGGCAGTCTGTCTTTCCTGATGAGGACAGTATTTTATTTTTTTTTCTGAGGGAGATGATCCTTCTTTTGCTAGTGGGAGAAAGAGGGTGAAACAGTTTGGAAATAAAGACAACTTTAAGCCTGTTGCAAATTCTGGTTCTACCATCCATGGCCCGCTGTGTTCAGCATCAGTGTTTATCCAAGTGTGATTGTGTCCAACTATCTTGTTAAAAATTTTAGTCTTTGGTCTTTATATTAAACTGCCACTAATTATATCTTTTGGGTTCAAACCAGTCGAACTGAGCATCTGTTATGTTTGCGAGCAGCTGGCTAGTGCATCTGGGAAAAACTGTCCCTGGATGTGGAGAGGGGAGGAGGATGGAACAGTTAACTGCCTGTGGATCAGCTCGCTGCCCCTGGGGAGGCTGCTCTGTCTCCAAAGCTTTGTTAAACCCTGGGGGCACAAAGAGGACGATATGGAGTGACTGTGATGGTGCTGCCAGAGCTGCTGCAGAAACATCTGTTTTAGGAGCCGGTGGCCTGCTTTTGGGCTAGTGATTACAGTTTCTGTTTATGTGCAGCCATACCTTCATTCCAGTACAGCCAGGAGGAGAGTGTTGCTGTATTTGGTGTGAGAGAGAGGATTTCCATTTTTCTTGGAGTTGTACATTAATAAATACAACAAACTGACCACGTGGGCAGGGAACTGTCAGCAGCTTGATATAGAACTGGTAAGAACCATCAGAAGCAGAGTTGGGAAGAAATGGGAACTGAGAACAAGTGATGAGAAGGGAGTTATTAGCTTCCTCCTTCTTGTGATGGCTTAATTTGGGAACCAAAAACTCAATCATTCAGCTGATAACTATTGAATTAATTTTAACTAGTTCCTAAACCATAATCAAAAATGGGTAACACTTGTAGCCTTTTTTTTTTTTTTAGAATGTTGGATGCCTTGGTAGGATTTGTCAGCCTGATAGAAAAGGGTCCATTTGCATAGAAAGGGAAGCTCAGGTCACTCCCATAAACTCTGAAGCTCAGGTCTATCAGAGTTAGGTAGTGGTGTGTGGTAGATCCCAACTTTTATGATATGCACTTATTGCCTCCCTCCCCGGCTTCCCCTGAAAATAAGTTGGTGAAACATGAATGAGACAGAGCTGACTTTTTACATCCCTGCCATATCCAAAAAAATGGAGCATCTGCAGCTGATAGACCTACTGAAAAAAACAAACAGTACCTTGAGTGCTTTATACTGCTTGTTGAAGGCAACACAATCTGTATAGATGCAAACTATGCTTCTTCACTGTCATCAATCTCAGAATAAAACACGTACACTAATCAAGGGTTAAATGTATTTTTATTTTGATAAACTGTAAAATTTGCTGCTTGAGTCTAATGTGGTCAGTAAAAGTTAAGTGTTATACTCCATTCTATAGTAAAGAAGAGTTTGGAGCTTGTTAGACACTCTTTAACATGTTGATAGGGAAAACATACATAGCAATTAAACCTAATCCAATATAATATTTTTCACTTGGTTGTTCTTTTTGTTGGGAAGGAGACAAGGCATAGTTTACGTTTTGGTTAACAAAAAGGAGAACTTCTCCCAAGGCCTGGTGACAATTATGTCTGCATTTTTGCTTAGGATCTGCAATTCTTAGTTTTCCTTGTGTCTACTCACCTTTCTGCTGAGTGAAATTTTGTGGGATACTTGAAGTGCATAACCTGTGCTTGTGCAGGTGAAGGCAAGGCTTGGGCTTGATTTTTGTCTCCTGTTTGACCTCTCTAATTAGAATAGCAGTGGGTTTATTTCCCACCATATACCTTGGCCTTTATGAGATGAGTTTCGCTTTGTGTACTCAAGCCCAGAGATGATGCTTATGAATGCATGGCTGCTGTTTTGGTGACTCCTCGTGTTTGACTTGATTCATATTCATAATCACATTTACAAGGATTCCTGGTGATTTCAGGAAACTTCTGCGAAGTCTTCTTTGATAGCTACATCTCTTGTTACTGTGCAGCCCTAGAACGAAACACAACAATGGCTTTATCTCAGAGTAAAATGTGCAAATAGTATTTAATGATAGTCCTGCCCCTAGAAACTAGAGCCCTTCCTGAAATGAAGTTCTGAATGTTAATAGAATGGAAAGTGTCCAGGGAATTCTCTCTTCCTTGTGTTATATATGACCAAGATCCAGCATTTCTTGTTTGCTGGTTCAAACAGGGTTTTACTCCTGATGTGAACAGAAAATGTGATGAGAATGTGGATACCATTGCTCTGCAAGGAAACAGATGGAAAATGGATACAAACTAGTAACACACTAGCACAAACTCAGTCATTCTAGTAGGTAATAATCTGGTAATCTTAGCTTGATTTCCTTCCAGTACAATTAATTATTTCTGTTTGTTTTGGTTATGAGAAAGTGTGTTGTGATAACTTCCTTTAGCAGCTAAAAATTTAACACCAAACTCCCAGCTGGCATGACTTCAAGAGCGGAGTTGTGCCAGCAGATAATTTGGCCTAGATTATTTTTAAGAAGGCTGTCAGTCTTGTTTTTCTCTATTACATGCTTACTGTAGTAATAGCAAATATTTATTCTACTGATTACAGCTTTAACTCTAAACAGTTAGTGGACTAATCGCTTGACCTGTGCAGTGGCAGAGATGGCCCCTCTCACAGAGCTGTTTGAAAAGGGGAATGATTCCTCTTGTGAAAATTCTTATTTAAACCATATTACTAGAAATCTCAGAATTGTGGAGTTTTCATGCCTTATCCTTTTTGCCCTTGCTGGAATTCCCATATTACAGAACTGGGACCAGAACTTGTGGCTGCCTTTTTCCCTTTTTTTAACATAATTATGCTCTGACCTGTATCCATATGCACATATGAGTATGCATGTGTACGCACAGCAGTCAAATACTCCTCTTAGCTTCAGAAGGATGAAAGAGGAAGTATTAACATCCCATTAGCCGCAGGGTTCACATGAGGGGTCTGTAAAGAAATCTGGCTTTGGCTTCTAGAACATGTTGAGAGAAAACCATAATAAAGCATAGGTGCTTCTTATATCACTCACTGGGGTATTTGTGTCCCTGCTCCCTCCCCCCCTGCCTCCAACCTCTCACATCTTCTTGGAACACAGACTCCCCTCCCCTATAGGAAGTCTCATTCATTCATGTTTTGAAGGAATTTCTTAATTCTTTCAGCAAGATTACCACCATCCGTGCCCCTTTTCCTTCTCCCTGCCTTTGCCAGAGAGAGAGAGAGGGGAGCAGGGCCTGCCCAGATGGTTGAGGACCAAAAAGAAGGAACATTTTCTCATGCTTTTAAAAAGACCACTTTCTTTCCTGCCTAATATTTAGCTCCTTCAAATGCAAATGGAGAGGTTTCGCTCCAAGGTTAGCATAACAATTATGGGAAAGCTTTAAATCTGAAGCATTTGTTTACACGATGAAAGGAGTCCACAGTCCAAAAGCTCTGAGGCCAGGGCTTTTCAGTAGCTATTTTTTGACTAAGTAGTGAACTGCAAGTCAATTTTAGGCCACAAAGAAAACCAATTTATATCAGTGTGTAAGCTAATTTTGGAGGGAGTTCTACATTATAAACGATGGTGATTTTTTTTAAGTGACTGTTACTGGAATAAACTGATGATTTTCCTGTCCCCCAGCCCTTTGAATCTTGCTGTTTAATGAACCCCCATGTCTTGGATGTTAGTGACCATTCCCTGTGCCCTCAGAAGAAGGGACACGCAGGATCCGGGGAATCAGTTTTGTTAACACTCAGGAGTGTTGCTGTCCAAAAACTTGCTGATGCTCAGGAGTGAATTCATGGTGTCAGAACTCCTCTCAGATGTCTTTTCCTCTCTTAGTGTCTAACATGCTTCCCTGGGTGCTCACTGAGTGCAGGCTCTTATTAGCAAACTCTATAAACAGTTGACAAAATGCTGTGGTGTGCCAGTTTTAGGTTTGAGTGATCCCATGGATGCTACAGGACACTCCTACTGTGAGCAGATTTGTCTCTCCATTGCTGTGCTTTTAGTATGCCACAATCCTGGAAAATATGAATGCCATGTAACACTTCTCCACAACTAGACGCTTCCATTTCTTTCCTTGATTAGAGCCTTCCCCCCAAAAAGCCTCTTTTGTCACTGTTCACACTGACTTTCAGTAGCATCCAAGTAGCTGTAAATCCTTGGGAATTTTGCTGACTTTCTCCTTTATGAGGCTGGTATAGCAGCCATGTCAGGCTGGGGCCCCTCATTGCAGACAAGACTTCAGTCAGATTTGGGATATGACAGGGACCTTTGCCTACTCATAGATGGGGAGGAGTTTATTCTTGCCTAGGTGCCAAGGCATTGGCATCAGCTAAAACCAAACAAGACCTAATTTTTTAAAGATACGATTCCTGCTGCAAACTTTGTCTCAGGTTCATCTGTGTGAATGGGGAAAGGGCAGCCACCAGTCCACAATATCTGGGGGATTTAGCCCCTTCAATCTGGGAGACATTTTCATTGTTGAAAGCCTCAGAAAAGGCTTTCAGAACCATAGAATATACGGAGTTGGAAGGGGACGCATTGAGTCCAGATCCTGGCCCTGCACAGGACACCCCAAGAATCCCACCAGGTGACTGGGAGCATTGTCCAAATGCTTCTTGAACTCAGACAGGCCTGGTGCTGGGATCACTCCCTGGGGAGCCTGAGTTTGCAAGAGGATAGAAAACAGAGAGCCCTAGAAAGCATAGCTGGAGGGGCCCTCAAGAGGTATCCAGTCCATCTCCTTATTCTCTGGCAAGATCACCTGTAGCGAAGGCTTTCTTGACAAATGCTTGTCTAACCTGTTATTGGAACCCACAAAACGTTTTACAACTGTGGAATCTGGCTCCTATAAATGGTTACCTGACTTGTCTGCTCCTGTGGAAATAGGAATAAGTTGTTCCCTTGATTGTTAAGTAGAATTAATGCAACCATGTACGTTTGTGTTTGTTGACTTCAGGAATTGCTTTGAAAACTGTTTGAAACTGCAGGAAATACAAGATTGGTAGAAACAAAGTGAAAGAAGCAAGTGCAAAGCAGCAAACAGCACTGAATGAATCCCAGTGAAACTTCCCATTGATAAAAACCTGCAAAGTATGGAATTAGTGCTGGGGGGTAATAAACATTGTTTTGTTTTGGGTTTATTTTTTGTTTGTGTTTTTTTTTTTGTGAGGCCATTTCTGGGTGGCTTATCTCTAACCTAATGAATCTGTTGATTCACTAGGCAGGTATGTTGTTTGGCTTCCAATGCCACATATTGATTGATTGGTTGAAAAACAGTGATGATACATTTTAGTGTAGGTGATGACTGGCATATGGTATTAGAATAACTGTTACTGGGCTATGAACCACTGTATTGTTGTCCAGAAAATTCTTATATTATTAGGTAGGTGTAACTGGTATTCCTGCTCATCCTTTGGGGTCAGTTAACTTCTGGGTGAAGGAATTTATCTTTTGATGCTCCATTATCATAAAAGCATATTAGTAGGTGTCGAGGAATGCCTTGACTCTACAGGAGTAACAATCCAGCTCTCCAGGCAGAGCATGGTAATCCAGCTCTATCCCTGTTCCTTTAGCAGCAGAAGGGGTGTGTGATATCCAAGTTCATCTAGTACTTGCTCCCAACCATGCATGTGTGGTGTAGTATTGTGCATTACACTGTTGGATCTGTTTTATTTTTTAATGAGCAAATGGTTTTGGTTGTCCTGAAGGGCAAAGAATGGAGTTATGTCAGCTGCTGGCCCCAAAGCTTATAGTTCTGGCAAGCATTCCTTGCTTCTTCCACCTAGAAGCCCCTCAAGTTCGCTCTGCCCTACCATGTGAACTGAACTAGAATTTGAAAATAATAAACCTTTGTTAATGCAGTACCATATTGAAGCTTTTTTTTTAAGGGTTTTCTTTGAAGTGGATAAAGTCCAGTGGGGGGAAAAAAGATAACTTGAGTAATGTATCTTTTTTAAAAAAAGTTTCTTCTAAGCAGTGTATTACATAATATAACTTAGATTCTCGAAGGATGATTGGATTAACCAAAAAAATCTCATGCAAATAACAGGTCATAATTTACATGACACTGCCTCATTTGTAAAATAGGTCGCTGTCCTTTCCATTGCTTTTCATTCCTTGATCCATTTATTGGACATCTAAGCCCCTAATACAGGTGAGTTAGTGTGTAACTCCACTGTGGAAATATTCATCCCTTTGTTCCCTGATTTGGGTGCATTTATGGTGTAAATGGCAAGAGATGTTCTGCGAGAAGTGTATTAAGGCCTTAAGCTTTAAGACTGTTTATCTCACTTGTTGCTGTAGGTAAGATCCTCTTTCCTTTTAAAATGTGTTCAGTGGATCTTCTCCGATGTTTGCAGATTATAGTGACCCTGTAAGAGTCATTATAACTTGTCATTTTGGCAATTTCCAGTATGAAGAGTTAGGGGATGTGCTAGGCTGCTGTAGATCTGGAGTTTATATTTAATTTTTTTAAGTTTTGTTTTGAGCTGCCCAATGACAGCTTTAAAAGAACAAAAAAAAAAAAAAAAACCAACCAAAAAACCACTCCTACCCTCAAAGCCAGAGGTTGCTGCCCACTGAGAGTGTTTTAAAGAAATGCTCACAAAAGCAAAGATCACCTCCCTGTCATTGTGATGCTGAAAGCTTGGATCTTTTAGACCTTTCTTTGCAGCAATGGATAGGTTATACAGCTATTTTTTAACCTCTTAACCTTTTAACCTTCCAAGCTGGAATGTAAGAGTGCTATGAAAGCTTTAGGTATGAAAGTGGCTGTAAGCCCATTTGTGCTGCTTTAATACAGGTTCCGTATGTTAATTCTTTCGTAGTGTAATCAAGAAAGTGCTGGCATTCAGAACCAGCAAGTATCTAGTACTCACTTCACCGTCTGACCATAATGAATGTAAAATGCTAGTGGTAATAGATTGAAATGAAAAACTCCTTCATCTTGGCATGCAAGGGATTTGCAATCACATTTTGATTTTCAGTGCTGCCTGATTGGGGATTAATGTGTGGGTGGACTAACCTCTCTTGCAGGAGCTGTTGTTATTGTACTAACTGTGTGAAAAACAAATTTCAAATAGATGGCCCGTTGCATGTTTCTTGCCATTCATATTATCACTCCTTTGGTTTTTCAGTCTTAAGACCCACTCTGAATTCTTCAGAGTTTCTCCTTTTCACATCTTGCAGGGAGGAAGGTGAATTTTATTATCAACTGAAAGATCATCTTCCTTTTGTTTCCTTTATTGTCTTCAAATATGGCATCCCCCATTGAATTGGTTAATTTAAAAACTGATATTTTGTGCTTTTCAAAGGAAAATGAAGTTGTTGCTGTATTTCCGAGAAATTTCTGAGAAATTAACTTATACTGTATGAGTTGTATGCAAAAAATGACAATTCCACTTCTGCTCAGGCTAGATTTATATCCATTTACCTGGTTTTCACACATCTTTTCCCTTCAGCCTCTGGTATTGGTTTTGTAGTGAGAATATTTCTTGGGCTGTATTTCCCAGGATTGTCTAAGCAATAGCAATGTGAGCTTGTACATTGTAACACCTGCAGTGCAGCCGCCAGCTCTGGGTACCAGCACAGGGGCCTGCTGGAGTGAGTCCACAGGAGGCCCACGAAGAGGATTAGATGGATAGAGCATCTTTCCTACGAGGAAAGGCAAAGAGGGTTGGGATTGTTCAGCTTGGAAAAGAGAAGGCTTGAGGGTGGCTCAATTGTGGCCTTCCAGTACCTGAAGGGAGTCTGCAGGAAAGATGGAGAGAGACTTTGAGAGCCTGTAGTGACAGGATAAGGGGGAATGGTTTTAAACTGAAAGTAGGTTTAGATTAGATATTAGGAAGAAATTCTTCCCGGTGAGGGTGGTGAGGCACTGGCACGGATTGCCTAGAGAAGCTGTGCCTGCCCCATCCCTGGAGGTGTCCAAGTCTAGGTTGGATGGAGCTCTGAGCAACTTGGGCTAGCATGAGGTGTCCCTGCCCACAGCAGGGGGATTGGAACTGGATGTTCTCTAAGATCCCTTCCATCCCAAACCTTTCTGTGGTTTTCAGGAGACGCTCTGCTGTGGTATGGCTTTGTAGAGATTTAAGTCCTTGCCTTGTACACAGTCAACTGGATAATATATCTGTGGGGAGCCAGACCAAGGTGCTGCCTTGACCTGAGCAATGAGAGCCTGTGCAGACCAATCCCCTACATGTGCCCGAAGGGAGGCAGTGGGAGTGTTCACCTTCCACACCTGAGTCTGCTGACAAACGGCCTTCCCCCAAAGTCGCTGGGTGTTTAAGTTCCAGGGTAACCACCATAGCTAGTTCACAAGTGAGCTGTGATAACTGAATGAAAAGCTTGTGCTCCCCAATATTTTCTGTAACTCATAGAAATGGACAATGACAATCTAGTTTAAGGACTTTGCACAAAATACAGGTGGCAACATCAGAGGATTGGATGCTGCAACTCTCAACAGTGTTGAGCTGTGCTCTGAGAGAATTCCAGCTTTTAATACAAAGTTGACCATTGTGATTTGTTTGATTTTTCCAAAATACAAGTTCTGTGTGAGTGAATCTTTGTGGCAGGTTTTTAATATTTTATTACCATACACTATCATCTATTGTGACTTACTTGAAATGAGTATGATGCTGGAGCTAAATTGACATCTGCTCAGAAGGACTGTATAATAGATCAGGGAAGAAGAGGGCTGACTTCAGAGGTTGACTTTGTGTACCAAGCAAGCAATTCAGGATCACTTTCCTCTCATGAATTTTTTTTTTTCAGATTATCATTTGTCATATACTGGGCCATATTGTTAATTCTCTGCTCTGATACTTAGGTTTTTTTATTTCAAGTATGATTGTTGCTACTTTTGGAGTATTACTGTTTTCTCTTTTAAGTGTATTGAAGATGGATTTCCCTTTGCAGTCCCTTACAGTCTCAGGAATTTCATTATTGTCTCTTATTTTATGCCTGGAGGTGAAAGTTAAGAGATTGAGGGACTTGGGGTGACTGAATTGCCATTAGAGGAGGAATTCATCTTCAAGGATGAGATTTCAAATAGGAGAGTGAGATGAAATTGTTCTTGGTTCTCTGTGTGTCATTTGGCAATATACTGAACATTATCTTCTCTGGGGGGAGAAGGGAATTTTAGTATCTTGGAGTATGATGTTATTTCTATATTTTAACTTCTTGTGAAGATTCTCAAGGATGTATGTAAAAAGAAACATTTTTGTTGAAATAACATGTATTTGTGGTGTAGCAAATATGAGGATAAGGAAAGAAAAGGGAGCAATCCCAGTATTTGTGCCGTGTGGATTCCCACGGTGGTATTCAAAGCAGTGTAAGGATCTTCCCCTGCTCTCATCTGGTGCTGTTATTGTTTTTTAAAGGTGAATCTGGCAGGTTGTCTGCGTTCCAGGAGAGAGAGTCCCTGGAGACAAGTGGCTTGTTTTGAGAGTGGAACACCATGAAAGAGTTAGTTTCTTTCATAGCATCTTGCCTACAGCTTACTTCTCTAAATAGGAACTTCTGTTAAAAATAAAATAAAACAAAAATTAAAACCACCAAAACAAAACCAACAAATCCAAAAATGCTGCCACAACAGGATGGGAAGCTTGTTCCCTGATTCCATTGTGGGGAGGTATTTTGATGTCTCTCTCCTTGCTTCTCCTGTCTTTTTTTCCCCCTCACTATTCTTGCAAGAAACCTGCTTTCTGCTTGCCTAGCAACATCTCTGATTCTTGGCCTTTCTCACTGAATTGGGGCTTGCCCTGTCAGCAGGTAAATGGCCTTAAACCCTTCATGGTTTTGTCAGGGTAAAGTGGAGCTGAAAAGCATTACATATGTTCCAAGTTGAGAGGCAGCTCTTTTCCCATGTTCAAGTGGGTCTTTACCATCCCCCACTTCTCCTTCTATTAAAGGGCTCAGTCACAATGAAGCTTTAATCAGCTTCATTGATTTAAAGCTAATTTGCACTTGGCTTCAAGGCTAAGGTCTGTAGCACATGCTGAAGACCTTTAAATCAGAAGTCTGAATGAAAAGCCATAGGTATATCTTATTGTCTACTGTGCAAAAGAATAGCAGCTTCTGAAAACTGCAAATTAACTATCAGAAAAAAGCACAAAGTGGTGTTTTCTTGTTTGTTAATGTAACCTCAGCTTGCTGAGTTACACAAGCTTTGCTATCAACATTTCTGCTTCATCATGTAAATTAACAGAGTAGGCTGAATATGTTTTAGTTCTGTGATGTTTTCAGCACTCACATTCTGGTTTGTTTCAGTTGTATTTAACCTAATTGCTGAACTGATTCCCATCAGTAATAACTTAATATTTATTTGTCCCAAAGTGGGGGGGGGGGGGGGGAATTTTTGTTTT